>JAKSZT010053792.1:9800205-9934197 GCA_026826555.1 Tolypeutes matacus
GAGAAGATGAGCAATCAGAGCGTATACAGCAAATGGACACAGAGAGCCCCCCCTCCCCCCCCCCCCCCCCCCCCCCCCCCCCGAATAAATAAATAAAATCTTAAAAAAAGTTTCAAGGACAACTTACGTTGGAAGTAGTCTTCCAGCAGTGAGGAGGGAGATACTGGCTTTTCCTTTTCTCTATGCAGTATGAAGTGAGGTTACCCACTGAGAGTAAGGGGCGAGGGGTTAGAAATGTGAGAAAAGGATAAAGGATTGCTGAGGTGTGTTGAAGGGTCACCTGAAGTTGGAAACCATAAATTTAAGCTGTCGGTAGATCTGGGATTTTCTTCAGAAATGCTCAACAGCCTGGGAGCAGGGGTTTAGGGTGGGAAAATTAAAATGCTGTGAATTGGAAAAATGATGTAAAAAGAGAGTGAAGCCAGCCTGGCCATTTAGAAGCTGATAGGTCTTCATTAGGTTTGTCACAATTTCAGAATCTGAGTCTTTGGCAGTCCAGCTACTTGGTTTTATTATTTTCCTTAGAGGTGATAAGGCTTGGTGGGGAGGGAGTGACACATTCATCAAATTTACAAAAGACTGGTTGATAAAACAATCTGGATTTGCTGATTTAAAATGAAAAATATAAACTAACTGCTTCCACAAAGCAGCACCTCCTTTTCCCTCTAAGAAAACCTTCATGAGAAATGAAATTTCTATTTGCAGACTGTTCAGTGAACTCAGAATAAAGAGGAATGAGAAATCTTAATGACCAGAGTCATGAAGCTGTGATAATCTAATGCACTAATAGAGAAACATCTCTCAAGGAGGCCACGGTAATACAGGAACACTGACAAGTTATTTTTCTAGAATTAGGCTAGTTAGGAAATATAAAATTGGTTATAGTTTTTAACACCTTAGTCAATCCTTAAGACTACATTCATGTCTTCCCATTCCCACCCCTACTTCAATTGCCACCCTCCCTTGAGTTACCAGTATAACAGCCTAGTGTATATCTTTCCATACTTTCCCCTATGCACATACCAAAAAATACAAATATAAACATTTACAGGATTTTGATTGTTTACCCAAACGGGATCACACTGGATAGACTATTTTGTAATTCTCACTTACAAATACTTCATGAGTATTCCTTTTCTAATTCAACAAATAAAAACTGGACATTCCATTTATTTTAATGATTTCATATTTCTCCATAATTTGAATATACTATAATTCAAACACTTTCTTACTGATGGGCATTCAGGCTGTTTCCAGTTTTTGTCACTAAAACAATGCTGCACTTATCTCCTCAGGTTCTGTGGTCTCTCATAGCAAAAACTGGATTTGGGGGTCAAAGCATCCTGAATACTTTTAATTTTGATAAATATAATCAAATTACTTTTCTTAAAGGTTGTGACAATTCATAATCACATCATCGAAGTATACGTGCTTATTGTCCTACATTCTCCCTAGCACTGAGTACTTCTGTACTTTTGAACTTTTGCCAACCTGATGAGTAGAGAACAGTATTTCGTGTTTGTTTTAATGTATCTGTCTCAGTTTCCCCATTTATAAAATGGAGATAATAATGGTACATAGGGTTGTTATTGAGAATTTGATAAGTTAATTGAAAAGCACTTAGAACAGTACCTGTTCATATTTTTTGTCTATTTTTCTATTGGGTTGTATTTTTCTTGTCAGTTTATGGGAGTAGGACTGATAGAATTTTACTATTAGATGTGTTCCAAATATATAGTTCCACAATCTTTTTTATTATAGTCTTTTGCTATATAATTTTTATAAAAATTTCATGTATGTTACCTTTTTTTTTTTTCTCTAAAGCTATTGTTTCCCATATTGCTTAGGGAGCTCTCCCATACTTTAAAGTTATACAACTTTTCTCCTAAATTTTCTCTATTTTCATTTTTTAAAAAACAAATCAATTTTATCGGTACATATTAATAAAGCATACAATTCATCCAAAGTGTACAATCAATGGTATTGGTATAATCATGTAGTTGTGCATTCATCACTTCCATCATTATAGCATATTCAGTATTTCAATAATAAAACTAATAAACAAAAAGACAAGCAAACAAGAAAATTCTTCACCTCTCAATCTCTCTATGCTTCCCCTGCTGTACATAGCTGCTATTTCTGGTTATTCTTGCATAATTATTATGTAGTTTTATTGAGATATATTCACATACCACATGATCTATCTAAAGTGTATAATCAATGGCTTTTAGTATAATCATAATGTTGTGCATTCATCACCATAAAAAATTTTAGAACAATTTCATTACTCCAAAAGGAAAAACTCCACACTCCTTAGCAGTCCTTCCCCAGCCCTACTTAACCACTAATCTAATTTCATCTTTATAAACTGAGTTCTATTTATATTTAATATAAATGGAATCATACAATATGTAGTACTTTGTGTCTGGTTTCTTTTACTTAGCATGGCTTTTTTTTTTTTTTTTTTTTTGGTCTGATATTAATATCTTGTAGTATTAACATGCATTTATTCAGCTTCAAAGAAAAAATGGTCTTATATATGCAAATTTACCCATATTCATATTTCACATGTGGTTTTACTATGCTATATAGATAAAATCATACACTAGTTTACAGTAGCTTTATCGTATTTGTTTTAATATTTGGTAAAGCAAGTTCCTCTTTTTTTTTTCACTTTTATAACCTTCCTAGCTATTCTCCAACATAAGAATTAAAAAAAAAAACCTTGTCCAAAACCACCCACCACCCAAGGAGTGGGGCAAAGACAAAAACCACCACATTGGGATTCTGCTTATAATTGCATTTAATTATTAATTTTGGGTGGATTGACATTTTTCTATAAAGTGCTCCCATTCAAGAACATGAACTCTATTTGATTAGGTTTTTTTTTTTAAGACTTATTTTTATTGATTGCCCCCTCTTGTTGTTGTTGGGTTTTGTTTTTTTTTTTTTGCATTCACTGTCTGCTATGTCTGCCGTCTTCTCTTTAGGAGGCACAAGGAACCAAACCTAGGACCTCCCACGAGAGAGACAGGCGCTTAGTCACTTGAGCTACCTCAGCTCCCTGCTTTGTTGTGTCTCTCATTGTCTTTCCTCTTTGTGTCTCCTTGTTGGTTCATCTTGTTCCATCAGCTCGCTGTCTTGCTCATCTCCAGGAGACAACAGCAACTGAACCCGGGACCAATCGCTTGAACCACATCTGCTTCCCTATTTGATTAGGTTTTGGTTTATGCCCCTTAACAAAATCTCATAATTTTGTCCCTAGAGATCCTGTGTTTTCCTTGTTAAACTTATTCCTAGGTACTCTTTACTTTTGGTTGCTTTTTCAAATCAGGCATTTCCTCCATTTCCATTCTAACTAGACATTGCCTGGACAGAGGAAAGATATTACGTTGTTTTCTTGTATCCAGCCACCAAATTCTCTTAATTCTAGTAGCCTTTTCTTCTCAGAATTTTCTAGGAATACAACCAAATTTCCTGAAAATAATGACAATTTTTATTTCCTTTGTTTTTGCCAGGAAGCTCTGCAGCTGTGTGCTGCTATCTTCTGTAGTCACTTTACCACTTTAGGGAATTAGAATTGCTGCCTAACACCTCCAAGAAATAATGCAGAAGTTTTTGATTAGACTATCCTAGGATTGCTCTATTCTGTTGTCACAGATGACAACACAATGGTTCCTGGTCTCTTAGCTCTCACTTAGCTCAATTGAGTCATTTATACACAGAAAGTGCTCAAGCTCCCTAATACTAGTCAAGAGACAGGTCCTGCAGGGAATCCGATCTGGGAATACTTATCCTGATATTACTCTTACTTTTTTTTTTTTTATTTAAAGATTTTATTATTTATTCATTTATCCCCCCCCCCCTTGCTGCTTGTGCTCGCGGTGTCCATTTGCTGTGCGTTTTTCTGTGTCTGCTTGTCTCCCCTTGTTGGGTCGTCCTGCTGCGTCAGCTCACTGCGCCTCGTGGGCTGGTTTGCCTTCACCAGGAGGCCCCAGGATCCGAACCCGGGGCCTCTCATATGGTAAATGGGAGCCCTATCGATTGAGCCACATCCGCTTCCCTTACCCTTACTTTTTGAGATTTTTTTTTTTTCTATCTTACCAGTAGAGGAAATAACTTGGAGTTGGAAACTCCTGGGCCCCCATTTTGATTCTATCTAGCCTAAATATTTATAATGATTATTCCATTTTATTGTCATTAACTTAAATCTATAGAACAATGTTGAATAATAACAGTCACAAAGCTACCCCATCTGGTTCATTAATGGGTATGGCTCAAACAGAGATGACTTTTCTGACCACTCCACTTAATGAGTTTGTTTCAGTCACTCACATTATCCAGGTTTATTTTCCTCATAGCACCAACATACCAATATACCATAGCAGGTACTTATTGTTTGTTACCCTTTTCCCCAACTAGACTATAAATTTGATGAGATCAGAGAATTCCAATGTCTTACTCCCCCCTATATCCCTAGTACCTACAGTGAAAACACCTAGAAGGCCATTTGTTGAATGAATGAATGTTGAGTTTTCTGGAAACTAATCTACATTGTGTTTAAATAATTTCTTTCTATTCTAAGTATTTTTATTAGGAATGGTTGCTTTTGATCTTCTGGAAAATCTTTCAGTTTAGGGGATGGGTCAGGTTATTTAAAGTGAATGGAGTTACTGAAGTTCAACATATTTAAAAACACAGTAGTAGTTTTGGGACTACAACATCAAGGGATAGAAATGTATCCTTCTACCATTACTTTTAAAAGTTTTACTACATGCAACAATATTCAAAAATCTGCGTTTGCTATTGATCGTTACAGATGAACTATGGACTCCCAATGAAATCTAGTTAATTCAGTCCTTTTGTTTTGTAACTCTTATAATAATGAAGTCGGGGGAAGTCGAGGGATGATGGATTTCTCTAGGCTCTTGGCCCCAGATGTAGGTGCAGGCTCCAGAAGGCAGAGCACCGTTTCGGGTTTGCAGGGCTATCTACATTAAGCTATTACTTACGCCTCTCTTTCATAATATTGGGGGAGGGGCCCCAGCTATTTGCTTTTCTGATTGGTTAGCCACCCATCAGTTCCCCAGGAGGCCAATGGTGAGGCTCCTTGAGGATATTTGGGGCTTTCCTTTGTCCCAGAATGACACCTTCCAATCTCTTCCAAATGGGGTTCCAGTGGGGTCCTTCAGGCAGTCTTCTTGGCGGCAGTCGTTCCCTCAACTGGTTTCCAGCTGGGTTCCCAGGCAGGGTTCCGTGGCCATGTGTTTCACGGCCATGTTTCTGCCAGGTCTTAGGCTCATCTTCCCCTTTCCTAAACTAACCTGCCTCAATAGCATATCTGAGTTCAAGTGCTGTAGAGATACGGTTTTTTGTTTGTTTGTTTTGTTTTTTACTTGCTAAAATTTTGTGTGAAATGAAGAGTAAAAGTAGGTCACCCAGACCTAGAGTAGTCAAGGCAGGTTTCTGCCTGTCTGCAACTTTGTTGTAGATTGCCGACCTGTAGCCAAAGACAGTTCGACCTCATCATCCTAAATTTTATCAAGCCAGACAAGTGTATGGTGAAACTCGCAGGTTTGTGTCAAATCATCATTTGAGGCATTAACGGTTATCTACAAAGGCATTTTCAGTAGTTCATTGGTAAGACCGAGACCAGTTCCGTAGAGTTAGTCCAGGCAGTTTTTTTCGAGTTGCGGGCCAAACTTTTCCTATTTTGCCGTCGAAGTTTTCTCCCGCAGGTCCCAAGGCCGTTTCCGGCGTCCTACTCACAGATAAAGGCCGCGGCCACCGCGGAAAGACAGGTAGGGCCCGCCCCAGGGCCTCTCAGCCTCTCAGTTCCTTAACCGCGGCTTGGCGGCAGCGGCGCTCTCGCCCGGTGCATTGTGGGCATGGTAGTTTGGCCGGAACCTGCCCGCGATTACGAATCCCGTGACCCCGCTTCGCCTCAATCCTTCACCGCTCAGTCCCCCTCCCCGGCCTCCACTGGGCCTCCCGGGCCGTGGCGCTGCGGAGCGAGTCAGCTGTTTCTCCACTGGGCAAAAGAGGCGGAAGCCGGAGCGGTGCGGGGAGGGGCTTCGCGCGCGGGGTGAACGAGCGCCCTACGTGCTCGTTCTCCTCGCGGCCGCTGCGCGCGAGTCTGGTGTTCCAGCGGCGGGCGGCTGCGGCGGCGGAGGTGGGACGCGCAGGGGGCGGAGGGAGCCCGCAGCGGCAGCGGCAGCGGCAGCTGCAACTGCAACAGCGAAATGGCGGAGACCGTGGCGGACACCCGGCGGCTGATCACCAAGCCGCAGAACCTGAATGATGCCTACGGGCCGCCCAGCAACTTCCTAGAGATCGATGTGAGCAACCCGCAGACGGTGGGGGTCGGCCGAAGCCGCTTCACCACCTACGAAATCAGGGTCAAGGTGAGGCCGTCTTTCCCCGCTCCCAAGAGCCCCCTCCCGCCAGTATGGTCACCCCCAACCCACCTAGTTGCAGATCCCCGCAGGCGGCCTCGGCCGCCCAGGCCCGGAGCCCGCTGGCAGACTCGGCGGGGCAGCCCTGTCCGCGGGCGGGGGTTGTGGGCCAGGACCGCTCTTCGTGGGTGTTTGTATGAGGCTACAGGGGTGATCCCGGCGCTGGCACTTGGAGAAGGTGCCCGAAGAAGAGGGCGTGGGTTGAGCGCCGCTGGCTCCTCAAGCCGCTGATCTGGGAATGACATTTCGGTTGTAATGGAGTAGATCTTTCGAGAACACAGCCCTTCGCGGAGAAGGGAGTGAGATGTGACTGAGAGAGGGCTTGCGTAAAGTTGAAGCCTTCCCAGTTTTCTTTTTCTTTAAACACTTTTCCCTGAGGTGGCCAAACCACAGCTGGTTGCTCCAGGCCCTTTCTGAACTACGAGAATAACCTAGGTTGTTTACTCCTCCGAACAGAACTTGAAGGGAGTTGACACAATCCTGACAAATTTGGTAGGGCTGAGCCAGGCGTAAACGGTGACTGAAAATGATTTAGCTGTTTAGCAGGGCCTTACCATTCTGGGGCACCCTTGCGCCATAGGCTTAGGTGGGGCGTGTCACCTACCTCACAAACCAAAACTACAACTGCTTTAAGAAAAGCCTATTCATTTAGGGATTTTGCTCTCTGATTTCAAGATTTGCACATCACTGAATGAAGGAATCAGCTGAAGTAGAAACACACACTTATAATTTCATAACTAGTATTTGTTAGCAATAAGTAATTCAGATGATTTGAAAGATGCTAATTGAGAATAGTGCTTCACTTTCACTCTGGCTCAGGATTAAAGAATTTGCCCATGTATAGCAGCAAGGATTTTTAAAAATTAATGACATAAAGCTAATCCAGCTGTTAAAGACAGCAACAACAAATTAGCTCATTAAAAATTAAGCATAATAGGATTTTGGCTTTAAAGTAACCAAAATTTACATATCAATTTACTATTAACATTTAAGTGGAGTATTTTCTCATTAACTTATGCAGCTTGTTAAAACGAATTACTTTTCTTGTAGTTTGTGTTGCTAAAAAAATTTCATCATGAAACCTCAGTTTAAGATTTGAAGCTAATGTTACAAGCCACCCTTGTCTCCATATGAATGTGTAAAATGTGAGGGATAAGCAGTTTTAGCGAAACTGCAAAATCCAAGCAAGAGCATACCTAGGAAGTGTGTTTTTATAGAAGTCTAGTGAAAAAGTGAGTTTTCTCTTTTTTTTTTGAACTTTTGGAATCATTTTGGATTGTCATATGTGTATGTATAAAAAGCACTTCCTCTTTTGCCTTTAATCCCTGTTTTCTTTTTTTTTTTTTCCTTGTGCTAAAACAGAACTTGGTATTCCTGTTTCTAAACTTCCATAGCTAATACTTCCTGTCACACAATTGAATCTGAATCTCCTGCCTATACTTCCTTCATTTAATAACTGTTTATCTTGCTAAGTGTATTATATTAAATGAATTCTGGTCCGGGGGATGAACCCAGGTCCCTCCATATGGGAGACTGCGCCCAACCATTTGAGCCACACCTGCCCCCCCCCAATTGTTTTTTTTATACATCTGATACTTTATTACCAAATAGCTGATGTGACACTTAATAGGAAATTGTGTTTTTAATACAATCATTTGCATTTTAAAGAAAAGAATCCTCTTTAAGAGTGATTAATGAGTTAGGGAATTAACAAATTATACACTATGCTGATTTGTGTTTTTATATAAACCAGTTTGTTATGTGTTAATGGTTGTTACAGTCATAAGTGCAGATGCCCTCTAAGAAAATGGAATTGAATTCCTAATGCTTATGAGATGCTGTTGGGCTTTCTCTTAATACCAAACTCAGGACACCATGTAGACATTAGGCCTTATTCCAGCAGCATATGATTTTTGAGAGTAATTAGTCATGAATTAAGGTAGATAGGCCAGTGAGATGAATAGATTAATCATTTTGTAATTTTATATATTATTGCCTTTCTCATCTGTCGCTGCTCTCCTGAACCCCTCCTGCCTGCCTTTACTATTAAATTGGCCATGTGGAAAACCCTTTTATATTCCAGAATTTGGGTCCTTAAACTATTTTATAGTTACTCTCTAATTCTGGTCCTGAGAAAAATGTTCAATTTTGTAGCATCTGATTGAAATTACTCTAATTCACAGAGTAATTTTATCTGGATGGTGGCACTTTGGAATGCAAGTTTCTCAATCTCCATTTATCTCTTTAGTTTGAGGACAGTGTTTAAGACTATTAGGATCACTTGATTAGTATCTCTGGGCTTTTGAAAATAATTGGCATAGTGTTAATGTTTTTAAAAATTGTTCTTAATGGGTGGGTACAGCATGGAGTACCCATAAATGATTAAAGGTTTAGGAAAGCTCAGGGTCCAGAATTATGACATATTAAAGAGAAGGCTAAAAGGGAAGTTCAGTCACTGTTTATTAAGTTTGTGCTATAATATAACTTTAAATTCCAAGAGATTTTAAAAAATAAAGATCTGCTATTGTACATGGAGACGGCTATATGGAACAGGAGTGGAGTTCTAGATCTTTCTTGAGCTCTCAGATGGCCCTGGGTTCAAATAGAAGATTAATCACTTAGGTAAGGTATACAAAATCTAAGCTCCATTTCCACTCTGTAAAATAGGTATGCTAATAATAGTACCTATCTCATAGGACTAAATGAGATATCTTACACATTTTTTTTTGCATTAATTCACAGTTTACTAAGATTGTTACATTTCCTTATCAAGAACTACTTGGCATGGATGTATACCTACATTGAGGCAGGTGTGATATAAAAAGAAGACATCTTGTTTAGTAATTAACCAAATAGCCTTTTAAAGTTGAGGTATATTAAAATGCGAAGCTAAATAGCAAAGTTGGCTGATAAAAATTTTGGCAAAGAAGATGCAGAGTAAAAGCATTTTGACAGTGTTTGCCATTCTGAACCTATGTAGGTGATTTTTCTCTGGGTCAGTACTCTTCTTAAATTGGGAGTCATATCTAGATTTGAAGCTGAGAAATAATTTAATTTTAGGATTTATAAACAAGTATTATTAAAGGACCAAAAGAATATTGTAAAGAATCAAGCATTTTGATGCCAAAGGGCATCTCCAGAATCTCTATGTATAGCCTTATCAGTTGGCCACAAGATGTCCTGATGTCCATCTCTGCTGCCAACTACAATTGACTTTGCCAGGAACTCCATCAAAGAGGGGCCTATTAATGAGCCATGAGGATTTTGCTCTTACCTAATCATCTCTTAAGATGGGGATGGGGTGAAGTGGGAGGGTAGCAGTGGCAATTCAGAAGTACCCCTATTTGGATTATTAGGAACTCTAACTTGTTCATTTTAACAGATTTGAGAACTGTTTTCATTTTCTAGCTGCTAAAACAAATACCATACAATGGTGTTTTACTTTCCTTGGCTGCTCAAGCAAATATCATGCAGTGGGTTGGCTTAAACAACAGGAATTTATTAGCTCACGGTTTTGAGGCTAAGAGAAAGTCTATATCAAGGAATCATCAAGGTAATGCTTTGTTTCCGAAGACTGGCATTCTGGGGCTGGCTTTTGGCAATCCTTGGTCTTTGGCGCTTCTGTTACATGGCAGTGCACATGGTGGCCTCTCCTGGCCTCTGTTCTTTTCGGGTTCTACTGAATTGCAGCTTCTTGTGTTGTGTGGCTTACTCTCAATCTGTTTTAAGTTTCGTTCTGCTTTTAAAGGACTCCAGTAATAGGATTAAGACCTATCTTGATTGGGTTGGGCCACCCTTTAGCTGAAGTAACCTCATCAAAATGTCCTACTTACAATGGATTCACACTCACAGGAATGGGTTAAGTTTAAGAACATGTTTTTCTGGGGTACATACAGGTCCAAACCACCACAAATAGGTTGGCTTAAACAATAGGAATTTATTTATTTATTTATTTATTTTAAAGATTTTATTTATTTATTCATTTATCCCCCCCTTGCTGCTTGTGCTCGCTGGGTCAACCAACCACGCTGTGCAGGCGGGCTTGCCTTCACCAGGAGGCCCCATATGGTAAACGGGAGCCCTACTGATTGAGCCACAGCCGCTTCCCAGGAATTTATTGACTCATGGTTTTACGGCTAGGAGAAGTAAAAAATAGAGGCGTCAGCAAAGCGATGCTTTCTCCCAGAAGACTGGCATTCTGGGGCTAGCTACTGGTGATCCTTGTTCCTTGATTTTTCTGTCACATGGCATTACACATGGTGATATTTTCTCCTTTCTCTTCCAGATTCCATTGTTTTCCAGCTTCTGGCTGCTCCCTGTCGATTTTCTCTCCTGTCCAATTTCCTTTGCTTATAAGAACTTCTACTATATTGGATTAAGGCCCACCTTCATTCAGTTTGGGCACACCTTAACTAATAATATGTTCCAAAGGTCCAATTTACAAATGGGATCTGAATATGCTTTTTGTGGGGAACATGATTCAATCCCCAGCAGGAACCAAGGCACAAAAGGTTGTCTTTCACCCAAAATAAGTTATCTAATGTTATCTAATTCATGTCAGAGCCAAGATTGTATTTGAAGTGTTCTTGTCTTGGTCCAGAATTTCTTCACAGCTGCAATTCAGTTAATTAAAAACAATACATTAAACTTGTTATCTATAGCCTAGTCTTGGGATACCCTCAAGTGCCTGAACCCTTAGAAGGAAAGCTTAGTGTTGGCACCCTTGAGACTTGGAAGTTGATTCTTCAATAATCTTCAATAGGTAAGATGCACCCAAGAAAAATAAATAACTGAAAAAGCTTACTACTTTTATGTGTTATTATGAGATGACCTGAAGAAAAAGTGTTATACTTAGCTAGTGATGCTTATAAAAGATGAGCTTTTTGTTGTTTACGTTAAAGCTGAAAAAGTGTACAAGGCATTGTGCTAGGTCCTTTGACACACACATATATGCACATATTTTTTATTGGGTCCTTGAGGTAACCTAGCAAAGGAGATAATATTCCTGTTTTGCAGATGAAGACACTGAGGTCCCTTTTGAGCCTCATCTTTTGTTACTCTTTCTCATTTTATGCTCTTCCTATTGAACTATTTGTATTTCCCAAATAAGCTGGGCTCGGTTATATCCAAGCTCTTACACACACTACCTCCTCTGCTGCGAACAGCCTTCCTTTACCAGCCTCACGTGGCTACCACTGCTTGTCCTTCAAACTTAGTCTTAATGTCACCTTTTTAGAGATTTTGCTGATCCCTTGAATCTAGACTGGATTTCCTTTCTGTGTGCCCTTGTTAAGCCTGTTAGAGCACTCTGCACTCATGATTGTTTGCTTCTCTGTGGATTCCTGTAGTTCATGTATCTTCCACTATAAACTCCTTGAGAATAGGGGCTGTCAGAATCATCCTAGTGTCTCAACACCTGGCATTGTGCTGGACACGTAGAGACACTTAAGAATAAGTGAAGTTTAGGAAAGTTAAGTAACCTGTCCAAGGTCACAGCTATTAAATGGCAGAACTGGGATTTGAATCTAGATTTTCTGATCTTCAAAATCTGTATTTTTTTCCACCTTCACTGATTATTCAAATCACTTGGGAAACTTTTGAAACTGTCAAAAGAGATTATTTTCTAACTGGGTTGTGGTGAAGCTTGGACAGTGCTAGTTTAAAAAGCACACCAGGGAAATGGATGTAGCTCAGTGGCTGAGCACCCACTTCCCATGTATGAGGTCCTGGTTTCAAAAAAAAGTATGCCAGCAGGGGTACTTTACTGATATGCAGCAAGGATAATCAGTATATACACCATGCTGTCTGACTTAGTGAGGAATTGACAGGCAGCAAAGAAGTGTGAGAAAAAATATATGGAGCCACAATTGTTGATAGCCTTAATGGGTTTAAAAAAAAAAAAAAAAAAAAAAAAAATTGACAGCAGAGAGGAAAACCAGTGACATTTGCCAAAGAGCGAAAATTCTTTTTTTTTTTTTTTTTTTTTGGGTAGGGAGGCAAGCAGTTGTCTAGGTACTAGCTGAAAGCATGCCAATCTATAGCTTAGCTTTTTGGGAAGAAGGGGAGGCAGAACTAAAGCCACATCTTTCTGCCCCATCTCACACCATCCACATCTGTATCCCTGTATAATAATTGTGAAAGTAAACCAGATGTTAGAAAAAGATCAAATATATTATATATCCATTTAAAAAAGAAATCCTTGTATTTTGTAAATATTGCCATTCTGAAGCCTTAAAGTGGAATGTGTAAAAGTGTTTAACTTTTAGCTCTCATGCTGATCCCGTGTAGTAAGAGTTTTCCTTTGTTGGGTTTTCCTCACCTTCTCACCTTCATAAACATGCATATAGAAAAAAAGTACTGTTATTATTAGATACTATGATATTTGTACCATATCATGCCATGCTACCATCTAAGCAGAGCCAGCAATTTGTGAAACATCAGATAAGAAAGATGTGTCCAAGAAAATCAATACTATAATCTTGGTACTGCTCTTTACTGATTTACTTCCTTAGATAATAGACTTAAAGCCTTCAGCCAAAGTACTACTACTTTCAAGAAATATTTAACTTAGAACCTAGGAAATTGGACATGATAGTAAAATTTGATGTGTGCTATGGCTTGCCAGAACAGTGTTTTCAATTAGTATACAGTTTGAGCTGTTCTAATAGAGACTCAAAAATAAGAGAAGTTTTGTTTTGTTTTTCATATTTAAAGAGTCTTGGGAGCAGTCTGGCATGGGTATGGTAACTTTATTATCGGATCACAACATGGTAGCAACATAGGCATATTCCTGCCTTTGAACACAACCCAGAAGTTGTCTGTATTATTTCCATTCCTGCCCCATTATCTAAAGGAAGGTGGAAAATTTAGTCTGTCTGGGCAGTCATGTAATGAAGAACAGATGCTGGGCAACTAAAAGGCAACTAATAGGCTTTGCCACAAGTATCAAGAAGTGATTGGGTTTGGCCGTTCTAGTATATGGCTGTAGCAACACTGATAATCTCTCTTCAATTCTTTCCTCTTTTTGCTGATGCCAGAAATTTCAAAGTTTAAAGTAAAATTCATTTGATTTGCATGAAATAAAATGGAGGTCTTAGCAGTTCGGGCAGTCTTAAATGTAAATTAATTCCTGAGAATTAATTTGATAAATAAAAAAAAAAGAGACCATGAAGACAGTGGTATATCTGAAAGGGGAATACCATGGGGTTGAGGTGTGGTCAGAGGTATCTAAATTACATGGAAATTTTTTTTGCCTTCAGTGGTTGTTAAAACCAAGCAGTTTTACTTAGGACCAGTATTGTAGCAATTTGTAAAATTGCTGTGTCTAAGCACTGTTGGAGTGATTGCTTTCTAATTCTTTGCTCTCAAAACTTTGGCTTATCACTGATATAGTAGTACCTTTGTGTGCATGGTTTTCCTAAAATTATTTCAGCACCACCACTTATGTCTGCCCCCCTCCCCAGCTTCCTTGTTCTATAGTAAATTTGGGAATTCTAATCCATATAGGACAAGGAGTCTCCAAGCTCCCTTGCTTGCATTTAGTTCTCAGTATCTCACCCCTCTCTTGCCTTGACTTTACTGGATACCTTCAGCTGAAAACAGAGGTACATAAAAAATCTTTTTTTATATGCATATGTATATGTTTAAATTTACACTCAGAATCTGTCATACCACGTAACTAAGGATGTTCTTATGACACTAATGGATCTAAAACTGGAGTCAGCAAATTGTAGACTACCAGTTTTCATAAGTAAAGTTTTATCTGAAGTCAGCTTCCCCCATTTGTTAACATAGTATCTTTTTTTTTTTAATGTTTATTTTATTTCTCCCCACCCCCTCATTGTTTATACTCTGTGTCTGTTCACCTTCTTTTGTTTCTTTAGGAGGCACTGGAAACTGAATCCCGGACCTCCCGTGTGGTGGGAGGGAGGTGCCTAATCGTTTAAGCCACCTCTCTTCCCTGCTTTTATTGTGTCTCTCATTATGTTTTTTCTTCTTTCGTCTCTTGTTGCGTCATCTTGTTATGTCAGCTTGCTGTGCCTGGCAGTCGCGCCAGCTCCCTGTCTTCTTTAGGAGGTACCAGGAAGTGAACCACGGACCTCCCATGTGGTAGGTGGGAGCTCAATCACTTGAGCCACATCTGCCTCCAACATAGTATCTTTTGCAGTTGAATAGTTGTGACAGCCTAAAATATTTACTCTTTGGTCCTTTAAGAAAAAGTTTGCCCATCCCTAATGTTTGTCAACAGTTTATGTAGTATTGAAATAATGGAAATCAAAGGAAGCAGTTGGAGAATCCAAATACCAAAACCTGAGACTCTGAAAAACACCATTCAATTTAGGATGACAGTAGTAAATAATTGAGGAAGTAGTAGCTAAATAGAACACTACAAGTTAAGTTTTTTATTCTACATTCCTCAAATACCAATAGGATCTTAATGGATAGCCCTTTTGCTGGATGGTGAATGAAATATTAGACACCTTTCTTTCCTTCTAGAGGCCCAGTTTTTTATTTGTTTATTTTTCATTGTGGTAGTATATATGCAGGTGTATGTGTGTGTTGTTTATTTTAACCTTTTAATTTCTTTTATTAGCGAAGTTGTAGGGTTACAGAAAAATCAGGCAGAAAATAGAGTTCCCATATCCCTTGCACCTCCCCCAATTTTCCCTAATATTTACACTTTGCATTAATATGGTACCTTTGTTGCAATTGATGAAAAAAAAATTATAGTTATACTATTAACTATAGTCCATTTATGTTCTAACTATAGAACATTAGGATTCATTGTGTTGTACAGTCCTTTTTTAAAAAAAATTTCTATTCCAGTAACATACATACAATATAAAATTTCTCTTTTTAATCACATTCAAATATATAATTCACTGATACTAATTACATTCAAAAAGTTGTGCTACTGTCACTATCCATTATTAAAACTTTTCCATCACCCCAAACAGAAACTCTGTACCAATTAAGCATTAATTCTCCATTCTCTACCCCCACCTAAGCCCCTAGTAACCTGTATTCTAGTTTCAGACTTTGAATTTGCTTATTCTAATTGTCATATCAGTGAGATCATACAATATTTGTCCTTTTGTGTCTGACGTATTTTCAGTTAGTCCATGTTGTAGCATGTATCAGAACTTCAGTTTTACAGCTGAATAATATTCCATTGTATGTATGTGCCAAGTTTTGTTTATCTGTTCATCAATTGATGGACACATGGGTTTCCATCTTTTGGCAATTGTGAATAAAGCTGCTATGAACATCACTGTACAAATGTCTGAGTCCCTGCTTTCGTTCTTTTGGGTATATACCTAGAAGTGGGAATGCCATATGGTAATTCTATACTTAACTTTCTAAGTAACCACTAAACTATTATCCACAGCAGCTGCAGCGTTTTACATTCACATCAACAATGAATGAGTGTTCCTATTTCTCCAACACTTTTCTGTTTTATTTTTTAAAATAGAACTCATTCTAGTGGGTGTGAAATGGTATCTTGGGGTTTTGATTTTCATTTCCCTAATAGCTAATGATGTTGAGCCTCTTTTGGCGTACTTCTTGGCCATTTGTTATCATCTTTGGAAAAATATCTATTCAATCCCTTTGCTCATTTGTTTTTAATATTTAAAATTTTATTTTTATATCAATGTTACAAGTTACTCAGCACAGGACAATAACTACAATAACAATAAATCTACTTTAGTCAGCGGTTACACTCCCCTGTTATTTTGTTCATTCCTCAATCATTCATCTATTGATGGACACTTGGGTTGCTTTTTTCTTTTGGCAGTTGTGAATAATGTCACTATGAACATTGGTGCATGTATCTTTTCGTATCCTTGCTTTCAGTTCTGGGTGTATACCTAGTAGCAGGATTGCCAGATCATATGACAGTTCTATACTTACCTTCCTAAGGACCCACCAAACTGTTTTCTACAGTGGCTGCACCATTCTACATTCCTACCAGAAGTGAATGAGTGAGCCTATTTCTCCACATCCTTTCCCACACTTGCAGTTTTCAGTTTTTTTCATAGCAACCAGTCTAATAGGTGTTTTTGATTTGCATTTCAAATGTGGTTTTGATTTGCATTTCCCTAATCCTTTGTTCATTTTTTAATTGAGTTATTTGTCTTCTTTGTTGTTGAGTTGTAGTTTGTTGAATCATGTCAAGAGTTCAACAACAAAAAATGTCTGCGTTGTAGACAGAAGAATTAAGTTAAAAATTGAGGAACTTTGAGATCATCTCTCTACATGGGACTATATAGTAAATTGATAAACTTAGTTTAAAAGGTCAGATGATATTTATATACTTTTCAGTATAAATTGCAATTATCAGGCTTTTTGCTTAGACATTAGGGTATGATTTTTATCTGTATTTCATTTACTAGACCAGTTTTGTTCTTTCCAGACTTCTACTCAATTTTTTTCTACTTAAATCTCTTATTAGATTTGTTAACATTTGAGCAGCACTTGTGGACCAGCTGCTTTATTGAGTTCTTGAAACTCTAAGTTTAATAAGATGTACCAACCTGAAATAGTGTACTAGAAAGTTTTTTTCTGATCAGCTTTCCCCAAAACTGTATGTCCAACAAATTAATATTTATGATCTGTCAACTACATGCCAAATTCATGCTACATGCTTGGCTACAGAGATGAATAATGTATTCCTTGCCCTTAGAAACTTACAAACTGGAGGTGTGGTGTGCAGTAAATTCATTTTAATTTGATAGTTGCTGGTAAAAATATACAGAAGGTGCAGTGGAAACCCAAACCAGTCCTGAGGGGTTGGGAGTAGGAGGGTAGAAGGTGGGCCAGTAGTATTCTGAGTTGAGGAAACAGCTGTTTTATGTGTCCCTCTTTCCAAGGTCACAGAACCTTAAATACTGGATTCTGACCACTCTATGCTCTGGGACCCCTGTTATTATCTGCGTCAAACATCTTTCTCTATCTCTTTAGTCTATTTAGAGATTGTTTTATTTTACATATCTCTTGAGCATCTGCTGTGTCCTAGGTAGTGTGGCAGGCATTCTGTGTTTTCCATTGTATAGTTTTAATTATCTGACTGCCTCTTCTTAGAAGCTATGATTTCTCTTATTTTGTTAAAATTTAAAAATTTAGATTAGAGATACAGACCAGTTGATAATTCTTTTTTTTTTTTTAAGTTTATTTATTTACTTTATCCATTTTAAACACCCCCCCCTTCCCCATTTTGCTGTTTTGTGTCCATTTGCTGAGCAATTCTCTGTGTCTGTTTCCTGCCATCTCTTCTCATCCTCCTCCTCCAGTCTTCACCAGGATTCGATCCTGGATACTTCCGATGTAGGAGAGAGGTGTCCTGCCACCTGCGCCACCTCAGTTCCTGTTTTTTTTCGGAGCATCTCGTGTTGTCTCTCCCCTGTCTCTCTCCTGTTACGTCATCATCTTGCTGCATGGCTCCCGGGGAGCCTGGCGGCTCACCAGCACACAGAGCCTGGCAGCCCATGCGCCTTCTATATATATATTTTTTATTTTACCGGGAGGTCCCGGGGATCGAACCCAGGTCCCTCCATATGGCAGACGGACGCCCAACCATTTGAGCCACATCTGCCCCCCAGTTGATAATTCTCAACAGAGTTACTTACTATGTCTACTTGATCATCCTTTGTGAGCTACCTCACATTACTCAGGAATCTTTAGACACCATAGTTGATGGTGAAACTTGAAACTTGAATGACTTAGGTAGTCAGAATAATGGCTCCCCTAAAATATCCATGTCCTAATACCTGGAACTTATGAATATGTTACCTTGCATGGCAAAAGTCACTTTGCAGATGTGATTATATTAAGGATCTTGAGATAGGGAGATTATCCTGGATTATCCAGGTGAACCCAGTGTAATCACAAGGGTCCTTAGAAGTGAAAGAAGGCAGGATAGTCAGAGAAGAAGATGTGACAACAGAAGAAGAGGCCAGAGTGATGCAGTTGCTGACTTTGAAGATGAATAAATGGGGCTATAAACTGAGAAATGAAGGTATCCCCTAGAAGGTAGAAAAGGCAAGGAAGTGGATTCTTTCCTTATTCTTCAGAAGGAACTACTGCCCTGCTGACACTTTGATTTAGCCTAATGAGACCCATTTCAACTTCTGACTGCCAGAACTGTTAGATAATAAATTTGTGTTGTTTAACCACTGTGTGGTATTTTGTTGCAGTAGCAATAGGAAACTAATACAGTGACTATGCCCCTGTCCTAAAGATCATTTCCAACAGAACGAGATGCTGTAGACTTATTGCAAGAGAATGAGAATCAGCAGGAGTTGGACTAAACCTGACTCTGAGTCTTGGTCATAAGGTCACAGTCTTATGTTACTTCTTCCCAATCAGAATCTAACACCAGTCTGCCAAGATTATTTTACCAAGGGTATAGAAAAGTATATTTCCTCATAGAAAAAGTTGAGTGCCTACCTTAGTCCACTAGGCAGTAGGAGGTTATTTTTCCAAATTAAAGTGATAATTGCTAAAACACTAAGTTGTTTTGGCTAGCCAAGTAGAGGTCAAGATTAACAATGCTATGTGACTAGTACTTTTTTTTTTTTTTTTTTAAGAGACTAAGTATAAAAGAAAGAATTGCTTATTCTTTGATAAAGTTGTTTATCCTTGTTGTTGTGATCTGGTGCCATTGGATGAGAGAGGGCTAATTTCTGAGACTATACAAGTGTAAAATACTGATTACTAGGTGATGGATGCTTTAGGGTAATTGGCTCGATTAAAATTTTACTTAGAAAAGATTTCATACCTTATTGTCAGGACTTTGAACTTAGTCTTGAAAGTAATATCTTCCATTCTACTGTACACATTAGGAGAAAAGCACTTTGACTTTAGCAACTTGTGATTCTTCATTTCAAAATCTAAAATATATTTAAGTATTTCAGGCAATAAATATGTAACTATCCAATTACTTTTTTAAACTATCACATGATTTTTTTGTTTCTATTTTGAGAAGAAATCTCTGCATCTTAATTTCAGGCACGTCATTTAAAATGAGCAAGACTAGTCAATTTTTTTAGGCTAATCCATTTGTGGCAAGATAGATTTTTAAAAATCCAATTTAAGATTATGAAATATATAAAAAATATGTATCAAATATGTAAGGAGCCTAGGGCTTCTGTATGAAGAAAGTTCAAGAATGTCAAAGCAAAGGGAGTATTGTAGAAGGATTATAATTATATAGAATCTGATAATATATCAAAGTTATTTAAGAAAAGCTTTATAAATTAAAGTAGGCTGGCCATCTGTTATGAATATAGTTCTTCAGTGGATTATTTAGAAAAATAATATTCAGTCATTATAGTCACATACCAAATGCCACATGCAAGCAGTTAGTGGCTCTACCATATAGAATGGCACATGTCAGAGAACATTTCCATCATTATAGAAAGTTCTTTTGAACAAAACTGGAGAAGGTGCTGTTTGGTATCAAACAATTTTGTTTCAATTCTAGTTTTCAAATTGGATTTGAATCCAATGCTGTTACTATAAAATCTCTGCATAAAAAACTAAGAAACAATAGACGTGATCATCATCTGTGCTCTTGTTCTACAAGTTGTTAGAATTGGGCCCTAGCTTCTCTGAAGATGTGTTGTTTCCAGGAGGTAAGTGATTGGAGAGGGAGACGAATAAAGGAGAAGAGGAAATATATATAGGAGGAGACACGTCCAAGGGAGACTCCTTGATATAATGAGAAGTTTATGGAATCATCATACATTTCAATTTTGCCCTCTTTAATTTGGGAGCTGGTAGAGGATTGAAAACCAATAAATAATTGAGTACCAGATATATACAGGCATGATGGCTAATGAAGAGAAGACGGTTTACCAGGTGCTAAAACTCCCTTTATTCCAACTATTTCATATACATTTTCTTATTTATTCTTTACATTCAGCTTTATTTAAAAAGAAGGAAATTGAGGTTTAGAGTGCCCAAATAATTGGCCCAAGGTCACTCTGCTAGTAAATGGCAGAGCCAGGATTCAAACCTGTTATATTTTACTCAGCAGCCTGGGCTCTTAATCACTATGCTCTCTACTGCCCTAAGTCACAGTCCCAGCCCTCTTAAATCTTTTTTTGGTACAAGGTGGTTATAGGTAAACAAACTAACACAGTTTATGTGTGAGAATTTCCTGGTCTCCTGCTTGCTTCTAGGACTTACTTGACTTTAAAGATATCTAAGATTAACCCACCAGGTGTTATTCCTGAAGTCCCTTCTGCTCATAGCTTTATTGTAGTACACCCAGTTCTGACACCAGTACTTTGTCCTCTTATTTTAAGTAAACTGCAGAAGCCTGATTTTGACTGTCTCTAGACACAGATTGCTATTTCATCCTACATTTCTCACTTATTTTCCTGTGCCTTATGGTAGTGATGTGATCTCCAAACTCAGTTCTGTGTTATGTTTCATGTCTTGGATAAGGTAGGATTGAGGACCTCTTGGGGCAAAAATCCAAAAATAATTTTCTTAAATGTTAGACTCAAACTACCAGACATCTATTTGTTCACTTTTCTTGGAATTAAAGTTGATTTGTTTGCCTTGTCTTTAGTTGATTATAAGAAATATTGGCCTCTCTATGGAATTTACAGTATGGCTCATAATAGAAGGGGACCAGTGTATCCAGGGCCTTTTTTCTCCTGAGTTTCTTTAACCATTGGCCACATTTTACAGTGTTCCTAATGGTGTGGTCACAGTTACACCTGTGCTGAATGCCAGGTGTGCATTGATTTCACACACACCCCATTCTCTACTGATCAAGCTGAGGAAAGAAAAAAAAATTCTAATCTAACCAAAGGTTAGAGACTTATTTTCTTGATAGAAACATTTTATTAAATTAGGACTTGAACACAAGTTTATAGGCTATAATTTAGTTAGATATACCTTAACTAAAAGTGAATTGGAATGAGAGTAAATGATACCTTTTCAGAGTGCATATATCTTACTTCTTTCTCTTCAGTCTTTCCAGGTTAGATATTAAGGATGTGAAAATGTCTGGTCCCAGACACATTTCATTTGTATCAGTTTTCTGGTCTGTTGAGTCATGGTCCCTTTCCAGGATCTTCAGCTCAGGGTCCCTGAGGTCATTTCTTGTTCTGCAACTGGTTTGGACCTCTTAAAGGTATTGCGGTGGCCTATAGAAGAGGAAGTGCCTCCCAAATTTTCTTCCTGCCTCCCTTCATGCCCCACTTTCTCAAAGTTTCTTTATAAAGACCTCAGAAACTTCTGTTAGATTGAAACATTGAATTCTTATGACTTATGTTCTCATATAGGCAAACTTAAGACAAATAACTGATGGGTATTAAATTTTATAAGTTTTGTCCCTGAGTATACACATTAATACATTCATTTCATAAGCACTATAAATGGGCGAGGAGTCAAGGTTGGCCATCTTTTTTTTTTTTTTTTTTTTACATTTCCCAATTAAATGTAATGGATACATGTAAACTTTTTTGTTGTTTTGTTTTTTGTTTCTTTTTTTGTTTGTTTTTTTTTGTGTGTGTGAATCAAACAATATATTACACAATATATTTGGTTCATAGTAATGTATTCATACAGTATTTGTCCTTTTGTGTCTGGCTTGCTTCACTCAACATAATGTCCTCCCGATTCATCCATGTTTTGGCCATCTTTAACAAACTGCAAAGTAAAAACAGCTTCAGTTGTGGCTTCGTTGAAATGTCCTAGAGAACTTCCATTTTTATAGCTTCCTAATTTCAATTCTTAGTTTGAACAGGTCACCTTGTATAAAGATTGTTTGAATTGTTGCAACACTTTCTTAGGTGAGTTTTGATGGTTTGCTGTTCTGATTAGTGTTTGTCCTAGTTTCACCTGACTTTATTCAAAGAATACAATTCCTTATCAGTTATTATCATGTGGTTTCAGAGTTATCTTGGCAGTTTTTGATATTAGGATTGCTAGGAATTCTATGCCAAAATCTATATGGAAATGTTATTTTAATTCATGGTTGCTATTATTTATTACTATTAATTCCCACACTTGGCCCTAATACTACATTTTGTTTCATTTTCCATTAGTCACTGTATAGGACTCGTACCCCTATCGCACCAACAGAAGACCTGACCCATGACTCATTTTCTGGTTGGGTTTGACTGACTTCAAGTTTTCCTCTTGAGGAAGCTAGCCTTTTCTAAAAACTCAATTGATCTCAGCATTTGGGCCCCTCTAGGGGCCATCCTTCTCTAGCCAGTGATGGTAGAAAAGGACTAAAGGGGAGACAGACTTCAGTATTTTGCGGGGGGTGGGGGTGGGTAGAGGTTTATGGCAGAAGGGTTGTAGGTTTATAGAAAAATCATGCAGAAAGTACTGAGTTCCCATATTTCTTTGTCTCTCACACAGAGTTTTCCCTCTTATTTTAAATTTTGCACTAATGCAACGTTATTATTACTATTATACTATTAATGAGAAACCATACTTTACGTTAGGGTTCACTCTTTATGTTTTATATCTCTGTGGGTGGCTTTTTTTTTCTGATAACTTATATTCAACCTAAAGTTTTTCATTTTATCTACCTTCAAATATACAATTTAATGGTGTTGATATATTCACAAAGTTGTATCTCCATCATCCATTGCCAAAAACATTTCCATCATCCCAAACAGAAACTCCACACCAATTAAACATTAACTCCTTATTCCCCACCCCCATCTGGCCCCTGGTAATCTATATTCCAGTTTCTGACTTTGTGAATTTGCATGTTCCACATATTTCATAATAGTGAAACCATACAATATGTCTTTTTTCTGCCTGGTTTATTTCACTCAACAGTCTGTCTTCATCCAAGGTTCATCCATGTTGTAGCATGTATTAGAACTTCATTTCTTTTTACAGGTGAATAATACTCCATTGTGTGCATAATACCACAAAATTTTGTTTATCCATTCATCAATTGACAGACACTTAAGTTGTTTTCACCTTTTGGCAATTGTGAATAGTGCCACTGTGAACATTGTTGTGCAAATATCTGTTTGAGTCCCTGCTTTCAATTCTATTGAGTATATACCTAGAATATGGTAAATATGGTAATTCTGTACTTAACTTTCTGAGGAACCAGCCATACTGTTATTCACAAGGGCTGCACCATTTTACGTTGTCAACAATGAACAAGTTTTTCTGTTTCTCCACATCCTCTTTAACATTTGTTATTTTCTGTTTTGTTTTGTGGTTTTTCTTTTTAAGATTTATTTTATTGGGGGGTCGGATGTGGCTCAACTGGTTGGGCGTCCGTCTCCCATATGGAGGGACCCGGGTTCGATCCCTGGGACCTCCCGGTGAAAAAAAAAAAGTTTTATTTTATTTATTTTTCCTCCTCCTCTCTGTTTTTTTGCACTCACTATATGCTCACTGTCTGTGTTGTGTGCTCTCTGGGTATGCTCATCTTCTTTTTAGAAGGCACTGGGAACTGAACCCGGGACCTCCCATGTGGGAGGGAGGTACCCAATCACTTGAGCCACCTCTGCTCCCTGCTTTTTGCGTCTCTCGTTGTGTTTCCTCTTTGCATCATCTTGTTGTGTCAGCTCACCGCACCAGCCTGTCGCGTCAGCTCACTGTGCTAGCCTGCTGTCTTGCTCGTCTTCTTTAGGAGGCACTGGAAACCAAACCTAGGCCCTCCCATGTGGTAGGCGGGCACCCAACTACTTTGAGCCACATCTGCCTCCCTGTTTTTTTTTAATAGTAGCAATTCTAGTGGGTGTAAAATGGTACCTTGTGTTTTTGATTTGCATTTCCCTAAATGGCTAATGATGTTTGGCACCTTTTCTTGTGCTTACTGGCAATTTGTATATCTTCTTTGGAGAAATGTCTATTCAAGTTCTTTGCCCATTTTTTAATTGGATGGTTTGTCTTTTTTGTTGAGTTGTAGGAGTACTTTTTTTATTCTGGACATTAAACCCTTATTGAATATATGGTTTCCAAATATTTTCTCCCATTCTGTAGTTTTTCTTTTTATTTTCATGATGAAGTCCTTTGATGCACAAAAGTTTTTAATTTTGATGAGCTCCTATTTATTTTTCCTTTTATTGTTCATGCTTTTGGTATAAAGTCCAAGAATCCATTGCCTATTACAAGGTCCTAAAGATGCTTTCTTGTGTTTTCATCTAGAGTTTTATATTTTTAGTTCTTATATTTAGGTCATTGATCCATTTTCAGTTATTTTTTACAGGCATACCTCATTTTATTGCACTTTGCTTTATTGTACTTAATAGAAATTGTGTTTTTTACAAATTGAAGGTCTGTGGCAGCCCTGCGTTGAACAGGTCTTTTTTGCGTGCCATTTTTCGAACAACACTTTGTATCTCTGTGTCACATTTTAATTAATGTATTAAAGTATGTACACTGGTTTTTTATCTACATAATGTTATTGCACACCTAATAGAATATGGTATAGTGTAAATATATCTTTTATATGCACTGTGAAAACAAAAAGTTTGTGAGGCTCGCTTTATTGTGATATTCACTTTATTGTGGTGGTCTGGAACTTAACCCACAATATCTTCAAGGTATGCCTATATATGGTGTGATGTAGGTGTCTACTCCCATTCTTTGGCATGTGGATATCCAATTTCCCAGCACCATTTGTTGTAGAGACTATTCTTTCCCATTGAGTAGACTTGGCACCCTTATCAAAAATCAGTTGGCCATAGATGTGAGAGTTTATTTCTGAACTCTCAATTCTGTTCTATTGGTCTATATTTCCATCCTTATTCCAGTAGCACACTGTTTTGATTATTGTAGCTTTGTAAGAAGTTTTGAAATTAGGACATGTAAGAGCTCCAACTTGGTGGTTCTTTTCCAAAATTGTTTTGGCTATTCGGGACCTCTTGCCTTCAGTATGAATTTGATGATTGGCTTTTCACCATTTCTGCAAAGAAGGCTCTTGGAATTTTGATTGGGATTACATTGAATCAGTAAATTGCTTTGAGTTGTGTGGTAGGTTGGATTATGTGCCCCAAAAAATGTGTATTCTTAGTCCACATCCTTGTAGGTGTGAACCCATTGTAAATAAGACCTTTTGAAGTTGTTATTTTTAGTTAAGGTATGGCCAAGTGAAGCAGGGTGAGACTTAATTCTAACTAGTGGAGGCCTTATAAAGAGAAAGTCACAGGAAGAAGCCAGAAGCACAAGTCAATGTGCATATAGAAAAGAAACAAGAGGACATCGCCATGTGATGGGAAAGCCAAGGAACCCCTAGCACAAGAATACTACAGTCTTGGGGGAGAAAGCAAGCCTTGATGTTATCTAGATTTTTAGATGACTTCTAGCCTCAAAGTTAAGAGCCGGGGGAGCAGATGTGGTTCAAGCGGTGGGGCGCCTGCCTCCCACATGGGAGGTCCCAGGTTCAGTTCCTGGTGCCTCCTAAAAAAGACAAACAAACAACAAGCAGACAACAAACAAAAACAATGAGCAGACATCGAACAAAAACAAAAGAGCAGGGAGTAGATGTGGCTCAAGCAGTTGAGCGCCCGCCTCCCACATGGGAGGTCCTGGGTTTGGTTCCTGGTGCCTCCTAAAGAAAAAACAGACAACGAGCAGACATGAGGGGAAAAAAAAAACCAACACAATGAGTAAAAACAATGAGCAAACAGATGAGGGAGCCTTGGCTGGGGGAGTTATGAGCCTGTAAATTTCTATTGTTTAAGTCAGCCCGTTGTATGGTATTTGTAATAGCAACTCAGGCAAACTGAGACAGGTAGTCACCTTCATTTTTCAGCAATAGTTTTGTTGAATGTATTAATTTTCTATTGCTGGGTAATAAATTACCATAAACTTGGAAGCTTAAAACAATACCAGATATTATCTCACCAGTTTGTGTAAGTCAGAAGCCTGGGCATGGTTTAGCTCAGACCTCTGCTCAGGATCTTACAAGGTCTACAATCAAAGTATCAGCCAAGGTTGGGTCTCGTCTGAAGCTCAGGGTTCTCTTCCAAGTTCACATGGTTGGCAGAATTCATTTCCTTGCAGCTGTGGGGCTTATAGAAGCTTTCTTCTTCAAGGCCAGCGGGAGAATCTCTTTGATCTCAGGGAAGGCTTAATGCCTCTCTAAAAGGGCTGGCCTGATTATGTCAGACCCACCCTGGATAATGTCCCTTTTGACTAACTCAAAGTCAAACTGATACAGAACTTTATTTTTTATTTTTATTTATTTATTCCCACCCCCACCCCCCATCATTGTTTGCATTCACTCTCTCTCTGTCCATTCACTGTGTGCTCTCTGTGTCTGCTTGTCTTCTCTTTTAGGAGGCACCAGAAACCAAATCTGGGACCTCTTATGTGGAAGAGAGGCACTCAATTGCTTGAGCCACCTCCACTCCCTTTGTCTCTCATTGTGTTTCCTCTTTGTTTCCTTGTTGCGTCATCTTGTCGCTTCAGCTTGCCACATCAGTCTGCTGCGTCAGCCTGCTGGGCCAGCCCACTGTGCCAGCTTGCTGTATTGCTCATCTTTTCCCGGAGGCACCAGGAACCAAACCCAGGACTTTCCATGTGGTAGGCAGGAGCTCAGTCACTTGAGGCACATCCGCTTCCCAATAAGGGACTTTAATTCCCTCTGCAAAATCCCTTTATTTTTGCCATATCATTTAACCTAATCATGGAGGTGATAGCCATCATGTTCATAGATCCCACCCACACTCAAGAAGAGGAAGTATTTATAAGGGATGGAGGGGCATCTTAGAATTCTTCCTACCACACTGTATAAAGAATTTGGGGGTGATTTTTTTTTTTCTTTTGGTTCTTTGAATATGCAGTCCTACTGCTTCCTGGCCATAATTGTTTCTGATAAGAAGTTAGCTGTTATGTTTATTGTAGGTCCCTTGCATATAATGAGTCATTTTTTTCTGTTACTGTTTTCAAGATTTTCTGTTTGACTTTGACTTTCATCACCTTAATTACGATGTGTGTAGTCATTTGATCTCTGTGTTTATCCTACTTGGAGATCACTGAGCTTCTTGGATGTGTAGATTAAAGATTTTCATCACATTTGGGGAGTTTTCAGTTATTATTCTTTCTCATTGTGGGACTCCCGTTACATGTGTTGGTAGGTGTAGTAGTTGGGTTGGGCAGTTTGATGTAATTATGAATTCCAAAAATAGATATTGGATCATGCTTGAAAACTGGTCTGCTAATCTGGGCATGATTAAATTAAGATTAGGGTGTTAACCGGACCACGTCAGTAGGGTGTTGAGCCCCACCCCTTGGGGGGTGGGGGAATCGAAGATAAAAAACATGGCAAAGGACAGTGTTGAAGAAGTTTTGATGTTGGAGTCTTGAGCTAGAGCCCCGGGAAGTAAGAGAGCTTGGTTGTGAGGAAGGAGAGAAGGCCCTGGGATAGAGACAAGCCATTCACCTGAGAGTTCAAAGCTGGCCTTGTGGAGAGAAGCAAAGCCTAGAGAGCCTCATAGTCTACAGCTGACCTTGTGGAGGAACCAGAGGAGCTAAGCCCAGAGAGTAACACAGCCCTGGGAAGAGAGGAGCCCAAGAAGCATGAACCCTGACAAACGTCGGCAGCTGCCTTGCTCCAACATGTAGCAACAGACTTTGGTAAGGGAAGAAACTTATGCTTTATGGCCTGGTAACTGTGGACTTCTACCCCAAATAAATACCCTTTATGAAGACCAACATATTTCTGGTATTTTGCATCAGCATCCCTTTGGATGACTGATACAGTAGGGTTGATGGTTTCTCACAGGTCTCTGGGGCTCTATTCTTTCTTAATCCTTTTTTCTTTTGTTCTTCACCGTAGACAATTTCTATTGGTCTTTCTTCAAGTTTGCTAATTCTTTTGTCTGCCAGTTCAAATTTGCTGTTCAGCTACTCCATTGACTTTTTCATTTCAGCAATTGTTTTAGTTTGCTAAAGGCTTTCTATGCAATATACCAGAAATGGGCTGGCTTTTTTTTTTTTTTTTTTTTTTAAGCTACTTAGATTACATAAATATTACACAAAAAATATAGGGACTCCCATATGCCCCACTCCCCACACCTCCCAGACTCTCCCACATAAACATCTTTCATTAGTGTGGCACATTCATTGCAATTGATAAATGCATCCTGGGGCTTTGCCATTAAGCATGGGCCATAGTTCACATTGTAGTCTACACTCTCTCCCACACAGTTCTGCATGTTATGTGATGATATGAAATGGCCTATATCTGTCGTTGCAGTGTCATTCAGGATGATTCCTAAGTCCCCAAAAGCCCTCATATTACAACTCCTGCTCCCAGAGCCTCCAGTGGCCACTGTTTCCACATCAATGTTGTAATTTCTTCCATTGTTAGAATCACAGTATGCCTATAGTAGAATACCAGTAAGTATATTCTAGTCCATATTTCTTTCCCCAATCCTGAGGATTCTGGGATAGTATGTTTAGTCTACCTCCAATTGAGAGGGGGCTTATATCCCATGGGGGAGATGGATGGGACTATCTTGTTTGCAGTTGCAGACTCTCTCTGTTCCTTGGGATGGTCGTTGTCCATCATCATCTCCTTGTTAGTTGTCCTGGGTGAGTCCAATGAGCTGTAGAGTTGATGTTGCAACTCCGCTGAGGTTCCGGGCCCAGCTGGCACATGGACAGCCCAAAGACTCGAGTCTCTTGGATGTACACCTACAAACTCCAGCACCAAGTATAGATTTAAATAGAAGGGACAGATGAGCCATGTATAGGGAAGATTAATTGAGTCCAACTCTGTCACTCTCGGGAGCACAAACTCCAAAGTAGGGCCCACTGGCAAGACACCAAACTCCAGAGCTATCTGCCCTGACCATAGGACCTGGATGTCTCCAGAGCCCTCAGGAGCTATTTGGGGTAGTATCCACTTTGGCCGTCTTTGAGGTCCTGCTGAGATGTGCATAAGCGTTACCTCTGGGATGACCTCCTGACTCACTTAGAAGTCTCTTAGCCATATGAACTCATTTGTCTTTACCTTTCCCCTCTTATTCGAGGTTTTTTTCGAGTTGCATTGCTAGTTGGTGCTTGGTAGTAATCCCTCGGTGCCAGGGAGGCTCATCCCCAGGAGTCATATCCCATGCTGGGGAGAAGGTAATGCATTTATGTGCTGAGTTTGCTTAGAGAGAGGCCACATTTGAGCAACAAGGAAGCTCTCAGGAGGCAACTCTTAGGCACCCCACAACAATAAGCTAAGTTTCAATATCAAGAGTAACGGCTCATAAGTATAGTCATCAATATCTGGGGCCCATCAATGGATCATTGTCCTTCGCCAGTCATTGTCCCTGCACGTGGGTAGGTTGGCTTTTATAATGGGAATTTATTAGGTTAAAAGCTTAGTTTCTGGGGAGTGGATGTAGCTCAGTGGTTGAGCACCTGTTTCCAATTTTTGAAGTCCTGTGTTCAATTCCCTGGTACCTCCAAACAAAAAAACAAACAAAAAAAACCTTACATTCCTAGGCTGAGAAAAATGTCCAAATCAAGACATCAGGCAAAGGTCTCTTCCCAAAGGTCGGTTACTGGTGATCCTGGATTCCTGCCATGTGGCAAAGCACAATGGCAGCTCTGTTGGTCTCCGCCTTCTCCTCTAGGCTCACATTCTCCCCCAAGCTCAGCTTTGGGCAATCAGGAACATGGTGCAGGGCATAATGATGGCATGTCTTGTCTTTCCCCTCTCTTTTGGGCCTCATTGCTTGAGCTACTCCATCTGTGGCTCACTTCTGGAAGCATCTCTCTGTCATTGCCACTTTTTTCCCTGTGTCTGTGGCTTTTTATTCCTTTGTTTATAAAGGACTCCAGTAAGAGGATTAAGACCCACCCTGAGTCCCGAAATCTAATCAGAGGCCCTTAACTGAAGCAATTTAATCAAAAGAGCCCACCTACAATAGGTTTACATGCACAGGAATGTATTCACTTTAAGAACAGGATTTTTTGGGGTCCACCCAGCTTTTTTTTTTTTTTTTTTTAAACTTTATTTTGTACTTTTAATAATTGAAAACATAAGCAATAAAAAACTAAAAAGTAAACACAGATGAACAAATATATACATTTCTCAATTAAATGTAATGGATACATGTAAATTTTTTTGTTTTGTTTTTTGTTTGTTTTTTAGTTTTTTTGTGTATGTGAATCAAACAATATATTACACAATATATTTGGTTCATAGTAATGCATTCATACAGTATTTGTCCTTTTGTGTCTGGCTTGCTTCACTCAACATAATGTCCTCCAGATTCATCCATGTTGCCATATGCTTTATGACTTCATTTCTTCTTACAGCTGCATAATAGTCCATCGTGTGAATAGACCACAGTCCACCCAGCTTTAAACCACAGTTACTGTATTTTTTAACTCCAGAATTCCAGTTTGGTTCTTCTTTATGATCTCTTTCTTTTTGTTGATGTGCTGTATTCATGGAGTCAAGATCATCATACTTTCCTTTAATTCTTTAAGCATTATTTCCTTTCATTCTTTGAACCTACTTGTGATATTTGCTTTGAAATCCTTGTCTTCTAAGTCTATCAGCTGGTCTCTTCAGGGATGATTTCTCTTGCTTTGGTTTTTGTTTTTGTTTTTCCTGTGTATGGATTACACTTTACTGTTTCTTCTCATGTTCCATCATTTTTTGTTAAACTGAACATTTTAGATCAATATTGTAGCAATTAAGTTATCATAGTCCCCACACCCGTACTGTTGCTGTTTATTTTTATAGAGACTTGCCTGTACTAAGTCTCTACAGACTCTCTCCTCTGCATTGTACAATTGCTGATGTCGTTGATCAGTTTTTTTTTCTTTCTTATTTTCATTTTTTATGCCTGCCTTCCTACAGGTCACCCATGGGTCAGCATAGCTTAGTGGTCAGCCAATGACTACTAGAGGTTGTGTGGAAACACCTTGAACCAGAAAAGTTTCTACCCTTTGCCAATGGATCTGTGTGTAGATTGGGAAATGCATTCAAAGTTTAGGCAGTTCACAAGTTTGCCCCAGTTTTTACTTTGTGCTGCACCTTCTCTTGTCTCTTCTGTATCTGCAAAAGGCCATATTCCTTCAGGAATGTATAGATAAGTAGAACCTGCTCTAGTCTTTCCTGAGTTTATGCATAACGTTTTGCTGCAAGCACACAGACTTTTAGACCACCAGGATGAAGTAGGAGCTTATCTTGCTCTCTGGCTCTCCCTGCTATACTTCTGGCAGGTCTGCTGGTTTGTTCTTTGCCCCAACCAGTCTATCACAACTGTAGACTGCTGAAATATTGGTTTTCCCTGATTGTTTGCCACCAAGATCCCTATTGTTTTTAACAGTGCCCTGGGTGTGGGGCTTTTTGCACTCTGCTCCTAACCAATCAGTCCCCTCTAGCTGTGGTGCTGGTTTTCATAGCTTGAATATGCATATGTATATTTTTTATTTCTATCTTGATTATTCTAGTACTGGTTTCTATCATTTCATCCAAACATTGAAGGTCTGTACACTGTATACTTGTAACTGCTACATGTATTAACTTTTTGAAGAGCTTTCTGCCTGTTTTTCCTAAATTTATGCTGTACATATAACCTCTTGAGGGGAATGTCTTTTGAGTTCCCTGTAGTTTGTTGGTGCCTGATACTGCATATGTACAAGTTTGGAATATACTTAGTAAATAGAGCTTCTTAACTAATATTCTTTTACTGATTTCCACATCATAGTTATATTTATAAAGACTTTGCATCCCATTCCCAGTTCAGTATTCTTATAGTGCTAGTTTCAACATCACTATCCTTCAGGAAGTTAAAATATTATAGCCCTTCCAACCCACCTCCTGAAGGGCATGAGTTGGTGTGGCCAAGGGACCAAAGAATGCACCAGGTAGAGAATCATACATAAGCTTTATGGGGACTTACGAACAGAAGAGACTTCTTTGATGGCAGCCAGTCAAAGAATGAATGAAGTCAGCACTCTGCAAAGAGACTGGGAAAATGAGGGGTGATAACAAGGACATTCCATAGGGTATGAGAACAGAGTTCCTGCTAGAGTCCCATGATGATGCACATGGGGTTTGGTGATGTTATCACAGGAATGAAGTTTTACCGCTCAGAGGAGATTTGGTTTAAGACATTCTCTCTTGGTTTAAGACCATTGGGGAGGGTTGGTAACCTTCACCTTATGCCTAGGCCACACAGGTGGCTATGTGCTGAAGACTTAGTGGGGGTCTGGGCCCTGGACCCCCACAATCCACCCACACGCAACAGCCTACATTGACCATAGGACAAGCATTGCATCCATGTTGCACAGCAACAGTATGAAAGGCAACAGAACAATAGGAGTCTTCCACCAAGAGCTAGTAGACCTGTAAAAACAAGAAAGGGAATTAAACCAGTCAGATAGTGGGTCAGTAGCTAATTTATCGATGTGCTGTATGTACTCTTGCATATGGTTTAGATTTTGTGAAATATCATGGGAGTGATCAGGAATACATACATGACATTGAACATTAATGAGGGCATAGGTCCCACCTTGTGCTGCAGTAAGAATATCTAAAGCCATCCTATTTTGTAAAACTGCCTTTCGTAGTTAGGTAGTTTCTTTGTTTAGTGAGAAAATTGCTACATTGGAGTCATTAAAGTCTTGAGCAGTGTGATTGGCTAAAGCTGTTAGGTTTTTCAGTGACAGTTGCAGCACCACCTGGCCCAAAAACAGCCAATGAGTAGAACCACCAGAGGGTGCGCTTTGCCCTATATCTAGCCTTGATCGTTTCTAAATTACTAGGAGTATGAGGTAATGAGTCATGTAGGGTAGCAGGGACATACAGCTGTCCCCACGTACATCGTCTGGTCCAGTTATAGGGCAAATACAGCCCCCCAATTTTGCCCACAAGTCCATAGCCATGCTTTAGGGAATGGGTAAGCCCCAGTTAATAAGTGGTAGTCCTGCCATTGGAAAAGACATCATTTTCTAGTTTGATAATAAAATTACACAACTCAGGAAGTAACCACCCCACATCACTGATTCCCTTCTGTTCCTTGCAGACAGGGCAATGTGATCTAGGGTGACAGATTCAGCTGTTAACCATCCTAAACCATCATATACAGCATATCCTAGTAAAGGCCTGGGCTTATTTGCGTGTTCCCTTACAAGAGAAAAAATATAATTATTAATCTCATTGAAAGATGACAGCTGGATTACAGTCTTAAATGAGAAGGTCTTGTTCCAAACTTGTCAGTGGATTGTATTCTGCCACACTGCCCAATTTGCAGGAGTTACAGTACAAGGAAGGCCAGTAGCACCCGAGGATGGTAAGTCTGTGCAAACCTAACAATGGGTTCAATTGTGGGCATGGGTTACTGCCAAAGCCCACTGTAGAAAGGTATTGGTTAGGGTGCTATGGGCGAAAGGAAAGATGTTTATGGGGAGCAATAAAGGGCAGATCGTGCTTGTCTAATAGAATACAAGCAACATTTTCATTAGTAGATAACAAAGTACCAGCTAGGGGAGTCCTATGAGGATGCTTCCAATACCAAATTTTCTGAGCTTTCTACAGTGATATCAAACACTAGTTTAGGCATAAGGAGAGTCCACATAGATATACATAGGGTCCCAGCAGGAATAGGAGACCCTGGATTATTAATAAAGATTTTTGCTGGCATTTTTTGTAAAAACTGTTGTTTTTTACCACAATGTTTTGGGTGACTCCTATTCCCCATGGGCTTAAAATTCCCAACCAGCGAGGCTCCATAAACCAGTACCATGGCCAAAGGATCTCATTTTCCCCAGTTTGTATGGTTTGGGGCAAGACAACAACAAATTATTGTTACTTCCCCTTTTGGGCTGTAGAGCAGCTGGTCTTTTAACTTGTATTCTCAATGCCTGCATTGGTCCTGCTGTTAGCATTTCAGCTGGAGCATCTTGATACAGTCCCTTAGTCCATTGTTGTAAAGGTCCCTTACCGCCTTTTATTTGTTCTTTAAAAGGCCATTCATCCTTTCTATGAGGCCTGCTCCAGTAGGATTATAGGTTAAATGGAAAGTCCAAGCAATATCTTGGTCCGTCTTCTAAGACCGCCTGAGGGAACCAGTAAATGGAGTTCCTTGGTCACTGTCAATTTGGGCTCGCACCCTGTATAGGGCACATACTTTTTCTAGGCAGCAAATAGTGGCCTGCTGGTTGGCCTTTCCTACTGGGAAATCCAACAAACATTCCATGGCTGTGTCTGCATCAGTGAAAGCATACCCTGCCCCTTCCGAGAGCAGGAGGGGACTAGTGTAATCCACTTACCATCGTGTTACTGTAGGGGTCTACACTTGGCCAAATGTCCCATCTAGTGAGATAATTATCACGGTCGTTGGAGCGAGTATGATGGACACTTGTGGGTGATGTCCATGAGGTGCTGGCGAGTGACAGGCAGCTGGAATTGCTGGGCTAAGTGCCAGAAGGTCTGGTAACCACGATGTCTGCTTTTCCTGTGGAGCCATTCTACTGCTTCTTGGCCTCAGTGGTATGGCTCCAGACCTTTGTGAGGGCATCTGCCTCAACATTCCCGAGAGGGGTGTTAGAGGAGTGGGTAGGGATGTGATAGACAGTTACCTGTCAGCTGCTGGCAGGCATCCCAGATGTCCTCCCATAATCTCTTCTCCACAGAAGGTAGCCCGCGACAGTCCATTGTTCTTGTTTCCAAGTTGCCGTCCAGGTGGTAAGGCCTTTGTAGGCTGTCCAACTATCGGTACAGATTGTTAATGCATCTCCGGGCCCATGTACTATAGCCATCCACATGACTGCTTTGCATGGTGCCTGTTTCTCACCAAATAGTGTCAGTGCTGTGCTACACAGCCACAGCTGTCCACATGGGAGGCTGTCCACTAGCCAAACCATCCATGTACCATGCATTCTCTGGAACTGTTCCCATGCCTTCTTTAGTGGGCACTTCAGCGGCCACCTTAGAGGTTGTAATTTGGGCCAAAGAATCTTCCACGTAAGAGACTGAGCCTAGGATTTCATGCATTTCAGTACTTAAAGGGCTGGTGTTGAAGATACTTCACTGCAATAAGTAAGCTTTCCACTTTGTTAAGGTACTTAACTGCACTCTGCCAGAGCACGGTTTGTTCCCAGTATCTGTGATCTACCCCTGGATAGGTATGGCAGTCTTCGGAATGACCAGGCATTTTTGGGTTAAACCTACTTGCAACAAGGTATTGTATGTTGCACATAGATGTTTCTCTAAGTGGCTGTATTGTAATTCAGCCTCTTTTCATAATTGTGACCAAAACCCAAGGGGTACTTGCTTAGAAGGTTGCCTTTGCCACAAACCCCACCCAAAGCAAATGTTGGTGCTGGCCATATCCGATTCACAGGGTCAGTCAGGGTACACCCCCCTCAGTGCTTGAGCCTGTGCTATTGCCTTCTTGGCCTCTTCAAAAGCCGCCTGCTAGGGGTTCTCCTGTTCCCATGTACAACGTTTTCTGATTAGTATATACAGTAGTTTCAATATTTGAGCTAAATGAGGGATGAACGGTCTCCAGTACCCCAACCACCCCAGAAAGGCCATTAATTGTTTTGGAGTTTGTGGTATGGGAAAACATTGTTCTTTATCGATTACAGCAAGGGGTTTAGCTTTTGTCTTATCTGACCAAACAACACCCAAGACTTTGACAGAACAGCCAAGGCCTTGCAGCTTGTCCTGATTGATTGCCCATCCCTGGCTTTCAAGATGAGATACTATTATCTCAGATGCTTCTTTTGATTCTGAAAGAATTACTGGTTAATATAATATCATCAATATAATGGAATAGGGTTACAGCCACAGGTTTCTTCCACAGAGCCAGATCCTTTGCCTGGAGGCCATGACAGATGATTGGGAAGCACCGGAAAAGTGCTTTGTTGGCCTTCCCACAGGAAGACGAATGCAGGCTGACTTGATTCATCTGAGGAGATACTAAAGAAAGCATTAGCAGGATTCAGAGCAAAGTCACATAACTGAGTACTAATTTCTTGCATTAAACCAGCAATGTTTGTGACCACTGCATACAGTGGTGGTGGTACTTTATTTAATTCATGATAATCTACTGTCATGTACCATGTTCCATTAGGCTTTCGTACTGGCCATACAGGACTATTGAAGGGACTATGGGTAGCTATTATTATCCCTACCTTTTCTAATTCCTTAATTGTAGCAGTAATTTCCTGGTATCCCCCCAGGAGTTTGTACTGTTTGGTTGCCACAATTCTTTGGGGTGAGAGCACCTTCACTGGGGACCATTTAACTTGTCTCCTTAGCACTGCCTTTATTACTCAGCATCAGAGGCAGAATTCTCCTATGGTAGTCTGTAATGTGGCATTCTGGAGAATGTCAATTCCTAATATAAATTTTGGGTATAGGAGAAATATACACTGGATAGCTTTGGGGAGATAATCATCCAATTTGTAAAACTACATTTTGTCACTTAGCATAAATTGTTTTCCCCCCATAGCTGTCCATAGCCAGCAGTGGCCCATGGAATCGTGCTACATTGCCATGAATTAAAGTACATGCAGGGAAGCGGCTGTGGCTCAATCAGTAGGGCTCCCGTTTACCATATGGGAGGCCCCGGGTTCGGTTCCCGGGGCCTCCTGGTGAAGGCAAGCCCGCCCGCACGGCGTGGTTAGCTGACCCAGTGAGCACAAGCAGCAAGGGGGGGATAAATGAATAAATAAAATAAAATCTTAAAAAAAAATAAAGTACATGCAGCTCCCGTGCCTATTAAGGCTAATACTCTGTTGATTAGTAGGGGACCAATAAATAGTTAACTCTACATGTGGCCTACGATCCCCAGGATCCTGCTCTTAACCTGGGGATCTTGACCCCTCCTCTATGACAGGGGGAAGGGTACCTGCCAGGCTTCTGCCAGGGGGAGTGGGAGGTTCCCTGTGTTGGGGCAGCACCTTTTTTCCTATTTTGCCTTCTCCCTCAGCATTCTGAGGGAACATTTTCATAAATCTCTTGTCCTTAGGGAGCTTGCTCCAAAGTTTCACTAAAATTTGTGTTGGGCTGCCTAACTATTGTTTCTAGCTTGGTGCCCACGGCAATAGGGTCTGCCCTTGTTTGCTTGCGGGACACATGATTAGGACCATCGTGTCCTTGGGGCACCTTCCCTGCTGCCCAGACCCCAGCCTCCTTTCTCCACAGCCTTTCTGATTCCCTTAAGTTTGCTATAGCATGTATAGCTCACGAGCCCACTAGGAGGCTCAGGATTGACACCGGAGGTCTATAATAATGGTTGGGAGCAATATGTAGCACCGTTATCTTTCATTCCTGCAGTAAAAGCTTTGATGTCAGGCCCCATGAAATTGGTGGCATAAATGGCATGTTTCATCCCCAATTCCCATAAAACATCCTAACTTTTCCATGGATTGCCAGTGAGGGCTGGCATGAGGTATATCACCTTCATTAGGCCATGCAGCTTAGTATCTATTAACCAGCTATACCAATAGGGATGCTGTTTCTGTTTCGTTAGAGGCAGTATATAAACACTGACATAGAGCAGGGTGAGTGGTGATGGATGCCAGTTTACTCATTTCCACCCTAGATAGTACAACTCCTTCCGCTCCAGTGTCCCATAATCTTAGAAGCCAGTTAGGCAGGGACTCTCTATATCTCTGCCTGTACCTTTGCCCTAAATTGCCCAACTCAGCAGTGGTATTAGTCACTCATGGTTACAAATAACTTCTGCTCTGGGGGTTGGAAGTGTTGGACCCCAGGGGTTTGGGCTTATAATGCCTTCCACTTCTGTATTATAGGGTACACCCTTGGGTGCTCCTTGTCTTCTTCCATCTCCCATTCTTCCTCTTTCTCCTTATCTGAGAAGGAGTCCATAGGATCCCATGCCTTAGGGTCCCACCTGCGGGTGGTTAATATCCTCCGGACCTGGATTCTAGGCAGCCTGTGACCTCTAGCTCGAGCATATCTACAAGCCAGGGTTTCTAACTGATCATCAACTCGGTGCAGGCAATAGGTTAAACAGCCTTTCATCTCTGCCTGCGCTAGGTGCATATACCTTTCTAGTTTTAGCTTTCCTTCTAAGCAGCGCACGGAGGCCTTTGCCATGTGTTCTGCCTCAGTGACCACCGGCAAGGCTCCCAACAGGGGCCATGCAATAGCCGCCACTATCTTGTGGTCCCCCTTTTTCTTATTCAAGTGCAGCTGCTTTGCTGCCTGCTATAGCATGGCCAGTATACCTGCTGGAGTTTTTAGGGCATCTCCATATTCTGTCAGTGGTCCCCACTTAACCTGGAGGACAGCCACCCCTCCCCACATGGACATTATAGGCCAACCCGGATTTCCCCCACATATTCTCCTTTGCCTGAACTTATGCCCAGTACTGCTGGTTGTCCTTCAGTCTCCTGGCTTGCCAGTTGTTCCAACCCAGCTCCTGAAGGACACAGAGTTAGTATGGCCACGAGACCAAAGAACACCGGGCAGAGAATCAGATATAAGCTTTATTGGGACTTACAAACAGGAGAGACTTCTTTGCTGGCAGCTGGTCAAAGGATGAATGAAGTCAGTGCCCTACAAAGAGCCAAAAAATGAAGGGTGATATATAAGAGGTCTCAAACAAAGACATTCCATAGGGGTGATAACAAGGACATTCCATAGGGCATGAGAACAGAGTTCCTGCTAGGGTCCCAGTGAAGGCGCACATGGGGTATGGGGTTTGGTGATGTTATCACAGGAATGAAGTTTTACCGCTCAGAGGAGATTTGGTTTAAGACATTCTCTCCTCTCCAGGGAGGGTTGGTAATCTTCAGTTTATGTCTAGGTCACACAGGCAGCTATATGCTGAGGACTTGGTGGGAGGCCTGGGCCCTGGATCAACACAATTGCCCATATCTGTTCAGCCACACGAGAATCACTTGGTAATCATACAGATTCCTGAGCCCTTACCCTAGGTCTAGGGCAGTGGTTCTCAACCCTCATTATCACCTAAAAATACTGAAGTTGAGATTCTATCCCAGACCAATTGAATAAGACTCTCTAGGTGGTAGCATTTGGGGTTGTGTGTGAATGTGTGCGTCTAAAACTCTCGAGGAGAAGCATATGTGGCTCAAGCAGTTGGGCGTCTGCCTGCTACATAGGATGTCCTGGGTTCAGTTCCCGGTGCTCCTAAAGAAGACGAACAAGACAGCGAGCTGATGCAATGGTCTGGCACGGCGAGCTGAAGCAACAAGAGACCCAGTAAGCAGTGAGCGGATGTGGCTCAAGCAATTGGGCACTTCCCTCCCATCTGGGAAGTCCCAGGTTCAGTTCCTGGTGCCTCCTAAAAAGAAGAAGAGCAGAAACAGAGAGCAGATAGCGAGCGCAAACAACGGGGGGAGGTGAGGATAAATCTTTAAAAAAAAAAAAAAAAATCTCTCGAGGTGATTCCTATAAGGAGGCAAGTTGGGAAGATATAGAAAATAGTTTTATGCTTTAAAAATTATCCAAAAAGGGTCTCAAGTTATTAGTGGCCAGTTTTCTTTCAACATAAGCCTGTAGGATTATGAAAATGTTCATGAATGAATTTTTCTCTACAGTAGAATTATTACTGCGAAATTCCATTAAAAATTGCTTACTGAAAAGTTTGTGGATAGGTCGTTTTGCTAATTCACAAATGAAGAATATAGACAGAGTAGGAAAGGTATATGGAATTTATTGGTTTATTCATTAAACCAGTCTAGATAATTTCTTCTCTACTGTTTTATAAATTATACCATAAAGGATACTTCTCTAAACAAAACAAAGCAAAACAAAACAAAAGAACCTGGGAATTGTATCACTGGCAGGCCATGTCCTTATTTAAAAAGAAAAGAAAGAAAAAAATATAAGAAACTAAACTAAATACTCTGGCTTAGTGACAATCTACATTTCAAAGGTTCTCCTGACTAAAAGCTTATTCTTCACTTAAATGACTTCTCCCCAGCCATATTTAGAGTTCATCTAGGTTATAAACCATATCTCCAGTTATTCATGCTGTCCCAGATTGGGTAAAACAAGTATCAAAAGTATTGAAGGGTGAGGTAATAGCTTAAGCACGTCTCAGCTTATCCTTTATCTCTAGATGCAGATACTTGGAGAAATGCAACCATTCAATGAGAACTGTAGTGGGGCATCCATTTACATCTCTTAGGACTGACTGAATAGAATATGGCCTATTGAGTATACTTTTGATGTCTTTGCCAGTCTCTTTTTTTCAAATGTACATGTGATGCTATCTGAAGAAATACTAGAAACAGCTAGTAAACATTTTTCTAATATCTATTGTTAAGCTATATTCAGGTGATCACATCTTGAGGCTTGGTTTTCTCCTTGGCTATCAGTGATAATCAGGTTACATATAGGGTATCTGTGAGCTGCTGACTTTAATAGGTCAGCCTATTAAAGGTCAGACCTACCTTTTTGGAGGCCAATATGATGGCGGTTTCCTGTGTTTGGACTTGAAGGGAACACTTATTTTACTGCTCCATACCACAGTTTCAGAAACCTGTTCTTTAGTATATAATGCCTGTTTGGATTCCTGATGATCTTACCCTGCATGATTAATAGGACTTTGTAGAAAATGGCTGGCTTCTCATCTACGTAAAGAGCAGTTTTGGAATCTGTGCTCCTGAGAGTGACAGAATTGGACTCAAATAAGTCCTCCCTGCACATGGTTCATCAGTCCCTTCTATTCAAACCTATATGTGATGCTGGAGTTTTTAGGTATACTTCCAGAGACTGGAGTCTCTGGCCTACCTATGTGCCAGGTGTGCATGGAATCTCGGTGGAGCTGCAACTCCTACCCTACAGCTCAATGGACTCATCCAAGTCACCTGGCGAGGAGACAACGATGGACAACGGCCAGCCCAGGGAATGGAGAGGGCCTGCATCTGCAGGCAGGATCATCCCACCCACCATATCCATGGATATAAGCCCTCTCTCACTTGGAGGTGGAGTGGACATCACCATCCCAGTCCCCTCAGGATTGGGGGAAGAACTATGGACTAGAGTGGACTTGATGGTATTCTGTTGTACACATATGGTGATTCTAGCAATGGAAGAAATTATAACAGTGAGGTGGAGCCAGTGGCCACTGGACACTTTCGGGGCAGGGAGGGGATGTGCAGTTGAAATACAGGGACTTTTTCGGGATTTGGAGGTTGTCCTGAGTGCTGTTGTGGCAACGGATGTAGGCCATTTTAAATCAGCACACACCATTCAGAACTGTGTGGGAGAGAGTGTGGTCTACGAAGTGAACTGTGGTCTATGGTTGATGGCAAGGCCCCAGGATGTGTAAGTCCATTGAGGGTGATGGGCCACACTTGTGGGAGATGTTTGTGTGGGATGTGGTGGGAGGTGTGGGAGGTGGGGAACATGGGAATCCCGGTAGGTTCTGTGTAATATTTTAGGTAATCTAAGCACCTCTTTTAAAAAAAAAAAAAAATATATATATATATATATAACATTTTTGTAAGCAAATGCACATATATGCATATATATTTATATATCATTTTACAAATTAAGAAAAAAAAGAGTATCTGTCAGGCATACAGACTTCTCTTATAACCTTTCATCCCTTTGGAGTTTTGTTTTCTGGTATATTATTAGAACAAACAAACCGTAACAAAATAATATTCAACACTTCTTTTCAGGTTTTTAGTCAGGTTCTTTTCTAGTTTTCTGAATGCCCCAGGTATCTTATGTAATTACTCCCTCACCTTAAGCTGGCAAAATATATTCTCATCTCGCAAAAGAAAAGACATGGTGCACAGATGCTTGGGAATTGCCCTGAATTACTCCTAGGGCAAGTATAAATATCATGATTTCATTCTAGCCAAGTGGGCTATAAACCCTCTTCTTATTCTATTTACTAAAATTAACAAATTCTGAACATGTGTACTTACAGATCTGCATATTCACACTGTTATTTGGCAGGGAGAGAGGCTTTCTTAGAATAAACCATTCTCTCTCCTAACATTTGAAGGCAGGCAAATAACTTCGCCTAAAAATGTGAATTCTCGAAGAAGCAGAGTTCAATCTGTGCTCTGGTACTTCTGTAAATTTTGGATTTAGCTAAGCAAATTTTAAATGGCATGAAATTTTATTTTGAAGGGTAGGTGCAAGAATAAGAAAAAAACTTAATTATAAAATTAATTAAAAAGCAATTAATTATAAAATTATAAGTTTCTTCACATTGGAGAAATCTGGTTGACTTCTCCTTAACCAGGTGATCCAGTAATGGGACCAACTGACATCATGTGCTTCCTGATGTGATATATTGAGAAGGCTTTGACATCCCTTAGGCACATCCCTGCCCAAAATGCATAACATGAAACTGGTCATGAGAAGATCAAACAAACCCAAATGTAGAATGTCTCTCATATATCTGACTTAGATCTAAAAATGTCAGTGTCTCGAATGACAAAAAGTCAGGGGGACTGTTCTCAATTGAATTATACTAAAGAGACAACCAGATGCAGTGCTTGATTCCCATTTGGCTTCTGATTTCTGAAAAGTCATAAAGGATACTTTTGGGACATCTTGTAACACTTGACTGTAGACTATAAATCAATGTTAAATTTTCTATTTTTGGTCATTATATTGTAGTTATATATGAGAACATCCTTTGTAGGAGATATGCATTGAAGTACTTATGGATAAAATGTTGTGATATCTGCTACTTATTCTCAAATGGTACCAAAAATAATTGTGTGTTTATTTACAAAGCAAATATGACAGAATAATAACAATTGGTAAAACTTATAGGAGAGTTTATTATATTGTTAAAATTTTTGCTTAAGTTTAAAAGTTTAAAAAAGATGCAAAATGAGTGATATAAGAAAAACAAAAATAAACTTAGGCTTAACTTGGCAATAATTGTGTGCTAGGTACTGTTCTAAGCATTTTATACATATTACCTCATTTAGTCACTGCAACAACTATATGACATAGGATTACAAGAACATGGCCTTCCAATATTTCAAAGCTAATTTATTTATAAGTAGTTATCCTTTGTACTATGATTTCCAAAGTAGTAGAAAAGAAATCATCTAAGTTAGATTAACTTCTCAATCATCTATTTCAATATACTTTCACACTTATTATCATCACAATAGTTGAGAAAACTGAGAAACAGAGAGGTTAACATGCCCAAGTCGTATAGCTAAATGGCATTGCTAGGATTTAACCTGGATTGATAGATAACTGACCTCTTACCCACTATCCTAATACTGAATATTAGGAATTGTACACTCCCCCTGCCCCAGATGGCTCCCTTGTTGGCCTGCTCATAGTCTGCTCGTCTTCCTCAGGAGGCACCGGGAACTAAACCCGGGACCTCCTATGTGGGACGTGAGTGCCCAACCACTGGAGCCACTTCCGCTCATGGCTTGTTGTGGCTAGTCTTCTTTAGGAGGCACCGAGAACCAAACCCAAGATCTCCCATGTGGGAGGCGGCCGCCCAGTGCTTGAGCCACATCCACTCCTTTTATACTGAATGAATCTCTGAGATTTGAAGGTAAGAAAGAGAAGTAAGAGAATTAGTAGGGTTACTGACATTCTTCTTCTTCCATAAAATTATTAGTGTGACTACATGTCAAAAGCTTTGTAAAACACAATCTTAAAAAAATAATCTAAAATATTATGGAGGGAAGCGGCTGTGGCTCAATCAGTAGGGCTCCCGTTTACCATATGGGAGGCCTGGGTTCGGTTCCCGGGGCCTCCTGGTGAAGGCAAGCCCGCCCGCGCGGCGTGGTTAGCTGACCCAGCGAGCACAAGCAGCAAGGGGGGATAAATGAATAAATAAAATCTTTAAAAAAATAAATAAATAAATAAAAAATAAAATAAAATATTATGGAAATGTCCTTTCTTTGAAGTGTTGAAGGCTTTCTCTGTTATATTTCTATTCTCTATTTCATTTATTTTGACTCTGATCTTTATTTTCTTCTTTCTATTAGCCTTGGGTTTAGTTTGTTCTTTTTCTCATTTTCTAAGTTGGAAGTTTAGGTTATTCATTTGAGATCTTCTTTTTTAACAAGCATTTGCAGCTATAAATTTTCCTCTTAAACACTGCTTTAGCTACTTGTACAATCTTTTAAAGCAGTCAGATATTTGATGTGGTAATAGTTTCTAAACCTGTTATGTATTAATCATTGGAGAACTTTTTAAATGGGTCCCTTCCCCTAGAAATCCTGACTTGGCCAGAGGTAGATGTCAAGTGTTTTGTTTTAAGACTTCCCAAGTTGATATGTGTAAGCTCATTGACAGATGTAAATGTTCTTGTGTTCTCAGCTTCTACCTCCCTTGATAATATAGGTAATCTATTTTATATTTTTCCAAAGAAACATTAAGTAGTGGTAATAGACCCCTTTGCCAGTCAGGTGAAAACCATGGACCCCCTACTAAGTCCACACTATACTATGTATTATTTAATAAATATATCACAGCCATACCAACACGTCCCCACAAAAATAATGTTTTTTTTGAACTTCAATTCAAGCTCACAGACCCCTTGTTAAGAACCCTTGTTTTAAAGTTCTGAGTATTTGATATAACTATTTTTAGGAGCCTCATTGCTTCAGATGTGTAATGAAACATGATTTGCAGAGCTTTTATAACTCCATGAAATTGAGTTGTCTAATTGAAGATTCTAAAGTTGACCAAAATTACTCATATTCAACCTGTTCAGCATTCTATACTAACACTTGCGTATACAGATGAGAGATAAAGGCTGTGGCTGCCTTTGTGTTTCTTGCCTGATGATAAACCTTACTTTTGCTTGTCTCTCATCACTGTGACCATATTATCTGATCTGTTGTCTTTTCCTACAAATAGCAGGTAAAATATTTCCTATATTTCCTACAAATGTTATTTCATACAAATGGCTGTGTTTGAGACTTCTGCGTGTTCAGAGATAAAATGAACAGTAGCTAGGAGCAAAGTAGTGGCATTTTAAGTGACAGCTAAAATTTTTGCTATAATTTGTTTCAGTAGTTTGACTCTTGTTCATGTTCTTCAAATAAATAAAGCTTCGAATTAGCCAGACCCAGTTAGAATGAATGATCTTAATGCTGCCCCTCACACATACATGTAGCTGATCTGTCCATTTCTGTGGCTTCTACTTTTGTGGTAACTGTTCTGTCAACCTCCTTTGCTACAATTAGCCTAGAGTTTTGGTGTATCGTTTTACAATTCAAAGATGTTTAGTAACTACAGGCATACCTTGTTTTTATTGCACTTCACTTTATTGCACTTTACAGATAATATGTTTTTTACAAATCAAAAGTTTGTGGCAACCATGCGTGGAACAATTCTATTGGCATGTGTTCACTTTTGTCTCATTTTCATTAAGGTGTGTACATTTTTTATGCATAATGCTTCTGCACACTTAATAGACTATAGTGTACTGTAAACATTATATGCACTGAAAAACCAAAAAATTCCTGTGACTCACTTTATTGTGATATTTGCTTTACTGTGGTGATCTGGAACTAAACCCGCAATATCTCTGAGGTATGACTGTACTGTTGATTACAGGTAGATACCTTTGCCAGACCTTTAGGATTCAGTTTTCAGTTTTATTTTCCATCATCTCCTATGCTCAGAATACAAAGAAATACTTTATAAATATGTCTTGTACTTGCTGCTCCTCTACACTTACTTCATGCTATTTTCTCCCTTCTCAACTGTACTGTAGTATGGCTACATGTGTTAAAAGAATCCTAGCCAACTAATTGTCAGTTTCTTTTGTGCTTTTTTTATTAGACAAATGGTATATGATACACACACACACACACACACTGTTCTGAGGCTTTTTATACATAAACACATCTTAGTTATATTTTTTAACTTTCTGCTTTGAAATACTTTTCAAACTTATAGGACAGTTACAAAATAATACAAACCCCATACAGACAACCTGAACATACCCCTATCCTTCCCAGATACCCAGATCCACCAGTTTAACATTTTGCCGTATTTGCCATATCATCCTATGTACCCATCTATTAATCAGTCTATTTATCTGTTCATCTATCTATTTTTCCATCTGTTTATGTATATATCAATTCATTTTCTGAATACTTGAGTGTAGGTTGTATACATCATGCTCCTTGCGCATTTAATACTGCCATGTATATTTCCTAAGATCAAGGATATTCACTTACATAATTGTCTTAGATGCATTTATACAGTTCAAGAAACTTAACATGGAAATAAAGCTTATCATCTATAATCTATATTCCATTTTCCCCCGTATGTTCCAATAATGTCCTCATACATGGGAAACAGGTGCTCAACCATTGAGCTACATCTGCTTCCGAATGAGAGTTGTTTTTTTCATTTGTTTGGGGTTTTTTAGGAGGTACTAGGGATTGAACCTGGGATCTTGTACATGGGAAGCGGTGATCAACCACTTGAGCTATATCCACTCCCTAATATTTTGAGCCTTTTCTCCTCCCTTGTTAAATCCCATCCAGGATTATGTATAGCATTCAGTTGTCATTGCCTCTTTAGTTGCTTCTTCTTTCCTTTCCTGTCCTGTCCTGTATTGTACTGTACTGTACTGTGGGAACATATATATAACATAACATTCCCATCTCAACCACTCTCAAGCATATCATTCAACAGGAATAATCATATCCCCTATGTTGCAGTATCCTCACCACCTTCCATTACTAAAAGTTTCCTATATCCCCAAACAAACCTTATACCCATTATCCATTAACTTCCTCTTCCTCCTGTCCCCCACTCCCAGCAATCTGTACTCTTAATTTCTGTCTCTATGAGTTTGCATATTCTCTGATAATTTCTTTGTGGTTATCATGGGGTTTTTAACATCCTAAATGTATAACAATCATGTTTGCTTTGATACGAACTTAGCTTTCATAATATATACAAACTATGTTCTTATACCCCTCCGTCTCCACACCTTTGTGTAGTTCTTGTCATAAATTATATGTTTATACATTGCGTCCAAATCCGCTGATTTCTTGTTACACTTTATGCATTTGCCTTTTAGATCACATAGGAAGTCAAAAGTGAACTTACAGACCAAAAATACAATAGTACTGGCATTTATATTTACCCAGGTCATTACCCTTATCGGAGATCTTTATTTCTTTATGCGTGTCTCTTGTTCTTTCCTTTCAACCTGCAGAGCTCTCTTTAGCATCTCTTGTAAGGCTAGTCTAGTGTTAATGAACTCCCTCAGCTTTTGTTTATCTGGGAATGTCTTAATCCCTCCCTCAATTTTGAAAGACTGTTTTGCCAGATAAAGAGTTCTTGGTTGGCAGTTTTTTGCTTTCAGCACTTTAAATATGTCATCCCACTGCCTTCTTTCCTCCATGGTTTTCGACAAGAAATCAATACTTACCCTTATTGAAGCTCTCTTGTATGTGACATGTTGCTTCTCTCTTGCAACTTTGTCTTTCTTGTTGGCATTTGATAGTTTGATTATAATATGCTGCAGCATGGGTCTATTTGGGTTTATCCTGTTTGGAGTTTGTTGAGTGTCTTAGATATATATGTATATTCACATCCTTCGTTAAATTTGGGAAGTTTTCAGCAGTTATTTCTTTAAATATTCGTTCTTCCCTTTTCTCACTTCTCTTTCAGAGATTCCCATAATGCATATATTGGTATGCTTGATGCTATCCCACAGATTCTTCAGGCTTTTTTCACGTTTCTTCACTTTACTTTCTGCTCCTTAGACTGGATTTCAATTATCTTGCCTTCAAGTTCACTGATTCATTCTTTTCTGCCAGCTTCAATCTGCTGTTGAACCTCCCTTTGAATTTTTAAGTCCTTCTACTGTGGTCTTCAGCTGTTTGGTTCCTTTTCATAATTTCCATCTTTGTTTTGGTATTCTCTTTGTGTTCATCTGTCATTGTCCTTTTTTTTTTTTTCCTTAGTTCTTTGTCTATATTTTCCTGTGGCTCTTTGAGCATGTTAGGACTTTTTAAAAGTCTTTGGTATATCCCAGGTCTGGTCCTCCTCATTGATAGTTTCTAATGCTTTAATCTTCTCCCTTGCCTGGGCTATCACTTCCTGTTTCTTTATATGTCTTTGTAGCAGTTGGATATTGCTTATGAATTCCAAAAATAGATATTGGATTATGTTTTTGGTTTGTCTGAGGTTTCACTTTTACTTGATTAACTAATGATTAAGGCTTTGGTTGGGCCACATCAGTAGGAGAAACCGTGCAGCAGAGAAGGGAGTTTGGAGTTTTGGAGCTGGAGCCCAGGAAATAAGACACACAGGAGCAGCGCAGCTGAGCCCAGAGAGAATTAAGCCCTGGGGAGAGAGACAGAGCCATTTGCCTGATAGTCTACAGCTGGTCTTGTGGAGAGAGCATGGCAGCTGAGCCCGGAGAGAAACAGAGCCCCAGGAAGAGAGGAACCCAAGAAATCTGAACTCTTGGCAAATGTCGGCTGCCATCTTGCCCCACTCATGGCAGTAGACTTTGGTGAGGGATGTAACTTATGCTTTATGGCCTGGTAACTGTAAGCTTCTACCCCAAATAAATACCCTTTATAAAAGCCAAAAGATTTCTGGTATTTTGCATCAGCACCCTTTTGGCTGACTAATGCAGTCTTGTAATCTTTATTTTAATGTGTTATCACTGGAATTTAGACTCTGAGGTGTCTGTTCCTTAAACTTGTATCCAACTAGTGTTGTTAGTGTTGTGACAGCTTTACTTGTATGCCAGGAGCTAGGGGGAAAAAAAGGAAAGAAGAAGGGAAAAAAAAAGAAAACCCCTTTTCCAGTCTTTGTAGATTGATCTGTGCAGGTGCTCTCCTTTAGGACTTTTGTTTAGAATGCATTTAGAAGATAGCTTAGGGACCTCCTTGATCCTTTTTGCACATGCATCTTGTATCTTGTCTTGGACATGCATATGTGACCCTAGGAAATCCCCCACTTACACATATACAAATGTCTCCTTTTCCCTAGGAAACAGTTTCCTCATGATCTTGGGCACTGCACTGTAAGTCCTATAGCCAGCAAGCAATCCCTTGCCCCAGGCTGCCACAACTTGTCTGCTCTCCTGCAGTGTTCTGTTGGATAGCTCTGTGAGCTGCTTTCTTCTGGGATTGTGGCTGAAAAGGGTAGTCTAGGAATATAGTCAATTGAAAGGAAGCTAGAGAATAATCTAGGGACTGAATAACATAATGAACCTGGAGATAATATGTGGATAATGGGTAATAGTACAAATACAGGAATGTTCTTCTATGAACTAGAACAAATGTATGTCACTATTACAAGGTGGTAAGAATATGGTGGTGCATGGGAAAAATACAATTAATGTAACTTATGGACTATAATTAACAGCAATATTGTAATATTCTTGCATCAGTATCAAAGAACGTACTATATCAACGCTAAGGGTCAATAATAGGGAGTATGGGATTTTTCCTTTTGGACTAAGGAAAATGTTCAAAGGTTTACTGGTACGAGGACTGCACAGCTCTGTGATGAAAGTGAGTGCTACTGAGTGTACACTTTGAATAGAATGTACAAGGCATGGGACTTTATAACACAGTGAACCATGTGGTAGAAGATGGACATTGGTTAACAGTACAAATATGAGTGTTCTCTCATGAACTATAACAAATGTACAATACTAATACAGAGTGATAATAATCAGAGATGTATGGAAAAAATATACCCAATGTACACTGTGGACCATAGTTGGTGGTAATAGTCTGATCATGTTCTTCCATAATCTGTAACAAATGTTCACAATAATGTAAGGTGTTGCTGGAGGAGTGATGTATGGGAAATCTGGGAATCTGCATATTATGCAGGATTGTTTTGTAAGCTCAGAACTTCTCTAATTAAAACAAACAACCAAAACAAAACAAAAAACAACCCCAAAACCTCGAAGGCATTTCTTGTACAAAATCATAGCCAGCTAAGAAAGAATAAATAAAAGAATTTTCTTAAACTAAATCATGATCCTTTTATGTGTGTGTATGTGTGTGTATAATTAGATAGATATAACCTATAAAACTATTAGCTAGTTGTAGAAAGGAAAGGACTTTGTCTCCTTTCAGCTCCCCTCCAAAGGGTGGATCTACTTGCTCTATTATAGTGAGTCAGATATAATCATGATTGTGTCAAAAGTTCAAAAGGGAAAATGCAAGGTAAAATGAGCTGAATTGGCACTCTTTCCTCAACATTGTACCTGTAAGCTTGATATGTTGTTTCAGAGATTAACTTTATAGACTTCCGTACCCAGAAGTATGAAAATTCTTAGGGAACTCTTTTCACAGGCTTGATCTTAACATATTGAATAAAGAGAGCAGTTAATCCCTTTTGTAAAGTAATTTGAGAGGAGGGAATTCAAAATGTAAAATCTCACCTGCAGAAAACACTCAGTTCTGTAAAGGCCTTTCTATCTTTAGACACTTACAAAGACTTAATATTTTAATGCGGAAGGGTGAACTTAGTTAAAAAGCCAATGGGTGAAATTAGAGAGAAATAATCCAGTGCTTTCTTTCTGGGAATTATCATTCTGCGCTCCAGGGGACCTAATTTTATTCCCTGTGGGGGATGAGAATACTCTTCTGTACAGCATGCCAGTATCTTTAAATATAAGCTTGACTTTTAGTATAATAAGAGTCTTGTTAGATGCAATTTTGCTCTTAGTCATTAATACAATGAACAAATGTTGTGGTTACCTGGGGAAAAAAACTTAAGTGCTTTTAAACCTCTTGTGAGATTTGGTTTCGTGCTTGAAACCTATACAGTGTTATGTCCCAATAGCACCCGTGAAAGATTCCAAGCTGTAAGGTATACAGCATAGAAGTTAATACACTTTGCAAAAAATTGAGACCCTACAAAATGGGTTTAAGATCCTGAATAAAAAGTTTTTATTTTGCTGTATGACAATTACTTACCAGTGGCATTAGGTTTAAGAAATGACTGGAATTTTCTTAGGAGTGAATTTTTTAAGATGTGTGCCTGTATACAGAGTAGGAAGCCAGTCTTTCCTTCAGGTCGCACTTAACTTTCTTCTTTTCAGCTGTAAAACAGTTTATAGTTCTACAAGCACAAAAACCTAATTAAGGACAAAATATAATCTAAGAAAATATATAGTAGGAAATAAGCATTTTCCATAGGGTATGGTGTGAAATATGATAACTAATTTCTGTCCCCTGCAAACATTAAGTGATATTATACACATTTTTAAAGCTATTCTTCATAATAAAGTACTGGTATCAGTTTCTGCTAATAGCCCTTAATCAAAAAACATTTTTATTGAATTTGGTAGCATATTTTCTCTTTAAGAAGGGCTTCAGTAAAAGATAATAGGAATCTTTGTTTCGTCTCTTTCTCTCTCTCTCTCTCTCATTAAAAAGTTGACAGAAGTGGCAACAAGTAGCCTTTGCAAACTTGTAAGAAACAAAGTCTCCAAGTTTTCTTTTATTTATATATAACCTCAAAGTACTAGACAATATGTTTTCAGTTCTTGAACCTGCCCTCAGCCTGTAAAGCTCTGGGTCTGTGAACCGAATCTAATGTGTATGACTCTTGATTTCCTGTTAGTGGTAAGATTGCAGACACTGCAACTTGTTCTCTGCTATTTTCTGGCATTTTTTAAGAGGTCTAATCTAGTCCTGATACCAAAAATATTTTGCATTTCATTTAAAATTAGTTAAGATCTCTTTTCCCTACGAGCATTGTATACTAAGATACTATCTAAAATGAATAACACTCAGCTAGCATTTTTCTCATTCCTGCTCAGTTGACTGTTTACAGCTCTTCAAAAGTATAGAAAAATAACCTATATTTATGTAAGTAACCTCTGGCAGAATGGTTAACCAAAAGCTTACGTGCATACACGGCATTTTAAAAGTTGTGTTCCAGGGTAAATAATACACTGCTTAACAATTAGCAAAATTTTAATTTTGTTAGCAGTAAAAAGATAGGAAAAAAATTTTAACTTCATGTTTTCTTATCTAAAAGTAACCGGTTTTGTCCTGTTGTTAATTTGACAAACAGAGTTCCCTTTTTATGAAGTTCCCTTAACTTGATAGTGCTCAGCTCAGGAGTGATGGCTTAGTTTGTGAGTGTTCCCGTAACAAAGTACCACAAACTGCATGGCTTCAAACAACAGAAATTTACTGCCTCGCAGTTCTGGAGGCTGGAAGCCTAAAATCCAGTTGTCGGAAAGGCTATCTTCTCAATTCTGTAGGGATCTGGCGGTGACTTGCTGACAGTCCAAGGCATTCCTTGGCTTGTGGCATAACTCACTCACTGCCTCCATCACATGGCCATCATTTCTCTCGCTCTAAATTTCCTCTTCTTATAGGGACACCAATAATACTGGATTTAAGAGCCTACCATACTCCAGTATGACCTTGTTTGAATTTGCCTAATTCTGTCTTTAATAACTGTATCTCCAAATAAGTCACATTCTGAGCTCCTGGGGTTTAGGACTTCAATATCTTTTTGGGGGTCACAATTCAATCATAACAAGTGATTTTTGTTTCAGACGAATCTTCCTATTTTCAAGCTAAAGGAATCTACCGTTAGAAGAAGATACAGTGACTTTGAATGGCTGCGAAGTGAATTAGAAAGAGAGAGCAAGGTAAGAGTTCTTTTCCAATAGTACTTTAAAGCAAAAATACTTCCAAGTTTTAATGTTTAAGACCTCTCAAGATAATTATCTTGAATAAAATGGGTAAAAACAAATATTTCTTTTTTTCAAATAGTTCAATTTCATCTTATTTCAAGGGATATGGGAAAGTCATTTTTCCTTGGAATTCTTTTCTTTCTCTTGTCTACTCTAATGACCCAGTTGAGGCCTGTGACTACTTACGCCTGGATTAAAACACTTCTTAGAACTTTCTTGCTCTTCCTCGTCTTCCTTCATCTTCCTGTTCTTTCTCCTCCACCTCCACCCTTGCCAAGTTTCTCTTAGTACATCCCATATGTCAGTGCCAGTTTTTTTTTTACTGACAAATTAAATTTTTTCATCACATACATATAACAAAAAAAGGTTCATGAAATAATACTTACCTTACTTTATGTGATATATGCTGATAGCCTGTTCAGATTAGCTTTTTAAACAAAATTTTAATTGTGGTGACATGTATACAACATATAGCAGATTGGCTTTTTAAATGGTGGCCATGATCTACTAATGGGTTGCTACCTGCAATTTGAAAAACACTGTTGTATGCCTTGATAAGAATTGTTTTTTGTTAGAAAAAAAATTGGCGGCTTTGACTGCAAAATAAATCAGAGGAAGCAAGCTCTTACTGATGTGCCTCCTTCTAGCCCTACATGAGAATGACATCAAAGGCATGGAGTCATGAAAGTATGCTCAGAATGTGAAAAGTTATTTGTGACTAGTAGGAAAGAAGTGGGTGTGGTAGGAGTCCTTCCATTTCTAGCTTACTAAGCTAGAAATGGAAGAAAAACTTCCTAATCAGATAAGTGTGTCTGGATATGAGAGCAACATACACAAATCATAGCATTCCACCAAAAGTGTAAAGGAAAAACAGTCTTATTCAAAAGAATATCAGAATATAAAATACTTATGAATAAAACTAGAAATATAAGACCCATGTAAAGAAAACTCTAAAACTTCCCTAAAAGACATAAAAGAAGACCTTAATAAATAGAGGGAAGCAGATGTGGCTCAAACAATTAAGCTCCCATTTACAATATGGGGGACCCAGGTTCAATCCTCAGGACCTCCTGGTAAAAAAAAAAAAAAAAAAAAAAAAAAGGCAGGCCAATGCATGACACCAAAAAGACGACGCAACCAGATAGAAAAATAAATAAAAAGAAATACTACATTCCTGTTTTGGAATATACACTATTTTGAAGATTCAGTTTTTCTACAAACATTTGAGAGCTTATTGCTTGTGTTCTAGGAGTTTTACAGAGAGAGCTGTGAATAAAATAAAGTCCCCACTTTTATGATGTTTACATTCTATTGGATAAATCGGGGTGGTGGTGAAGGGAAGGGAAAGCAGGAAAAAGTAAAATATATAGTATGTCAGATGGTGATAAGCTCTTAAAAATTAAACTAAGGGAAAATAAGGAATGCCAGGGAAGTAAGTCTCATATAGTATGGTCAAGGGAAGGCCTTACTTGCAGGTAGCATTTCAGCATAGATCTAAAGGAAGTAAGGGAGTAGCTCCTAATTTTATAAATTCATAATTCTAATAGAAATCTTAGAGGGGTTCTTTATAAATTTGCAGATTTATATATGAGCTTCAGAATTAGAAAAACCTCTATAGTCAAAAATTATTTTGGGGAGTGGATATAGCTCAAGGGGTTGAGCACCTGCTTCCCACGTACGAGGTCCTGGGTTCAATCCCAGGTATCTCCTAAAAAATGATTTTGAATAAATATTGAGCATTGGTTTGTTCTCTCAGACATCAGAACATATAAGGGTACAGTCATTAAAATAATGTGGTATTGCTTTAGGGATGGGCAAATTAGTGGAATATAATAGAGACTTTAGAAGCTATTTATAGGGAATTTAGTGTTAATAGGGATTAGCATTGTTGCTCAGTGGGGAAAGGAATGTATATTCAGTAAATGGGGTTGAAACATTTGACCATGTATTTGGGAATAAAAATTAAGAACACTGTATACAAATTGCAGATGGTTTGAAGATCTAAATGATCACAACAAATTAGGAAAGTTTTGTGTAATAAAGAAGAACTTTTTTTTTATCATTATGGGGAATTGCCTTGATAGGCTTTGAGCACATTGAGGTGTTTAATAAATTTTTGCTGAATGTATACTTCACTTTAAAAAAAAAAAACAGCATTATTGTGATACAATTCACATATCATACAATTTACCCATTTAAAGTGTACAATTCAGTGGGTTTTGTTTTTTTTTTAGTATATTCATAGTTATACAATAATTATCACTATTTTAGTTTTTGAACATTTTCATCACTCCAGAAAGAAACCTCTTACCCATTAACAGTCACTCCCCATTCTCCCCAGCAACCACTAATCAACTCTCTGTCTCTATAAATTTGCCTGGTCTGGACATTTCATATAAATGGAATCATATATAGCTTCTTTCACTTGGCACATCTTCAGGGTTCATCCTTCCATTAATAAGAGGTCTCTAGAGAAACAGAACCAACAGGATGGATATATATGATATGTAAATATTACGAGATTTATTATTATAGGAATTGGCTCTTGCAGCTGTGGGGATGGGCCAAGTCCAAATTTTGTACTTCAGGCCTCAAGCTGGGAACTCCAATGCTTTTTGATGAATTCCCCAGGAGAAAACTGGCTGGCTGAAGTAAAGATGGAAATTTTCCCTTCTTATTGCTGAAATCACCACTTCTTTTAAGGTCTTCAGATGATTGAATGAAACTTCTCTCATTGTTGAAGGCAATCTCAGTTTATTTTAGATTTAATCAGCCATAGCTATAGTTTAAACCCACAAAATATCTTCATAGTAACAATCAGGCCAGTGCTTGCTTGACCTAAAAAACTGGATACCGTAACCTAGCCAAGTTGACACATAAACTGTTGTATGAATCCATATAGGCATACCATGTTTTATTGTGCTTTGTTTTATTGTGCTTCGCAGATACTGTTTTTTACAAATTGAAAGTTTGTGGCAATCCTGCATCTAGCAAGCCTGTCGGTGCCATTTTTCCAACAGCATGTGCTTGTTTCATGTCTCTGTCATATTTTAGACATAATGCTCTTACATAATAGAATTCAGTATAGTGTAAACATGGCTTTTATATGTACTGGGAAACCTAAAAATGTGTGTGATTTGCTTTATTGGAATATTTGCTTTTCTGGAACCAAGCCCACATTATCTCCTATGTATCCTTGTACGTCATTTCTTTTTAATGCCAAGTAATATTCCATTGTATGAATATACCACATTTTATTTATCCATTAGTCAGTTGATGGATATTTGAGTTGTGTCTCCTTTTTTGGCTGTTAAGAGTAATGCTGCTATGAACATTTGTATACAGGTTTTTGCATGGACATATGTTTTCATTTCTCTTGGATATATACCTAGGAGTGGAATTGCTGGGTTATATATAACTGTGCTTGAGGAGCTGCCATACTGTTTTCCAAAGCAGCTATACCAGTTTACATTCCTATCAGCAGTATATGAGGGTTCTAATTGTTATAACAGTTCTAGAGGGTGCTCTGGTTTTGATTTGCATTTCCTTGTTGGCTAATAATGTTGTTCATTTTTTTTCATGTTCTTATCATCCATTTGGAGGAAAAGTCTGTTCAGATCCTTTGTCCATTTTTCAATTGGATTATTTATCTTTTTATTATTAAATTGTATCTGGACTATATAAAAAACTTACAAGTTCTTTATCAGATATATCATTGCAAAAATTTTCTCCCATTCTATTTTTTTTAATTTTCATCTTCTTAATGTTTTAACATTAAATCAGTTAAATATCTTGGGAGTTTGACCTATTTGAAAGTTGTACTCTATTACAGTATTGCTAAGAACATATATTCAAAATTTTTTGTTTATATATTAGTACTATTTTTTTATTTAGGGATTAAGTTAGTTGTTTTTTTTTTAATATATATGGCAGATTTTATTTTCCAAAGATGACTGCAACAATATATCCTATCTCCTCTCTCCTGTCCTCTTCTATAACGTGAACTTAACACTCCTCCCAATGAGATTGCATGGCCCATATTCTTGAGTCTTGTTGACTTGTGACTTACTTTTTTAACCAATAGAGTTTGGTGAAAGGGATGCTGAGTGATTTCCTAGACTAGGTCATAAAAGGCAATTCAGGGAAGCAGATGTGGCTCAAGTGATTGAGCTCCTGCCTACCACATGGGAGGTCTGGGTTCGGTTCCCGATGCCTCCTAAGGAAGACGAGCAAGACAGTAAACTGAAGTGATAGGCTGGTGTGGCAAGCTGAACAACAAGAGATACATGGAGGAAAACGTAATGAGAGACATAGCAAAGCAGGGAGCGGAGGTGACTCAAGCAATTAGGTGCTTCCCTCACACATGGGAGGTCCCAGGTTCGGTTCCTGGTGCCTCCTAAAAAAAAAAGACCAGCACACAACAAACAGACACAGCAAATGCAAACAACGAGGGGGTGGGGAAAAATAAATAAATCTTTAAAAAAAAGAAAAAGACAATTCAGCTTCTGCCTCGCTTGCTGTAATACTTGCTTGAAGCCTTCAGCTACCCTCTAAGTAAATAGTTCATGAGGCTGCAGTGTTAGGAAGAAGCTTCAATTAGTCCACATGGAGAAAACCACATAGAGAGGCTCTGAGCCTGCATCAGACCCATTCATCATCTGGTTGTAGCACAAGAGAGGCCCCAAGACCCTAGTTGAGCTTGTCTTAAATTCCTGAGCCAGAAAGCCTTGAGAAATAATAAAAGATTCTGGTTATTTTTTTTTTTTTTTTTTTAAGATTTTATTTATTTATTCATCTATCCCCCCCTTGCTGCTTGTGCTCGCCAGGTCAGCCAACCACGCCGTGCGGGCGGGCCTGCCCTCACCAGGAGGCCCCGGGAACCGAACCCGGGGCCTCCCATATGGTAAACGGGAGCCCCACTGATTGAGCCACAGCCGCCTCCCAAGATTCTGGTTATTTTAAGCTACTAAATTCTGAGGTGATTTGTTAAGCAGAATTATAACTGGACCAACCTACAATGTCATATAGGTCAATTTTATAAATAAATTGAAATGCCAAAGATAATTCAATGTTAGAATCAATGTATTTTTCATACTAATAGGTACTATAGAAATTGATCAATATCAAAGCCTAACTACCTCTATAGTTTAAGAAAAATATTCAATACAGTTCTTCAACTTAATTTTGACGTTTGCATGAAAGATTATAGGTCTCATCTGTTGAAGACATTAATGAAAAGTAAATAAATCTTAAAAAAAAAAAAAGATCTACTTCAGTAGTAATCACTCTTATACAATATCTGTATTTTCTGCATTTCTGGTGTTAGTCCAGTTTTTTAAATCTTTTATTTATTTATTTATTTTTTTTTTATAGTGGGTAAAAATCAAAATTTTCACAATACATACCAATATTTGTAAAATGATATATAAATATATATGCATATATGTGCATTTGCTTACAAAAATGTTATTTATATATATATATAAATATATTTTAAGAGGTGCTTAGATTACCCAAAATATTACACGGAACCCACTGGGATTCCCATGTTGCCCACCTCCCACACCTCCCACCACATCCCACGCAAACATCTCCCACAAGTGTGGCCCACCACCCTTAAAATCTTGATCATACTGGTTATCCATATCTTATTCCTAACTTTTAGTGTTCCACCATTAAGCAGCACACTGGCTTTATGGGTAAAGTGCTATATTTTTGTCATGTTAAGATAGCATACAAATATTTCTACTTTACTTTTTTTAAATAATTTTTTTTAGTAAAGAAGTTATAGGTTTACAGAAGAATCATGCAGAAAATACAGTTTCCATATACCCTCCCCAGACTCACAGTTTTCCCTATTGTTAACACTGCATTAGTGTAGTATAGTACCTTTGTTACAATTGATGAAAGAATATTATTATAATTGTATTGTTAACTATAGTCCATAATTTACATTAGGGTTCCCTGTTTGTGTTGTACAATCCTGTATTTGTTATTTCATTCTACTAACAAAATATATAACACCTAAATCTAAATCTTTTAACCACATTCAAATATATAATTCAGTGACGTTGCTTATATTCACAAGGAAAAAGTTTTGATAATGGTAGCACAAATTGTGTATATATTAGTACTCTGAATTAAGATCTACTAAATTAGACTAGAAACCAAGTGATCTTTATTGTGTTTATTAGTTATCGTGATTAAATCTTTTAACTTTTATTCTAGCATGCTTTGGCTGTCAGTATATTATGCTGGCCAAATATCCTCCTGGCTCCTTCCTCCCACCACGTGCACACACATTATCTTTGGATTTGTGACTTTTAAATTGGTGTACGAATTCCAGATCTTTTCAGACTGTTGAAGGATGTTGAGAATCTTTGGGAATCTTAGCTGGACAAGCCAAGCATTACTGCTGTGGCCTACAACCTCACCATCCATTTCAATGCCTTTTTTTTAATCTTATGTTAGGGAAGAATGTATCTCTACAGATGATAATGCATAGTAATCTTTAATCTTAAATGTCATGTTCTACCCTGAATTAATGATGGCTATTCATTTAATGCACTAGTTCTACATTCTTTTTTTTTTTTAGCTTTTTAGAGACAGGTGGTTTTTCTTGGCCACCAGATTCCATTGGAACTCAGTTGATTCCCCACGAACTCTTTGTTTCTCACTTGGAAGTTCCCTGTAGATTTTAACTCTCAACTTGACAAATACTAATATAGGGCAGAGATTCAGGAATACTAAAGCAAACTTTGGAGACAAATCCTTAGATGACTTAATCAATGGTCATCTGGGCAGAGTGGATGGATCTAGGAAGAGATTATAAGGTTTATGTTGGACATTTGGTTTTCTATTTTTTACTGTTATTTTGTTTAGCTGTATGAAGTTGTATTGATCTTTGCTTTTTTGCCATATTGAATTACTGTCTAGGGATGAAAGCCTAGTATAAGAACTCTGCATCAAAGGTTAAAGTTTTAACTCTTTTAGAATATGTACAATTTGTATAGTACTTTTGTATATATTGGTTTATTTTTCTCCTTGTTTGAATGGTTTGTTTACACTTTTTCTCTTTTTTGGTATAAAGTAAGTATCCACCTAAGTGGCTGGTCAGTTAACACATATTTGAGCTTCTATTGTATGCCTAGCTTTTCTTAAAATAACCATGAGAAGCCTAAGATAACATGGTCCTTACTTTGAAGGCACTAATAGGATAGATTTGTGGTTCTCCATCAGGGTCAATTTTGCCTCTTGGGACATTTGGCAATGTCTAGAGACATTTTTGATTGTCCCAACCTAGGGGATGCTACTACTGGCATTTAGTAGAGGGTAGAGGTCAGGATTGCTGCTGCAAAGAGTTATCTGGTTCAAAATGTCAGTAGTGCTGTGGTTGAGAAATACTGGGATAGAGAAATCAAATTAACCTGTGAAAGAAATAGTGAGGTGCTATTTAATTGAAACAAATATTTGAGCTAAGCTAATTTCCAGAAGGGAAAGATCAGTATGAGTTGACCCTGGAGAATAGTTAGACTTTGAAGGGAAGACTTGGGGTATTTCTATAGTGTAGGAAGGAAGAAATGACAGATCTTTGGGAAAAGATAGAAGGATAGGGGATGTGGGATAAAGTTGCCATGCTTCTCAGCCTAGGAAATGGAAGAGTGTTGACCAGTAGGGTTGTTGATTATTTTGTCATCACCTCAGATTCAATTAGAAGAGACCTATATGCAGATGGCAAGACGTTGAAGAAATTGACCACAAAATTCTTATCTACCCATGCCAGAAAGGTGTTAACATTTCTTCATATAATTGAGAGTCAATTTTGGGCACTGCAGTTTCCATTGCAGTAAGGCATTGTCTTCCCCAAGGGTCATCAAAGGTATCTGAGTGGTATGGTAGCCTTTATTTCAGTATTGCTTGAATGTTTTCTTGGTATATGTGTGCTTTGATAAGGCCAGGAACAACATTTTAATTAAGCTATGGGCCCTACCCTTAAGGGGCTTTTGGTTTGATGGACAATTCTGCATTTGGTTCTTGTGCCTCCAAAATGTTGAGTATTATTTCAGAATGTTTTTTACTGACTCTCTTTCATATTTAAACTAGTTTGAGAGTGGTATGTCTCTCATAGTGAGGATGTACTTTGTGTACATGTTGTGCTCTATAAATTTTCACAACCCAGTAAATAAGTCAAACATGATCAGAACTTTCTTCCCTCATGTCTTTAGGTTGTAGTTCCCCCACTTCCTGGGAAAGCATTTTTGCGTCAGCTTCCTTTTAGAGGAGATGATGGAATATTTGATGATAATTTCATTGAGGAAAGGAAGCAAGGACTGGAGCAGTTTATAAACAAGTAAGTGCCTTTTATCCCTCAAGGTGTAAGAGCACACACTGTTCTGCAATTACCTCATAGATTGACATTTAGGTAGCTACTAATTTAGATATTAAGCTAAACTGAAATACTGCTTTTCCCTTTAGCCATTTCCCATCTAACTTTTTGTATAGTTTAAACAAAGTAAAAGTGTTTAAAAAATTGAATATCATGTGATATTAACACACTTGAGTGATTGAAATGAGTACTTTGTGTTGACCTAAGTTTTATATTTGTTCTTCTTGGTTAATTTATGTAAATTACATTTAAAATTGCAGCATACAGTTTTATTTATGATTCTTTCTGATTTAAGGTATGTTCTAGCATGAACAATAAAACTTACAATACACTTGCAGTCATTTTGTTTGATTGCAGATGGAGATGATGACAGCATGTCCTGTGTAAAGGTTCACAATTTTAATTTTCATGGTAAAATGTGTTCTTTTGAAAATGCAAAAATACTTGGGACTGTCTTTTATGTTAGAAACTCTTAAACCAAAATTTCTAGCTTTCCATTTATTCCCATTTGAAAAATAGATATTTTTTAAAAGCCAAACTAATAGGGAGAGTTATGGCAGGAAAAGACTCACTATAATTGTGCTTAACCTTAAGTTTGATCAAATAAAGTCTCCTAGAGAACATCCTTGTGTGAACTCACTCATTGGTAGCACTTTAAATTTTATCTACTGGTTTGAAGTTCTGCAAGTGGTACATAGAAGAAGGAAAAGGGTTATATAAAGCCTTTACTCTTGCTTACCTACTATAACATGCAACCTGCATCTGTCTTTTTGTGAACATACTTTTCCTTTTGGAGAAGGCAATGCTATAGCAGACTTTTAAAATATTCTGAAATAGAAATCTGGTTGCCCTGTTTGGTCTTAGGTTTAGCCTGTGATTGAAACTTAAAAGCAAGCAAATAAAAATTTAAAACTTGGATATTTATGCCTATTTCTTAGTATTTTAGGCTTTTATTGAACTTCAGTGTATCTTTATTTAAAAGGAATTCTTAGAATCAATGACATGTATCACTTTTTTTTTCTCCCCACCCCCCTCATTGTTTGCACTCTCTGTGTGCTCATCTTCTTTTTTTCAGGAGGCACTAGGAACCAAACCCAGGACCTCTCTTGTGGGAGGGAGGTGCCCAGTCACTTGAGCCACCTCCACTCCCAGACATATATCATTTTTAACATTAAAAGTCATTTAAGGGGGTGGATGTGGTTCAAATATTCAAATCTGTCTCACACATGGAGGGACCTGGGTTCGATCCCCGGGACCTCCTGGTAAAAATAAAATAAAAAATAAAAAAAAAATAAAAGTCATTTAAGGGAGCAGATGTGGCTCAAATGGTTGGGCATCTGGCTCCCATGTGGAGGAACCTGGGCTCAATCTCCGGGGAGCTCCCGGTAAAATAAAGAAAAATATAGAAGGTGTACGGGCGCGCCATCTGGCCCCACGAGCGAGTGAGCTGTCAGGCACCGAGAGCGGATTAGCCTCCAGGCCCCACCGAACCACGCAGCAAGATGATGACATAACAGGAGAGAGACACAGGGGAGAGCCAAGACGAGATGCACCGAAAAAACAGGAACTTAGGTGGCACAGGTGGCAGAATGCCTCTCTCCCACATCGGAGGTTCCCAGGATCAAATCCTGGTGAAGACAGGAGGAGAAGGATGAGAAGAGAGGGCAGGAAACAGACACAGAATTGCCCAATGAATGGACACAAAAACAGCAAAAATGGAGGGGAGGGGTTAAAATGGATTAAAAAGTAAATAAATAAATAAATCTTTATTTTTTTAAAAAGTCATTTGAGGGAGCAGATGTGGCTTAAGTGGTTGAATGCCTCCTTCCCATATGGGAGGTCCTGAGTGCAACCCCCGGTGCCTCCTAAAAAAAAAAACAAAAAAACAACAAGCGAACAAACAAAAACAACTCAGGGGAGTTAATGTGGCACAGTGGTTGAGAGCCAGCTCAATCCCCAGCCTCGGTACCTCAAAAAAAAAAAAAAAAAAGTCATTTCGGTTTCTTATGAACACAGCATTTGACATCTAAAGAAGCTAGTCTGGGGTTAATGTTTTCTAAATTACTCTTGTGAACCAAAGGGGAGGGAAATGTACCATAAAGTTGATAGAATATAGCTTTATAGGCTGTCCAGAATAACACTTAGTATTTCTAAATTGTACATGCTTCCTAACCTTAAAATATGTGTGTTTGATACCCCACAACCACCACTTTTGTTAAATATTGGACTAAATTTGTATTTTTATTCCTAGGGTCGCTGGTCATCCTCTGGCACAGAATGAACGTTGTCTTCACATGTTTTTACAGGATGAAATAATTGATAAAAGCTACACTCCGTCCAAAATAAGACATGCTTGAAATTTGATGAGAAGGAAGCAAAAAAACTTTCTGTGACTTGTAATGATTCATATGCACCAATGAAGTTCTAACTAACTTTTAGCATGCTGCACCAAAAATGGTATAACATGCCTTCAGCTACTAACACTCACGATGCTCAGTTTTTTTTTTTTGTTTGTTTGTTTGTTTTGGCAATTGACAAGAAGTTAATTTGCTTTAGTGAAAATCATTCCAGCCTTTCTATAAGTAGCTCTTCCTTGCTGTTTTAATGTGGTGCACACTACTTTATAGTCTCACAAAACTGTTACTTCAGTGTAATCTGCAGTGTCCTAACTAAAACTTCTGACTTGGTCTTATTTGCACAGTTTTTATGTCATGTTTGCTTCCTGAATCTGGTGAAATAGAATATTTCTCTTCTCTCCTTTTAATATATATAATGTCACTTGTTCTGATTTACGTGTAGGAGCACTACACCACTGGTTTCTGGTCCCACACATATAAACTACACATTTGTGTGCAGAAAGTATCTTCCTTCAGGCTTGTAAAACCCTTCATATAGAAGATTAATGAAGGAAATCTTTATATTCTGTATAAAAACAAAATCAAATTTATATACTAAAATCATTTGTCTAAAAATTTAAGTTGTTTTCAAATAAAAACAAAAAAAAATGCATTTCTGATATGCACTGATTGTGTTGCCTCTGGCTTTTCTTTTCTCCCTTCATGGTTTTACTACTTAACTCACTTGTTGAGAAGGATTATTTACTAATTATATACTTCTCATTCCTGTAACTCCATTCCTCTTTAAACAGTGGTGATATCAAATATGCTACCACCCTTTGAATGGGGTATTTTCTTTTAAACAACAAGAAAAGTGATGTACTTTTAAAAAAGCATTCCTTAAGGCTTATTGAGTCGTTTATGAAGCACTTTGTGCATTTGAAAAATGCTTTATAATCTCAAGTCACTCTTTAAAAGGGCTTTTAAGATAAGTCAATACCATGCCTCCTATTTTTCAGAAGAATTTTTTTTTCCTAGTTCATCCGTGTGACTTGTTTAAACAAACTTAGCAAGGGTATAATAACCCTTTTTTTCATCAGTAGATTCACTCTTTCTCTTTAATTTGGCTTGGGATAGCGGCAAACTTTTAGTCTCTTTAGCCAAGGGAGAAGCCTGACTTGTATAAACAATAAAAAGCCAGAAAATACATGACTCCTTACCTAACTTGTTTTGTGGCCAAACCATTGCAGCCTGAGTGGGGTCCCTCGTTTGAATCTGCACAACTTCGGATGGTTTTAAGACCCATTGTGTCCTGGGGTTAAACCCCAAGGTAAGGAAAGTTTGTCCTCCCACTCCAGAGGCTTTCTTCAGATGGGTCCATCCATTTGAGGAAAAAGTTTAGATCTCAGCCAAACTGGGATGTCCACCAAGCAGGTTGGAAATCATAGGAAGAAGTCACAGTTACCATATAAGATCTTTTGTTGCAATTCCAGAATGCTGGATCTTTCATTCACCATAAATTAAGAAGATAGAAAGCTATACAACATGTGAATTTTATTTCAGTGAGCTTGAGAAAAAAATCAAAAGCTGTCAAATTTTGATAGGCAAAGCAGAATAATGGTAGCTCTGTTAAACTGAGTAAGTCTTTTAATGCAGTGGGTCTTAACCAGATGCAATTTTGCCCTCCAGGGGACTTTTGGAAAAATGGAGACATTTTTTGTGGTCCCAACTGGGGAATGCTACAGGATTTAGTGTAAAAGCCAAGAGATGCTGCTAAACATCCTACAATGCACAAGTTAACAGAATTTTTAATCCCTGAAACACAGAAAATCTATAAGGGACTAAACTATAAGGACTCACAAGTTATAAGTTAGCCAAAGTGACACTTGTTAGTCATTTATTAACTGAAACTTTTTTTTTTTTTTTAAAGATTTTATTTATTTATTCATTTATCCCCCCCTTGCTGCTTGTGCTCGCTGGGTCAGCCAACCACGCCGTGCCGGCGGGCTTGCCTTCACCAGGAGGCCCCGGGAACCGAACCCGGGGCCTCCCATATGGTAAATGGGAGCCCTACTGATTGAGCCATAGCCGCTTCCCTTAACTGAAACTTTTAAATGAATATTTTAATTTCAAGCCTTATGCTCAGATCATATTACCTTTCTACTCTTTTCCCATAATGCAATTACATGTTGATCCATTTCAAATTGAGCCATATGCCTTAAACTGCTACTTAAATATTCCATCAAGAAGAGTTATTAGCTATTTTAATATTAGATTTCACTTGCATCTCTTTTATTATATATAACTCATAAGGCCCAAAAATGCACACAAAATAAAAGCTGTATATTGAAGTCTTAACGTGCATTCCCTTCCACCATGTTTTTCCTACTCAATATGTAGCTATTGTTTTTATTTCCTTCCAATGTTTCATTATACAAATACAAGGAAATATGACCCATTCTTTTTTTTTTTTTTTTTAAGATTTTATTTATTTATTCATTTATCCCCCCCCCCCTTGCTGCTTGTGCTCGCTGGGTCAGCTAACCACGCTGTGCGGGCGGGCTTGCCTTCACCAGGAGGCCCCGGGAACCAAACCTGGGGCCTCCCATATGGTAAACGGGAGCCCTACTGATTGAGCCACAGCCGCTTCCCATGACCCATTCTTATTTCTACTTTTTCACATAGATGTTCTGTACACTATTCTGCACCTTGCCTCCCCTCCCCCCCCTTTTCTTCTGTGTCAGTACTCGGAAATCTCTCTTTACAGAGATGCACTGTATTCCATTATGTGGCTCTACCGTTGTTTGTAATACATTAATCTTTATACCATTGTTTAAGGATAAAATTTAGAATCTGAGTACAGTGGAGCAAAGAAGTTGATATGTAACATGTCCAAGAATAAACCTACAAATCTCTGGAAGCTTAGAATACTAATTAAGCAGTAGTTAGGAAATGCTGCTAGAAATAAAATGAGATTTTTAAAAATACTGAGGTTAGATTTGAAATGGATAATGCAGGAAGAGACAGCAGAACACTATAAAGAAATAGCTGTTCTTGGAGTAATGCTCTCCATCAAGGTAGAGTACTGAAGGTGTGGGCACTTTCTTGATACGGAGTACTCCGTACATCTCTTCTCCCATCCTTCCACTCTCATCAAAACATCCTCTTTCCCACATTTTTGCCCTTAACTACTTGTTAGTCTTAGGTAGTTTTGAAATACATATCTTCATGGAGTTAACTGAATTCACCTAGGGGTGAAAAAAATTTTAAATTCTTTGTCTTATACATCCTTCAAAATAAAACTTTGGTAGAGAGTGGGTATAGCTCAGTGGTTGAGTGCATGCTTTGCATGTTTGAGGTCCTAGGTTCAATCCCTGGTACCTCCTTATAAATAAATAAAACTTTATCCAGCACTTAAATACTTAGAAATTTGCAAATGAATATAGTAGAGCCTAAACCTGAACCTAGAATTCTTAATTGAGCCCTGAGTTTTCCATCACCCAATACTGCCATTTCTATCCATGCCAGTTTCAAAACAAGACCCTAATTATGACTAGATTTTTAAGTGAAGGAAGTTAAAATCTTCACATTACTTCTGTGTTGGAAGTGGAGGATTAGCATAAGGGGAGAGAAAATTTATTATTTGTACAAAAGCCCATGGGTACATGCTTAATACCTCTCCCAAGTTCTAAAAATAATGGTTGAAAGAATTTCTCATAGGTAGCATATATGTCCACAGTTTTTGGTGTAATGGTTTATTCACCCCTTGACCTCATTTAAGGCTCTGCAGTTCTCAGAAACATACTCTAACTCGAGGGTTCTTAACCAGGGGGTCTGTGAGCTTGAATTGGAAAAAATCAACTTATCTTTATTTTCTCTAAACTCTAACTGAAATCTATCATTTCCTTCACTTATGAATGTATGCAGTAAATTACAGTAGTATTCATTTCACCTGACTGTTCAATGGGTCTGTGGAACAAAAAAGATTAAGACCCCTGCTGTAACTCCTTTTCCTGAGTAGGTTGGAAATTCTGACTTTCCCTTGTTGTGTAACCCCATCACCTTTTCTTTCCTTTTTGCTTGCCATGGATTACTCTGATTTTGATCATTTATAGACAAGGGAATAATGTGGTTTGTGACTGGTTGTACTGGCCTGCTTACTTTTAACCTCCACTCCAGGTGGAGGAGAGGCATGCTTTGCGGAAGTTGAAGGATTTAAATTTGGCTGAAGGGAAGCGGCTGTGGCTCAATCAGTGGGGCTCCCGTTTACCATATGGGAGGCCCCGGGTTCGGTTCCCGGGGGCCTCCTGGTGAAGGCAAACCCGCCCGCACGGCGTGGTTAGCTGACCCAGAGAGCACAAGCAGCAATGGGGCAGATAAATGAATAAATAAATAAAATCTTAAAAAAAAAAAAAAAAATTTTTTTTTTCACTAAAAAAATAAATAAATAAATAAATTTGGCTGAAAAGTTGCTTATTCCTGGTAACAAGTCTTTGCCTAATGTAAAGAAACTACTTTTCAGTGTGGTCTGTGAGATAATTGAGATCATAGACTCAGCCCTCTAAAATGAAAATGCACGTGCTCTTAACTCTGACCAGAAAGGAGGTTCTAGAAGCCCTTAAGAATCTTGCTAAAAGAACAGACGTTAATTTGGCAGTGAGTTACACAGCAGCTGATGGACAGTTCTAAGGCTCAGGCTCTGTGTCCACTCAGTACTTACCTTGAGTCAACTCCTGTCAGTTGAGACAAAGGTCAACACCAGTGGTACCTTTAGTAACTTAGAAACAGTGAGAATTAAATGTAAAATGCATAGAACAGCATTGTCTGAGATATCTAAAGTCTTCAAGATGGTTATCCAATGGCCGTGATAGTCGTAGATAGTAGTAGTAGTAAATGTGGTACCACCAAACCCTGTTAAAATGGCCTCTTACCCATTTGCCATGTCAGTTTCTGGATAAGTTTATCTGGTATTTGGTTTCTTGCTTGGAGGTTCTGCTATCGTGACCTCAGTAGTGATTCTGACCTCTAAGGGAAGGGGAACATCTTTTTATTACGTCCTGTGGCTTTTCAACTAACCTTCTTATGGGTCCCTCAGTTAAAAGTCTTGTCCTGTTGCTTCAGCTTGCTTTGGCTAGTTTTGGTTATAGGAGTGAGGGTGAAATAGCCAATGAAAAGAAGAGGCTGCTGGCCATGAGGCCTATACAGATAATATTTGAGGTCTGGGTGGACAGATAGAGAGTTTAGCACACTGCCTGTCATATAGATTAAATACTCAGTGGGTGTTAGCTACTGTTGTTACAACATATGAGTGTTTGGACTGGGAAAGGATTTAGAAACCATTTTAGGAGCATTGAAAATATGTTTCCCTCAATATTTCCTTTGTAATCTCTCACAGACCTTCCCTATGAATAGACAATATTCTCCTTTACAGATGAGAAGACTGGAGCTCTGAAAGTTTCAGTAACGTGCTCAAGACTTCCCAGGACAAGATGGCACTGGATTTAGACTGTGAGGTTATCAGGCTCTAAAGGCCATATCTGGATGTACTGCCTCCTTGTGGACAGGGTTTGTCGTACCCAGTCCTTACTGGTGCTCAATAAATTTATTGATTGAATGAGTTAACATTTCCTGTGTCCTCTATCTAGGCAGAACATGTGTGAATGAATAGGTTATGTTTTGGTTTTTTTCCATTTTGATTTTAAGCTTGAATGCAAATAGCTCTTTTGGACTTAAAGAGCTTACCTTTTGGAAATACCTGGCTTTCCTGACCAGGTTTTTTGTTTGTTTGTTTGTTTGTTTGTTTGTTTGTTTGTTTGTTTTAAAGCTTCCTATGCAATTCTGAAACAGCCAGATTTGGGCATTTATTTCACAGACCCTTTGATTTTCAGGAATTTGGTCAGATTTAGTCTTATCTGGCTACTAAAGGTATTACAAAAAGAAATCAGGAAACTGAGAAAAAGTCAGGACTTACCAGATCTTGAGAAATTTCTTTTGTAAATCTTGATTTACAGAAAGTGAAGATTGCCTTATTTCAGCTTTTTACGAAATAAGACCTTAACTTGGAGGACAGAAAAAAATTAATTCAAAACCACAAAAGGAAATTTAGAGGATGCTGGGTATATTAGCCAAAAGGGGTGCTGACACAAAGTACCAGAAATCTGTTGGCTTTTATAAAGAGTATTTATTTGGGGTAGAAGCTTATAGTCACAAGGCCCTAATGAGTCCAACTCAAGGTACCAAAAGAGGTACTTTCTCACTCGAAGTCATATGCCACGTGTGAAAAAAGATGGGGGACAATGTCTGCCAGGGTTCAGCCTTCCTTCTTCCTCTTAAGGCTCCATGTTCCCAGCTTCTTCTGATCTTAGCAGTAGGCTGGCATAAGGCTCATCTCTCAGGGCTTCTCAGCTGCTCTGTTCTCTTCAGCTGCAAACTTTCTGGCCCGTCTCTTTTCTCGGGGCCTCTGCCATGTCTATGGAGCTGTGTCTCTTCCTCTGTGTTCTTCTCTGTGTATCTACTTCTGTGTTCTTGACTGAGCGTCCATTTTTATAGCCCACCAAGGGGGTGGGGACTCAACCCTGCATGCCCTAATGATGTGGTCAAATCAAAGCCCTAATCTTGATTTAATAAGGTAAAAGTGAAACCTCTGAATCTAATACAATCAAAGGGATATCACGCCCAAAGGAACAGACCAGTTTACAAACAATGTCTCTTTTGGGAATTCATAAATAATATCAAACTATCACATTGGGTAACACCTGATCATAGCTGCTCTTTATTGCCTGCGTGAGTGTCATAAATGGAAATGACCCAACAAAATCATCCAGCAACACTAAGCACTTTATAGGTACAAAATGTAATGTAGGCACAGGCAGTAGGTAAAAGAGGTCAAATACTGGTCCTTTTCTTAAGTAGCTCACAGTCTTGTTAGGATGGTATCATGAAAAAATTCATTAATAATAGAAGCAGACAGGAGAGATGTGGCAAATGTGAAGGCAGGAAGGGACACAGGAGTTCAGTTGGAGAATGGGAATGGCCATCCAAAATGAAATGAAAGGGACTTCCAGTTTCAGCTCCAACATTTAAAGTTCTTGGAAGTTGTCACTCTTGCCCTTACAACAAGAAAAACTTAACAAACTGAAAATCAATTACTTTTCTTGGACCCATGAGAGAACTGCAGTAACAAGGCAAACCACCACCCCAAAATTGGAGAGACAGTCTTATCCAGTGGATAGAGCTGAGATCTGCTTAGCTGGAGCAGAAGCCACTAGAGATATAACTACTAGCAACACTCAAATGGTAATGATGAGTTGCTGAAGGCTGAGAATGTGCTATTATGAGATTGAAACACTCCTGGGACTGCAGTTTTAGAGGAGCTTTACCTCTAGGAACCTACTAGAGTCTCACAGTGAAGATCCCAGAAAGAGAACCTTCTGTCTCTGGCAGGGGAGGGGAAGAGTAATCATTGTGAAATACATCCAGAACTTTCTTCATAGCAAAGCCTACTCTCCAGGAGGAAAGGCTTTGCTAGAGCCATATCCCAGTTGGGGGTAGGGCATTCCTCCCACTTCAGTCCCCTCTAGACTTCCTGTCTCACCTAAAGGGGGAAATCCCACAAGCAAAAAGGGTTAGGGCTTCAGGGAGATAGATTGGGATTGCTGCAGCCAGGGGAGAGAGTGGAGGTGAGGAGGAAAAAGCTATCCCACTGGAGAGGCACTTTTGAAGGTCACAGTCCGAAGACATAACCCAACTAACAGATTTAATCAGGTTATACACCTTATCACCACACCATCAGGGCTCCAGTATAATAACAGATTATAGCTGAAAAAGCTGCAAGACACAGTTTCTAAGGAGGACGAGTTAGGGAAACTCAAAGTCAAGATGAAAAAGAAAAACAAGGACATGAGGAATTTCAAAGCTTCGGGTACCCAGTTTGCTACTACAGCAAACATTAAACATAGCCTAACTCCTAGCCAATAAACATAAAAACTTCACAGTAAAGACCTATTTACCTCGGTTTTTATTACCCAATACAATACATCTGACTTTCAGCAAAAAATTACAAGGCATGCCAAAAGGCAAGAAAAAATGCAATTTGAAGAGAGAATGCAGTCGTCAGAACCAGAGTCAGGTGTGACAACAGATGTTGGAATTATCAAACAGGGAATTTAAAATAACCGATTAATGGAAAAGTAAACAACATGCAAAACAGATGGATAATGTAAGCAGAGAGATGGAAACGAAAAAAATCAAGAGGAAATGCTAGAGATCAAAAACACGGTAATAGGGAAGCGGCTGTGGCTCAATCAGTAGGGCTCCCGTTTACCATATGGGAGACCCCGGGTTCGGTTCCCGGGGCCTCCTGGTGAAGGCAAGCCCGCCCGCGTGGTTAGCTGACCCAGTGAGCACAAGCAGCAAGGGGGGGATTAATGAATGAATAAATAAAATCTTAAAAAAAAAAAAAAAAAAAACACGGTAATAGAAACAAAGAATGGCTGCGATGGACTCATCAGTAGACTTGACACAGCTTAAGAATCAGTAAAATTGAAGATAACAGTAGAAATTTTCCAAACTGAAATGTGAAAGGAAAAAAGAACGAATTAAAAAAAACAAAACCAAAAATCGTGGGATAATTTCAAAAGGTATAACATATGTATAATTGGAATGCCAGAGGAAGAAGAAAGAACAAAGCAGAACTATTTGAAGTAATAATGGCTGAGAGCTTTCACAATTAATGACAGAAACTAAATCACAAATTCAGGAAGCTCAGAGAACACCAAGCAGGATAAATACCAAAAATACTGCACCTAGGCATATTCAAACTGCAAAAAACAAAGACAAAGAGAAAATCTTGAGAGAAGTCAGAGGAAAATATGAAAATAAAGGGGCACTGGCTTGATGGTTTCAAATTCCTTTTTTTTTTTTTTAAGATTAATTTTATTTATTTCTCCTCCCCACTCATTGTTTGTGCTCGCTATCTGCTCTCTGTGTCTGTTCGTTATGTGCTCTCTGTGTCTGCTCATCTTCTTTAGGAGGTACCAGGAACCAAGCCTGGGACCTCCCATGTGGGAGGGAGACACCCAGTTGCTTGAGCCACCTCAGCTCCCTAATTGTGTCTCTCATTGTTTCTCTTCATTGTGTCATCTTATTGCATCATCTTGTTGCATCAGCTTGCCATCAGCTCTCTGTGTTCCTCTTCTTCTTTAGGAGGCACCAGAAACCAAACCCGGGACCTCCCCTGCAGTAGGCAGGCACCCAACTGCTTAACATCTGCTTCCCTCAAATAAGTTTTAATCAGTAGTCTTGAGGCCAGTAGTGGTGTTGCTTTGTAATACCTGAGTTCTTACCCTGGGTTCTGAATTTGGATGGAAAAAAAAGTTACATCTTTGTATTTTGCATTCTTTAACTGAAATTTAGCATTTCTTTCCATTATGAATATAGGAACAAACCACAGTGATGTTGTTCATTGATCTTGTGACTGCCACCAATAAAAAATGCAAATATTTTATAACACATTTGTTGTCGCAGATCTTGAAATATCATTTACATCGATCACTACTGGAAATTTGTTTTAGTTATTAGACCTGCCCCAAGATCCTGTTTAATGTGCTGAAAGAGAAGCACATGCATGATTTTATCATGAGTTTTTAAAAAATACTTTAATAAATGTATTTTTATATAATTGGTTTCCTTTGTAATCCTATAAATTTTATTTTCTGCATTTAAATGCACCTGAAAAATAAATAAATAAATAAATAAATGCATCTGAATGGGATCTTTGGCACCAAAAAAAAAAAAAAAAAAAAGATTAAGAACCTCTGATGCAAAAAAAATCTGACCCCTCCTGTCACCGAGTAAGATTGATGGTGCCCTGAGTCAGCATGAGGTGGAACAGGTTCGCTCAGCGACTGGGTGTGCTTGATGGGGAGAGAGAAATTGGAAAACAACCTACCTACCATACATTGAATGCTTAGGTTTCAGCCTAAGCTCTTTATGTGTCTTAGCTCATTTAATTCTCTAAACAGCCCTGTTAGGTGGACATTATAATCAATTTTACCAAAAGAAAACTTGAAGAGAATGTTTAAGAAATTTACCCACTGAGATCACACAGCCAGAAAAAAAGTGAAACTGAGTTTACAATCCAGGTCTTTCTGACTCTAAAACCTTCCCCCATGGGACACCACTCCACTCCAGACTATTTGGATTTAGGCAGGGCCTGGCCCAGAACAGCCACCCTGGCCACTGGGGCCTGGGGACTCAGTGTGCCGGACCTGGAGCCCCCTGGGCATCCGTGCCCCAGTTCCTGGCACAGTTGCCTTGATACCAACACTACTAGCAGACAAGCCACCATGCGCAGAGACTCTTAGCATCTCGGATTTGGTTATAAAGCAGGAATGGCCATCCTTGCCTGGCAGATGCAAACACTGCAGCTTTGTCATTACTTAGCTTTCTCGGTACATTTCATTTCCTTTCTAGCTAGATTATACTTTAATCCAGTTGTTTTCATGTTCAGTAAATCCAAACCATGTTTAACCGGTTTATTCACTGGAGTGTCTCTGAGATGAAGAAAGTTTTGGCCTTTCAGCTGCACTGGGGATTTGCTGTCTTCTTTCTGCAAAGGGATTTTCCTGGACTTGTAATCTGAACACTTTGACCTGTGGTTTGGTTGTGTTTTTTTTTGTTTTTTTTTTTTGCTCCAACTCTGAGCAAATTTGTGAAACTTGACCCTTTGCGTACTGTGGAGCAGAGACAATACCCTTCTGTGAATGTTTTCTCCTCTTGGGGACAGTAGTAATTGATTTGGGGACTGTTACTCATTTAGATGTCCCTTCTTCACAACCCTGTCACTCCTCGCCACTGCAGCCATCTCCTCCCTTTCCTCTGCTCCTGCTTGGGCATAGGCCCACCATTCTGTGACAGCATTCTGGAGAGGTTTATTCATCATCGTTGTGAAAATGGACAATCTGACTAAACTGAAGTATATGAATTGATCTCTCAGTTAACAGTCTTTGTTGGTGAGACTTTAGAAAAACAGGTCCTCCTATACAATTTTTGTTGGGAGGATATATTGGTACAACTTCCAGGGAAGGAAATTTGTCTATAACTATCAAGACTATAAGCCCGGGAACTCAACTTCTAGCAATGTATCATGCAAACATACCTTCTGCTTTGAGAAATAATATTTATAGAATAGAAATATTTTCTCTGAGTATTTTTGGGGATTCAATCATGTGCTCCACCCAGGAGTGTGAACCTATTTATAAATAGCATCTTGGAATATGCCACTGTGAGTCAGGGTGTGGATGTGAACCCATTTGTCAATAGGAACTTTGAAGTTCCTCTTTAGATGAGGCCAACTTGAGTCAGGACTGGCCTTAATATATGCCTATAGGCCTTATCAGGCAGAGGGGACTCGGGCACAGTTAGCCAGAGGAAGCCAGAAGTCAGCAGAAATGAGAGGAGCAGATAAAAGGAGAGATCACCACGTGATGGAGGATCACCAGAACACTGCCGGGAGAAGCCAAGCCCTGGCCCCTGTAACGTTGACTTCTAGCTTCCAAAACCACAAGACAATGAGTTCTTGTTCTCTAAGTCAATCCATTGTATGGTATTTATCATAGCATCCCTGGCAAATGATTCAAGTATTAATAGAATACCTCTGAAAGAATCCATAAGAACATGGTAACAAGGTGACAGTGGTTACCCAGGAACAGGGATGAGAGGAAAACATTTCAACTGTATACCCTTGTAAAAAAAAAAAAAAAAAAGACTTTATTTTGGAATAATTTTAGCTATACAGTAAAGTTGTGAGGATAATGCAGGGAGTTCCTGTATAACCCCCCCAAAATAAACACCCCTTACCCAGTTTCCCCTAATATTAATGTCAGACATTACCAAAGCACATTTGTTAAAACTAAGAAACCAGGACTGGTACATTCTTATTAACTATACTCCAGACTTTATTCTGTTGCAAGATCCCATCCATGGGACCACACTGCATTCAGTTGTCATGTATACTCAGTCTCCTCTGGTCTCTGACATATATACCCTTTCAAACTTTTTGAATTTTGTATCAAGTGACTATTAACTATACAAAAATACGTATGTTTTTTTAAAAAAGAAACAGAATCATAGAATCACAGAATGTTAGAAATGTAAGGAATCTTAGAAACAGCCCAATCCAAGTGTCTCATTTTACAAACAGGGAAAATGACTTGGAAAGAGACTCCTAATTGCAGATCCAGAGCCCAGACTAGGAACCAAGGGGCAGGGACAAGGAAGGGTAGGGGGTCATGGACCCCTGGGAATAGTAGAAAGAACATAGGCTTTAAGTCACCCAGACCTGGGTTCAAATCCCATCTCTGCCTCCTTGGGCCTGCAGGCACTATTTTTTTTTGCGTGTCTGGCTTCTTTGGCTCAATGTAATGTTTTGAGAGTCATCCAGGCAAGCAGATGTGGCTCAAGTGATCGGGCTCCCATCTGTGATATAGGAGGTCCAGGGTTTGGTTCCCAGGACCTCCTGGTGAAAAGCAAGCTGGCCCACGTGGTGAGCTGGCCTGAGCAGAGAGCTGGCCCATGGAGGGTGCTGGCCCGCACGGAGAGCTGGTGCAGCAAAATGATGCAACAAAAAGAGACACAGAAGAGAGACAATAAGAGACGCAGCAGACCAGGGAGCTGAGGTGGTGCATGAGATTGAGTGCCTCTCTCCACTCCAGAAGGTCCCAAGATCGGTTACCGGTGCTGCCTAAAGAGAAGACAAGCAGACACAGAAGAACACACAGAGAGCAGACAACGAGCCCAAAAACAATGGGGGGCGGGGGTAGAAATAAATAAATCTTAAGAAAAAAAAAGAGTCATCCATGTTGCTGTATGTATCAGTAGTTTGCTTAAAAAAACAAAAACAAAGTTTTCTGGAGTACTACCTAGGATTTCTAAGAACATCTTGAAGACTGTCTTTCCATCCTTGATCTCTACTTCTTGTGCAGCAATGAGTCACCACTGATTGGACTCTCTTCCCTTCCCAGGAACACTCAAGCATATTCAGCCACCAAATGGAAACCTGCTTTGTGCTCTTTGTTCCCAGGCCCTGCTCCTAGGGAAAGTCGGGGAGGGAAGAAATGGAGAGGAGGAGCATTGTGAGATGAAAGCTCACAGTGCCACTTTCATTCCTCAGTGAGAGGGAGTGTGCAGAAATGAGAGCTCCAAGTTTAAGCACTAACTGTGTAGATACATTCCATATCAAGAAGCAGGAGATGGATCATTCATACGGGCTGCAAACTTCAGCCCCAGAAGCTGGGGAAGGAGCCTGAGCTCCGGGTCCAGAAGAGCTGTGTGACGTTGGAGAAGTCACTCACCTCAAGCTGGATAATGATAGGGTGGACAGCCCATCTCTAAATTCTCTTCTGTTTCTCACTGTTGTTTCTCTTCCCCACTCCCACTCATACCCCATTAACCCCCTCTTCAGCTCCCATGCTCTTGTGTTTCCTTGTAGGTATTAATGAGACACTTTGCGTAGGCAGATTTTTTTTTTTTTTTTTTTTTTAAGATTTTATTTATTTATTCATTTATCGCCCCCTTGCTGCTTGTGCTCGCTGGGTCAGCTAACCACACCGTGTGGGCGAGCTTGCCTTCACCAGGAGGCCGGGGAACCGAACCCGGGGCCTCTCATATGGTAAACGGGAGCCCTACTGATTGAGCCACAGCCGCTTCCCTGCGTAGGCAGATTTGACCTGAAATTAAACGAGGATTTCCAAGAAGGCAGGAACCTCTGTGTAACTGTCCAGTCTGCTTGTATCTCCACAGACCCTCCAGCTGCTTCAGCTTTGAACATTTTAAATAAATGTATTTTTAACTATGAAAATAAAAATTAAATAATATATTTACTAAATAAATATGATAAATATATAACAAGCTATTATAAGTAAAATAAAGAATAAAACCACATAATGTTTTGTTTGGAAAATAGATTTAAAAAAATAACTCACCCATATTCCCACCATTTTTTCCTATGCAAATTTTCATGTTGCTCTAGTATGCCCACGATAATCTTATAGCTATAACAATAAATGTGTGGTGGTGGGGGGGTGAGTTACGCTACATTCTAAAATTGGACATTCGTGTTGTTTCCAATTTTTAAAAATATTATAAACAACACTATGGTGAGCATCTCCATGCCTAAGACTTTTGCTATATTTTAGGTTTTTCTTGAGCCAGAGTTTCAGAAGTACATCCATAGATATGAGTCAGCATCTTTGGCTTGTGATACAAGTTGCTAAATTGATTTTCCCAAGAGTTGTATACCAATTTACTGTAATGCACAATCTGTAAAAATGCCACCTCTTAATTTGGGGAAGACGCCTTATTGGCAGGGTATTCTTTCAGCTGAGAGGTAAAGTTGGGGTTCTAACTCTACTGCTGGCTTACTTTGTGGAAGAGAGATACGAAATATGTCCAGCTTTTAGCCAGCTATTTGGGCAATGCAGCCAGGTGACCTAAATTTCCTCTAGTATTCACCAATTGCATTTCTGTACCATCATGTAAGCAGTGTTATGCAATAGACTGCTACCAGTTTCTTTCTCCAGCAATATCTGAATTTCAGTTGCAGGTGAAGTGAACTTTTTTTTTTTTTTTTTTTTTTTTTTTATCCTTTCTCCCCCCTTGCTGCTCATACTGGCTGTGTCCATTTGCTGTGCATTCTTCTGTATCTGCTTGTCTTGCTTTTGCTGAGTCATCTTGCTGCGCCAGCTCACCGCACCACGCGGGCCAGCTTTGCCTTCACCAGGAGGCCTGGGGACTCGAACCTGGGGCCTCCCATATGGTAAACGGGAGCCCAACCAATTGAGCCACAGCCGCTTCCCTGAAATGAACTTTTTTATACAATAAGGTAAAGCTCTTTGGAACAATGCAAGGTGAAAAGAGCTCCATGAGCAGATGTCAGATAATGGGTTGTACTGAAAGGTTTGGTGGAAAATACAAGAGTCAATAATTCCTAAAGGGATTCTGGGTGACCACAATTTTTTTCTGCATTCAGAGGAAAGCTAGAGGAAACCCCTAAGCCCCTCATTGCTTTGGTCTTTATATTTGTCAAATGGATTGATGGAACCCCTTTCCTCAACATAAGTAACCCCATACACTATATATTAATTCATTTAACTCTTTATTTAACAAGGATTTATTGACAGCTTTCTAAGTACAGTGCATCATGCTAAGTGTTGCAATCTAGTAGCAGACCAACTGAGGGTGCATGTGTAAATAACAACTCAAGTAGAGAGTGGTGTGTAAAAGAAAGATGTGTACACCCTTCCAAATTTGACCCCAATCCCTTTTCCATATTATTTGCTGCCACTCATCCCAACCTCCGGCGTCCAACACCCAAAACCAAACACCTAAAAATGCCATGGCAGCAGGCATTTGCGCATGCTGTTGTAGCTAAACTGCTGTTCCCATCTGTTGTGGTACCTAGGTCACCCCTGCTCACCATTCAAGAGTCAGCCTAACTGTCATCAGCTCAGTGAAGTCTTACTGCATGTCCCAAAGTCAAGAGTTAAGATTCTTCATCTTAGATGCTCTCTTAGCAAAGGGTCCATGTCTTCATTAACGGCACACCTCACCGCATTGTTATTCTTTGTGTCTGTCTCCCTCACTAGACCATGAGCTCCTTGAGGATTTGTCATTCAGCTTTGTGTCCTCAGCACCTAGCTCAAGTCCTGGCATATGGTAACTTCAGTGAGACTTGCTCAATGAGAAAGAATGAACGAATGATGACTATCAAAACCCATGAGGGGAAGTGGATGTGGCTCAAGCGAATGAACTCCCTCCTACCACATTGGAGTTCCCAGGTTTGGTTCCTGGTGCCTCCTGGAGAAGTCGAGCTGGCATGGCAGGCAGATATGATGAGCTGACGCAACAAGATGACACAAGGAGGCACAAAGAGGAAAGGCAATGAGAGACACAACAAAGCAGGGAGCTGAGGTGGCTCAAGCAATTGAGCACCTCTCTCCCACATGGGAGGTCCCAGATTTGGTTTCTGATGCCTCCTAAAGAGAAGACAAGCAGACACAGAGGACACACAGCAAATGGACACAGAGAACAGACAGTGAGCACAAACGAGGGTGGGGAATAAATACATAAAATAAATCTTAAAAAAAAAAAACATCAACAACATGAGTTTCCCCAGTGGGCCAGACATTTCTTTCCTCTCCGAAACAAAATTCTTGGTTCAGCGAAGTGGATGTGGCTCAAGCAGTTGGGTGCCTGCCTACCACATGGGAGGTCCCAGGTTCAGTTCCTGGTGCCTCCTAAAGAAGACAAGCAAACCAGCAAGCTGACATGATGGGCTGGCGCTGTGAGCTGATGCAACAAGATGATGCAATGAAGAGACACAATGAGGAAACACAATGAGAGACACAACAAGCAGGAAGCAACTGGGCACCTCCTCCCACATGGGAAGTCCCGGGTTCAGTTCCTGGTGCCTCCTTAAAAAAAAAGAAGACAAGCACACAATGAACAGATAGAGAGGAGACAGCGAATGCAAACAATGAAGGGGAGGGGGAGGGCAAGGAAATGAATAAATAAAAATAAATCTTAAAAACAAAAAATTCTTGGTTCAGATTATGGAGGCTGGAATGCCTGAACTGGATGGGGATTTGAAGATTTCTCTAATTTAACCCCATTGTTTCACAGTGGAAGTGACTTACGGAGCTAATGTAAATGGGCCCAAATGAAAGTCTTGCTACAATGCCAACATGCAGGGATAGTCAATTTCTTTAATTTAGTTACAACTTACCTGGATTTCTCCACAAACTTGCACCTGCTCCTTAGAGATAAAAATGAATAATTCTTCCTATCATGCGGGAGTTGATTTAATTAACTCATTTTTTTTTTTTTTTTGGAATGAAAGAAGTAAAATTATTTTTATTCATAGATGATATGATCTTATGTATATAAAATCACAAAGAATCTACAGGAAGCTACTAGAGCTAATAAAGAAATTCAGCAAAGTAGCAGAGTACAAGTTCAACAAACAAAAGTCAATTGTGTTTTTATATACTTTCAATGTACAATCTGAAGAGAAACTTAAGACAGCAATCCATATACAATAATGTCTAAAATAACAAAATATTTAGGAATAAATTTAATTAAAGAGATGAAAGAGTCATATACTAAAAACTACAAGATATTGCTGAAAGAAATTTGAAAGATCTACATAAATGGCAAGACTGCCTGTGTTCATGAATTGGAAGATTTAATGTTGTTAAGATGTCAATACTACCCAAAGCAATCTATGGATTCATCACAATCCCTATCAAAATCCTAGCCATCTTTTTTTTTTTGCAGAAATGGAAAAGCCAATCTTCAAATTCATATGGAATTGTAAAGGTTCCCAAGCAGCCAAAACAAGTTTTAAAAAGAACAAAGTTGGTGGATTCACACTCCCTGATTTCAAAACTTACTACAAAGTTACAGTCATCAAAACAATGTAATACTTGTATAAGGAGTGATATATAGATCAATGGAATAGATTTGAGAGTCCAGAAATTCACCCACATATTTTTGGCCAGATGATTTTTTACAAGGGTGCCAAGTACATGCAATGGGGATAGTATTGTCTTCGTGGATCTCTTTTTTTTTTGAGGTACCAGGGCCAGAGATTGAACCTGGGACCTCATATGTGGGAAGGTGGTGCTCAACCACTGAGTTGGTTTTTTCTTTTGTTTTGCTTGCTGTTTGGGTTGTTTTTTTAGGAGGCACTGGGAACTGTTTGTTTCTTTTTAGGAGGCACTGGGAACTGAACCCGGGACCTCCCATAATTAACTCTTTACGTAGTGTGCAGTCGCTCAGACAGCGGCCCCTTCTCCCGCTTTCCTCCCTAAGATGGTGTCCCTGTGTAATGGGGACCGGAGGAAGAGCTGGGGCCCTCAGAAGCAGTCCTCCTGGCTGGCGTCTGGAAAGATGTCTGGGTCTGCTGGGGCACTGCCTGACAACAGGCCTTGGTGCTGAGCTCCACAGCAGGTATAAGTTGTAGTCTGGTCTAGAGCCTGTGGTGGTCACTGGGTGACAGGGTCCCACTTCACCTCTTGCTGACTGCCAGCCCCTGAATCACTGTGCCTACCCCTATCTTCTGCTGTGGGGTCACCCCACCTTGCCATGGCGGGCCCCTTGTCTTGGGGCAGCTTCTACATTTCAGGGGAACTGAGAGAAACCTTAGGACCTCAGAATCTTGCTTTCCTTTCCACCTTGTATGGCCAAGTTAATATGGCCACCCCAGGAGGACTGCAGAGGCTGTCTGAAAGGGCTCTCTTACTAGAACTCAAGCAGGTTCTGGGGGCAGGAAGCACCCTCTTCCCTTGGAGTTATCCTCCCTTCTCCATGTTCCTCCCCATGCCAGTTAAAGGCCTGAGAGGGGAAGTTGGAACACTTTGTCACTCTTGCTCTGTTTTTCCTTCTTCAGTCATACTCAAGACTAGAAAGGAAGGAGCTTTCCTTTTACCTTCCTCCTTTACTTCAACCATCAAGCAGCGAGTCTCATGGCTTCATAGTCACAGGCCAAAGGAGAATTTCTCTCACTACAGAACCCTGTGAACTCAGTTCTCCAGGCTGTGCCTTTGAAAAAGGAGAGAAAATTAGAGATTTTGGGAAATTCAAAATAATAGCCTGGTTCAGATTCTCCTAAGATTGAATATAGCACACAAGTGTTAAATGATTAAAATAAAACTGTTCTTCTGTTAAAAAAAAAAAAAAAAAAAAGGTCTGGCTTGCAACATTATTGTTGTTTAAATCTATTCTGCATATCAGAAGCCTAATCGTCTCCATCCCCTCCTCCACCTTCTTCTCCTAATCCTCTCCCCCATCCTTTCCACCTCCTCCATCTTCCCCTTTCCCTTCCTCTCCCCTCCTCCTCCCCCTTCCCTTCCTCTCTTCTTCCTCCTTCTCTTCTTTTTCTTCTTCTTCTTATTACTATTGTTATTCTTTTATAATAAATCCCAAACTTTCTCTTAGGCAGTGGATACCTCAAAGAGCAAAGAGCAAATGCTCAAAAAGTCACACACACACAAAATTTCATTGAATCATTTTCAAAATATTACTCCTATCAATTGAGTTTCCAGTAGGAAAGAGCTGGCACACTCAAAGTGTAAAATCTGAAGAGTTTTTAAAGGGCTACCTGCAAAGATGAGGGCCAGGAATAGAGAAGCCACACGGGATAGCGCAGCTCCCTGAGGCTGGTACTCGAGGAACCATTAGCGCCCCTAGGGTGGAAGGGAGTGTTCCCGGGGAGTGTCCTGCGAAGAGGGCTGCCTGACAGGAGCTGTGGCCTCAGGTCAGAAATGCAGCCAACAACCCCAAAAGAAAAGAGCCAACTTCCTCCTCCTCTTTGTCCTCATCAGCAAAACCCAGGCAGAAGCTAGAAACCAAAAGAACCTGTTGATACCATCCCTGGAGGTCAGTCTCCAACAGCCAGAGCAGGGTCGAGAAGGGTGGAGTATGGATCTCAGGGACAAAACTAAAGTGACCTAATCTACTATGGCTTCACCCTAGCAGTGGGTATTTGCCCTCTAAAAGAGAAATGTACTAGTTAATTCAAACGAACTTGGAGCAGGGCAAGTGCAGGGAACCCTTCCCACCCAGTTTCTAAGAGAAAAGGAGAGAGCTAGATTGATCCTAGAAAAAAGTCCAAATTGGTCAGAAATTGTCTTTGGGGCTACATGTTTTCCCAGGAGGGGGTACCAGCAAAGTGGGAGGGCCAACCTCCCCAGAAACTGGAGGCCAGACAGGGGCCTCTTTCTCCCTTCAACCTCTCTCTCCAGAGACTGGCAGCACTTCTTAGAAACAGTGAACGTTGTGAGCAATGTGAAACATTATCCAAAGCAAATGGACATTAAGCAAAGTTATCACTAAAATTGCCTTTGGGAATCTTTTTTGAAATAAAGGACCTTGGCTCCAGAAAAAAAAAAAAAAAATCCATTGATTTCTCAAAGAAAATGTCTCTAGTTACAGGGTTCCAAATTTGATGGCGTATTTCATCATTGCACTCCTCCCCTCAATGAGCTGACATTACATTAATAAGGCAAGTGAGAATAAAACTAAAATTAAAGGAAAATGAAGACCATATGAGGGATATAAAAGTGATTAGAAAATGTCAAAGCCGATTTTATTCCTTCAGAAACGGTCAAGATATGTTTAAAGTTCATTACAATTACTTTACTCATCATTTAAAAATATTTGCCTGGCTTTTACTTAGACTGAAGGCAAAGCCAAGGCTAAACCCACGTCATAGCCCTGAAACAAAATTCCTGATAGGACAGGGGTGGGGGTGGGGGTGGGGGACAGGTGGTCACTGACTTGATTTCAGTGGTTAAGGAGAGCAGGAGGAGCTGCCCCTCCCTTTCTGCAGCCAGATATTGGGTGGGACCCTCAGCAGCCACTCCAGGTGGTGGCCATGGTCTAGTCATTGAGCACCTGGAGGTTTCCAGAGCCTTTTTTGTCACCGGGCCCATGGATCCTGCCCTCCTAGTCCTCTCTGCCTAGAGGGGGCCAAGCCCAGATGTGGGGAGTTTGAAGCAAACAAATAATTACCTGGCAGGGGAGATACCATGATCACAAGATGCGATAGTGAAGAAAGAGAACAGTTTGAGGAGAGAGCTGGATGAGTTTGGCCTTGGGAGAAGGGAAGGCTGAAGGGGAGAATGTGCAGGGGTGCGTGGGGAGAGGCCGGGCTGCCTACAGCAATGGTGACTCACATGGTGACCCAAACCATCCCTCACTGATCCCCTCACCAGATAGTCTGCTCAGCTCTCCCTCCTGCCCTGCACAGCCTAAGCAGGCAGGTCCCATCCACTCACCCATCACCCCATATAGAGTTCCTGGAACAAAGGAACCAGGATTAGCATTCTCGGGTTCCTGCTGTGGCAAGGGGCCCCCAGTGCTGACTCATTGTCCGGCCCTGCCTTCCCAGCCTCCCGCAGAGGTTGCACAGAGAACCAGTTGCCCAGCAAATACCGATAAAGAGCCAGGCAGGGTAGAAGTCCTAGTGTGACCCAGGCTTATTGAAGAGACCTTCAGTTCTAATCTTGTGCCCAAAATTGGTGCCAACTGGAAGAACCCAAGATGAAAGCAATTGCCTTGTTGTCTCTGTGGTGGTGGAGCTGTGGCCAAACCACTCTCTTTGGTGGCCACTGAAGAACACTGGGGCAAGCCCCTAGTCAGTGTTAAAGGAAGTATGGTCTGTGGCAGCTGCACCAGGACTGTTGGAATGCAGTCGCCCAGGCCTCACCTCACACTCGCTGAATCCCAGTCTCAGGAAGTGGGGCCCAAGAATCCACATTTTTAACCATCTCTATGAATATTCATACTGGCCCATATGCTGTGAATTTATTTTATTAAACATTTTCATTGAGCTTAATTATCCAAAACAGGGGCTAACAGGTAAATTATGGCACACCAGGTAACAAAATGATTATGCAAATACCAAAAAGAATTCTGAGACTTCATAACTACTAATAAAAAATACCAATGATAGAACATTAAAAAGACCATCAAAATGCAAAATAATATGTTCACTGTGATACAATTATGTTAAAATACATGTATATGGACAAGTATTGGAACAAATAGGCAAAAATGAAAAGAGTTGTGTTAGAGAATTATAGATGATTTTTCCCTCCAGATTTTCCTATAGTGTTATCTTAAAAAAGAAAGTTGCTTTTAATGTTGTTATACTGTTGAATTTGAAATAAAATGACTATACCTTCACCCCTGGCCTAAATGCCACCTACCACGTGTGTATAAAATGTTCCACTAGGCACCACTTGTGCTAGAAATGGAGTCAGACAGTCCAGCCCTCCCATGAGGGAAAACTCCATCTATTAGCCCTGGGACCACTGGTCTGAGCTGTGTGTGTATGTGTGTGTATGTATGTGTATATTTTGGCAGGAAGGGCTTGTCCCCAAGTGACCCAAAAGACGCATTGCTCTGGTCTGACCTGCTGTTTCCGAGCCTCTAAGGCATCCCCAAACTAGGGGCTTCACGGAGGAAAGGACCACTTCCTTGTGCCTGACCCTTCTGAACTTCACCCCACTTCTGAACTGGTAATCTGGACCCAGTGCCCTGCCCCAACAAGAACTGAGTCCCCAGTACCTAAAGAACCCACTGATCTTCCCTGCCCCGGGATGCTGAAGAGAACTTCTTTCCCACGGCAGAGAGCCTGGAGTGGGCATGGGACAGCCTCAAGTGCTGTGGGCAAGAATGGGCTTCCTCGTCTTGACATTCGGGGACAATGAAGACAGGAGCTTGACTAGACCCTGGGTTTGGGGGTGGGCCACACACAGCTTTGAGAGTCAGCTCAAGGGGACACAGCGCCTCACTGCCCCCCAGGCCCTCCCCTCCCCCGGCCTCCCCACAGACCCCCGTTGCCATGCTCCAAATCACAGGCTGCTGCCAATTACAGAAGGACCCTTAACTCTGTTTCGCAGCCCCTTGATTGATAGCACTGGTGAGTGAAATTATAAGCCTTAATGATCACGTTAATTTCTGGGGAAAGGGAAGCGGTCAGAAGAGGTTCTCAATCATAAGTGCCACAATCAGCTGGGTGAGTTCAATGACAGGCCAGAGCAGAAGAGGGGAAAGAATTAACTTTTTTAAAGGTCACCAGAGAGGAAGGCGAGAACAAATGGGCCCGAGGAACGAGGGGCACAGAGGATCCCAGGGCTGAAAAGTGAACCCCCTCCCCAGGCTCCTTGACTGCAGATGAGGCTCCGTACACTGGGATCCCGTGGGCAGGTCTAGGAACACTGATGCCTGGGCCTGCCCCAGAGACTTGCTCTGGGGTGTAGCCTGGAGTTTTAAAAGCTCCCCAGGTGATTCTACACACAGCCAAAATTGAGAATGACTTGTCTAAATGAAAGCATTTTGGGGGCAAATAGCCGAGGTCGAGCACATTTGGAAATGCATTTAATCCAATAAGTTCTTGTCACTGAGGAGAATTTCTTCTGCGGAATCTCCTGGCCACATTTAAAGAGAATGACCATGAGATGTTAGAACAGAAGAAGGGAAATTGGGCACGACTGAGTCCAGTGCTCCTTTTTACAGATGAAAACAGTGAGGTGCCCAGAGATTAACTGACTTGCCCAAGTTCACATGGTCCTAGCCAGAACCCCAGCCCTTTCTCCCTGCTCAGGGACCCTTCCAGCCGGCTCATTGCTGGGGCCGTGTCTCCATGTACAAAGGTGCTCCGGACAGGCGATCAGGTGAACAGGAGCGTGAGCTGTTTTCTACCCTCGATAGTAGAGGTGCCCAGGCCGTGCCTGACTGCTTGGTGTCCTGGGGCACAAAGGCCACCAAAATCACTTTAGGATCAAACCTGTGATGTTGGCCTCCTCAGTACTTTGACCCTACTCACAGTTTCCAACAGAGCACACTTGGGCACATCATGAAGATGCCCAGGATATTTGGCAACATCCTGGTTTCTTCATCTGAGACCCTGCCCACAGCTATATTGCTGACTGAGCTCAGCCGGAGGCTCTGATAACTGTCTCTAACAGTCTTTACTCAGGTCAGCAATATTCAGAGGACTATTCAGAGGAAGAAGCCACTCCACATTGCTAAATGAGTCTCCAAAGTCTAAAAAACATTATTAAGAATAAAATACGGACTACATGGAAAATAAACCATTTTGTCATTTTTGGCAAAAGTACTGGAGTTATTCAGCTAAAGAGAATTGCTGTTTTTCAATTTCCAGAAGAGATTATTTTTTTTTTTAAATGTTACTGTAAAATGAGATTCTTAGAGCAGCAGAAAGTGTCCACCAAACTGCATCTATATTTTAATTTACCCACTTTCTCTCTACTTTTGTTGTGATATGGATACTCCCAAAAGTTCACAAAAGTGGCCCGGACTGAAAAGTATGGGAAACCAAGCTCTAATCATGGGGACACTGTGGGCCCTGCTTAACCAGCCAGTAAGCATTTTTGCAGAAGCATATTCAAAATAGAAATATATGCATTCTCTGTATTTTTATAACAGCTTCTGAAGTGTTCATCAAGCCAGTGTCTGATTAAGCACTTTTAAATTCTGAGCAATGAAATGGGCCCTCTCATACCCTCTTGGCAGGAGTGCAAATTGATACAACCCTTTTAAAGAGCCATTTGGCTCTATCTATCAAAATTAAAAATGCATATAATCTTTGACTCAGAAACTCCACTTCTAAGAATTTATCCTACCGAAATACTACCACAGGTCTATGTAAGTGTACATAGAAAAATGGTTCTTTGTAGTTTCATTTATTGTAGTGAAAAACTGCAAACAACCCAACTTCATCCATAAGAAATTAGATAAACTGTAGCCCATCCATAAAATGGAATACTACACAGGTGTTAAGAGGAATGGGGTAGATTCATGTGTACCCACCAGAAGCAGAGTCACAAAAAATAAGTTACAGAAAAGTAGACTATTCCCACTTTATTAAAATGATTAAGGGAGTCAAGCACTGAGCAGGACTATGGCTAATGGATTCAGTTCTTGGTTTCCTAGATTGGACTAAAAACCTTGAACTATAAGTGAGATAATTTGGGAGTCTCAATTCAGTCCCTAAACTCATCCTGTTCTCTCTCTTCCCTTGTGTCAAAGAACAACTAAAATCCACTCAAACATAAATGTAGGAATCAATACTCAATTGTCAGACTATGTAAATAATACTTTTGAAAAGCGACCCTCCCAGCATTCAAACATCCATTTATCAAAGTAGAAACACCAAAGGCAGGTTTTTGATGGCAATAGCTACCTGAATGGACTCATCTTCTCTTACTTGTACATTCAAAGACTCTTCCCTACAACACCAGCCATAGGCTGGTTTAAGGATGTCTGTCTTAAACCAGCACCGAAAAGCCACAACAAAGGAACAAAGTTGGACAACTCGCATTTCCTGATGTTGAAACTTATGACAGGGAGCAGATGTGGCTCGAGTGGTTGAGTGCCTGCTTCCTACATGAGAGGCCCCAGGTTCCCTCCCTGGTGCCTTCTGAAAAAACAAAGCAAAACAGAAAAACAACCAACAAGCAAACAAACGAGAAAACCAACTCAGGGAAACCGATGTGGCTCAGTGGTTAAGTGCTGGCCTCCCACATACAAGGTCTGGGTTTCAATCCCTGGCCCCAGTACCTCAAAAAACAAAACAAAACAAAACAAAAAAACTTACTACAAAACTATAGTAATTAAAACAGTGTGATTCTGGCATAAGGATAGCTATATACACCAATGGAATAGAATTGAGAGTCCAGAGTTAAATCCACACATCTATGGCCAATTGATTTTCCCCAAATCCATTCAGTGGGGGAAAAAAGAGTCTCTTCAACAAATGGTGCTGGGACAACTGGAAATCCACATGAATGTGGACCCCTCTCTCTACCACATACAAAAATTAATTAAAATGCATCAGTGACCTAAATATAAGAGCTAATACTATAAAACTCTTATAAGAAAGCACAGGGAAAGGTCTTCAGAATCTTGTAGTAGGCAATGGATTTTTAGATTTTACAACAAAAGCACAAGCAAGAAAGGAAAAATTAATAAAATGGACTTCATCAAAATTAAAAACTTTTGGGAAGCGGCTGTGGCTCAATTGGTTGGGCTCCCGTTTACCATATGGGAGGCCCCGGGTTCGATTTCCAGGGCCTTCTGGTTAGGGCGGGCCAGCCCGTGCAGCACTGTGAGCTGGCACAGCAAAAGATGACCCAACAAAGGGAGACAAGCAGACACAGAAAAATGCAAAAGCAAATGGACACAGCGAGGACAAGCAGCAAGGGGGGATAAACAAATAAATATTCTTAAAAAAAAATTAAAATTAAAATTAAATAAAAACTTTTGTGCATCAAAAGCTATTATCAAGAAAGTGAAAAGACAATCTAAGGGATGGGAGAAAATATTTGGAAGCCATATATCTAATAATTGTTTTTTAGGAGGTATTGGGGATTGAACCTGGGACCTCATACATGGGAAGCAGGCACTCAACCACTTGAGATACATCTGCTCCCCTCTAATAAAGTTTAATATCCAGGATATATAAAGAACTCTTACAACACCACAAGAAAAAGACAAACAACCCAATTAACAAAAGGGCCAAGGATCTGAATACACATTTCTCCAAAGAAGATATTCAAGTGGTCAATAAGTATATGAAAATATGCTTAACATTATTAGCTATTAAAGAAATGCAAATCAAAACCACAATGAAATATCACTTCATACCCACTAGGATGGCTACTATTTTAAAAACTGAAAACAAGTGTTGAAGAGGATGTGAAGAAATAGGAACCCTCATGCATTGTTGGTGGCAATGTGAAATGGTGCAGCCACTGTAGAAAACAGTTTTGTGGCTCCTCAGAAAGTTAAGCATAGAATTAGCATAAATACCCCGCAATCCCATTCATGGATATATAACCAGAAGACTTGGAAGCAGGGGCTCAAATATTGTACACCAATGTTCATCACAGCAGTTGTCAGAAGAGCCAAAAGGTGGAAGCAGCCCAAGGGTCCACCAACCTGTGAATGGATAAACAAAATGTGGTATATCCATACAATGGAGTATTATTCAGCCATAAAAAGAAGCAAGGTGCTGGTATATGCTACAACATGGATAAAACTTGAAGACATCATGTTAATTGAAATAAACAAGACACAAAAGGACAAATGTTGTATGTTTTCTCTTAGATGAAAAACTTAGAATAAGCAAATTCATAGGGACAGAAACCAGAATAGTGGTTACCAGGCATGGGAGGAACAGGGAATGGGGAGTTATTGCTACATGAGTATGAGGTTTTTTTGTGGCGGTGGGGGCGGGTATGAGTTTTGTATCAGGGTGGTGAAAATAGTCTGAAAATAGATATGGGTGAAAGTTACACAGTACTGACAAATGTACTTAACGTCAAAGAACTTCCGTTTAAAATGGTTTTAAAAATTTTTATGTTATGTATGTTTTACCACAATTAAAAATAAATTAAAAACAAAACAACAAAACAAAAAAATATGGGCAATGTACTTGTTTGTAATATAATTAATTGATTAATTAATTCATTATTTTTAAAAACCCATGCAAGCAATAAGGTTCTTACAGTACCCAAGGGAACCCATCCTGAGGCTACATCCACAGGGATCCCAAGATCCCAGGAGAGACTGCCTCTGAGCTTTTAAGCCTGGGCTTTTTCAAATGTTTGTAATGGCAGGGATGACCAAAACAAAGACAGTTACAAAGGAATCAGTAATCTGTGCCTTGTCACAGAAATCGTACCTGTGAAATAAATATTTAATTCAATTTTGTTGTGAATATTTTAAATAGATTGTGACTGTGATGAATTTTATTATAGTTCAGTGAATATTCTCCTCTCCCCTACCTCCCTACCCCCTGAATGTTGGACTTGGCCGTGTGTCTGGATTTGGCCAGTGGAAAGTGACAATGTGATAGGAGCAGTGGCTTTAACGTGTCTGCGTGGCTTGGCTTACCCTCTGGCACTTCTGCCATGAAAAGAGCATGTTTGGGGAACCTATTAATCCAGAATGAGGAGACACTGGTGCAGACTTGAGCCCAGCTGCAGCCTGGAGGTAGGCCCTGCTGACCAGCCAACCCCTGCAGAGCCACAGGAGAGTGAGAAATAAATGTCTGTTGTTGGAAGAGTTGAGGATTGTTTGTTAATTAAGTATATTGAAGCAAAATCTGGATTAATGAATAGTCTTGGGCCCATTACCCAGCTTTCCAAATTTTGGCATTTATCTCATATTTGTTTCAGATTCTTTTTTCTTCAGAAATAAGATATTACAGAAATATTTGTGCCCTTGTCCCGCTTGGTACCCTTCACCAATCCCATCCTTTCCCAGAGGTAACCACTATCATGCTGTTAGTGTTTATCACACTCATGCTTGTTTTTATCCTTTTGCTACATATTTGTATATATTTATCCATAAAAGTTTAGTATTGTTCTGTAGATTATAAAACTTTATATAAATGGTACCAAACAGTGTGTATACTTCTGCCATTTGCTTTCCCTCCCTCAACATTGCATTTCGGATTTACCCATTGTGGTAAACAATGACATAAGACATGCTCTTAATCTTAATCCGTGTGCCAGTAGGCGTGAATTCACGTTTAGTAGGACCCTTTGAAGAAGTATTATCAGTTAAGATGTGGACTCATGCAGTAGGGTGGGCCTTAATCTGTATTACTGGAGACCTTATAAAAAGAAGCCAAAATTCAAGAGAAAGCCACAAGGGGAGACCAAGGACATTGCCATGTGACAGAAAACTGCCATCACCAGAATTCTCCCGACCCCAGGAAAAAGCATGGCCTTGCTAATGCCTTGACTTTGGACTTCTTCTGGCCTCCCAAACTGTGAGTCAATAAAGTCCTGTTGTTAAGCCAAGCCATTGTGCAGTATTTGTCTTAGCAGCTCTGGCAAACTAAGATACTCATGCTGATACAGGGTCTCTAGTCCACATCGTAGGTCTATACCACAATATATCTATGCTCTGTTGACGGGCATTTCAGTTGTTCAAAGTATGAATTGTGCTGCAGTGAGCATTCTTGTACATGTTTTTGAGTACCTTGCTTTCAAGACCGCTTCTTGTTTCTGTGGAATCAGCAGTCAAGGATGCATGGCTGATGGAAGTACCTATACAACCTGCCAGGTCATCTTAGCCGAGAGCTGCCTGTGCCTCTGCTCCAGGCACTTGCTGGAGCTGCTGCCCAGGAGCCCACCGCACAGTGGCCTCTGGCCTCTGACACCACTGACTTCTACCATCTGCCTCTGGCTATGAGGCCAGTCCCTGAGATTTGCTGGGTACCTCTGGATGCCCTTTTTATAGCCTCTTCCACACCTTACTCACCAATATAGTTCTTCGTGCCTTATTTTTCTGATCATTCAGTGATTTCAAGTTCCTGGTCAGAACTGAAATGTTAGCAAGAGAAAACAGAGAAATGAATGAAGACTCTGTTAATCGGCCTCTTTCTTCCTCACACAGCAATTTTTTTTTTCTAACAGATGCAATTATGTTGGAGAGTTGTAGAGAACAGAATCTTATGTTTTATTTCTTTATTCATCATTTTACAAATGGAATTCACTGTAAAAAGGAAATTGCCTTTGTAGTTCTGTTCCTCAGGCTCTGGGCTGGAGTGCTCTGAGCTTCAGTTTTATCACCAGCTGCCACTGCCACCTTATTTCTGGTGAGTGAGAGCCAGGAAGAGAGGCTGAGAAATCAGGCAAAGCTTGTTTAAATTCAATATATTTTTATTCTTTGTAAATACAATGAGTACAACTTTTAAACTTCACAAATCAGTTAATTCACTTTGTACAAGAAAAGTTTTACTCATCCTATGATAGGTCCAAGTGCTGAATTTTTTCTCTCAGTGCTAGTACCTAATAAATCAAAATGTGAAAAGTACAGCAGCTATTTCCAAATGTTTGTTTCTACATTTCCATAAGTACAGATTCATACCAAAGGAGCAGCTTATAGTGTTGATGGTGTGTGTGTGTGTTTTCAAGGCTTTACTAGAAACCAGAGTTTTCTGAAAGGCATTGAAGAGTCTCACTGTAAGCAATGGACCAACCAAGAAACCGTTTTAGCATTCATCTCCTTGAAGTTCCTCCTGGCAAATGTCCATGTTCATTTCCTATCCAGTGTGACTCGCTGAACTGCGAGTTTGGACTCCCAAGCCTTTGGTTTCAGCACTATGTCAATGGGACAGCAATCTGCCTCACTCAATCACTCATCTCCACTTTATTTGGTTTTGCTGTTTGTTTTCATCCTCCCTCGACTTCTGTTCTTGTAGTAAAGCTCTTCTATTTTTGAGATGGTATGTAACCTGAAGTCCTGGTGAGAATGTCATTTTCATCCACCAATTCTTTTAACAAGGTTGCCTGGCCTGTGGTATTAAAGAAAAAAAGGAAGGAAAGAAGGAAGGAAGGGAGGGAGAGAGGAGGCAGGAAAGGAAAGGAGGGAGGGTGGAAGGGAAAGGAAAGAAAAATGATAGAGAAGAAGCAAGTCACATGGCATAAGCTACTTTTCACTTATTAACTCAGTTCTGAAGGCCACTTAATGATGTATTACAATAGAAGGGAAACTTTTGATAAAATGATTTAAAACCTAACCCTTATTTTAAAAATAAATGCTCCAACATAAGGTAGTTCTGAAGGCCGCTGTATGATACAGAGAGATGTTTGGTTACCCAACTATAGATGCTAAAAGGGGAAAGAAATCGCTATTTGTGTTTCAGCTTTTGAAAGTTCAGCCCAGTCTTCCAGGGAGGAGGCAGGATGGCATGGCCTGCGGCAATCCCCTATTTGGTCCCTTCCCAGGGTGTCACGGCAGGGGTTTGCCTGCTCTGGTGGCTCTGTGGTCCTCCCTGGCCTTCCAGGCCGCCCTACCCTGGTTGAGGCAGCAGGTCATAGCTACTGGAACTGTTTGGGGTCGAATGGCATCTTTTCCTGAAGGCTACACGTTCCCAAGTTTATGCTTCCTGAAGGATTTGTTAGTTGAGGCTTGTTCTCCATGGGTAGAAGTTCATCCGAGACTGTCCCATCCTGAAAAGTGGGTACTTTCAGAACTTAGATATCACTGGATTTGTACATATCTGAAAGCAGTCTTGTAATTGGCACATTGCCAATGGTTTTTTTGAAAAACACTTCTTCTATAGTTGATGGGCTAATAGAACGTAAAGCTGGCAAAAGCAACAGGAGTTTTCCGAAGCGACAGGGTTGAGTGGGATATCTAGAATATGAGAAAGTAAAGCCAGAGTCCATTACTAATGGTAATTAATATCTTATAAGTGAACACACATCATCTGCAATATAATTGCTTGTTTTTTACCTCTTTACTAACACATTAAATCTGCAACAGAGTCCTAGACCAGTGCTATTCTCCCTGTTTTGCAGGTAGAATCATTGAGGCATGGAGGACATAAATGATGTGGCCAAAAACCACAGTGACTCTTTCTACATTAGCAAAGGAGTTGCATTTTGTTTGGAGAAAAAACAATTTCAAGAAACAGTATAGAAAACAACCATGGTGTTGACAATAAAGCTGGCATTTGAATCCACGTTTTCTAATTCTCTGGATTCCTTTACATGGCTATTTCCCGCAAATAAAATGGCTCCTTTTTTGAAGCAGTTCTCCACATTATTATTCAGGCATTATACTTACTCACTCTCAGGAATAATTCCATCCTTATTACACTGCAAATTAAAGACTATGTTCTGTTGGGTGGCAGTGCCACCCAACTTTCATGTCAATGAAATTGGCATATAATTAAAGATGTGAGAAATTGCTTAACAATTTCCTCTCTTGATGCTCAACATACATCTGTGCTCAGATGTGCAAGTTCAATATTCTGCTGCCTTTGGATGCCTGTAAGCCACTCCCTCACTGCAGTACTGATACTTCTTCAGCCAATAGCTTGGAATCAGGTAGCAAAACACAAGGAGAGCTCACTTCACTGAAACAAACTGCCTAAAAAAGTGAACCCCAGGGCAAAATATTTGTGACTAAACCAGGTTAAACCCATGGCCACAAGGTACTGAGAACCGAGGGATATAAAATTTCTTCAAAGGTAGCTGAACACTGCATTTAGCTGACACTCCACCCTGCAAATTGAGTCCAAGAGAGCAACTTTGATGCTTGTCTCAGCTTTGGGCACATGAGAGTCCCTCTCCTCAACCTAATGTTAGGCTGATAACTCATTCTGAGCCCCTGAGGACCTCATTTGGTTCTTTCACTATCTAGCATCATAACCACCCATGGACGAGGACCGCCAGGGCATATTTAATAACATGGTATGGAAATGGTGAAGCTTATCTACATTTGGGGACAATGCCTAAATCCCACCACTTGTTCTCCTTGCTGAATGTGTCTCCTACATTCCCTGGAATGTGATCCCAAGACCCATGTCTCCCTTGTGCCCTGGCCACACCCTCTTTTCAGCAGCTGTATATAGGCCTTCAAGGTTCAGGTGGAGGAGAGATAACTCTGCTGTGTTACAGGCAGTGGCTACTAGACAAATCCAGGTCTGCAGCAGCCACCGAAAATGCAGAAAGCTTCCCACTGTGAGAAGCTACCCTGGGAAAAAATTACTTTCAGAAAGGGTGGATTTGGGAGAACCCATAGACAATTAACTCTTGATTTTCTGTGAGTTGATTATTCACTCATCTACTTACCCACTTATTTTCTTCTCTGGTTGGAAAGGGGCAGGTTAGCCAGTCAAGAATTAATTGTCTATTATGTGTGGAGTACTGTATTACCCAGAATCAATGGGTGTTTGTGGGGGGATGGGGGGTGGGCAGGTGGTATTTCTGACTGCTCAAAACTATGGATTAGAATATCTATGCCCCTGATTCTATCCATTAGCACAAATAACTGGAAGTTTCCTCTTAAGGAATATGTGATTTGACACAGACTCATGTATTTGATCTTTAGTTATAAAAAATAGTTTGTGTGAAATGCTGAATAAATGCTCATTCCTACCCTTCTCTTTATATCCTAGATGATGAGGGGAATGGCTTACAAAGCTGTAACATACAAATAGCTCAGTTTCCATGTTAACTTTTCATTTCCAGATTTTATTTTTCAGGGCAGAAAAGTGCTGCTATAGGGAAGCATGGTCACTGATTTGAAGGAGCTAAGAAATAAGGCATTGATCAGTTTGTCACATGTATGACACTAGATATTAATATCAAATTATAGCTGTAGCTGATAGCATGAAATACGAACTCCATGTTGAAGCAGATGTGTTCCTCCCACTAATAATTTCTTTGTTTTGGGGGATGGTCGATGGGTGGAGATATAGCATACTTGCCATTTCTCTAAAATAGTTTTTGTTAGTTTGTGGTTTAATTCTCTCCAACCACGCTCTAAACAGCTCCGTCTGACCATGCCAGGCTCCCCAAGACTCCAGCCCCCCACCCCTTCCTCTCCAGCTCCCCCCCACCCACGGCACTTCTACCAGCCCTTTCTAAGAACTGGCTCTTGTTGCACCCTTTCCCTTCCTGAAATACTTCCTACCATTCAGGGACCAATTCACATGGCATCTCCTCCATCCAGCCTTTCCAGATTTCCTCTCTTCTCTCATCCCCTCCACTAGAACTCACCTCTCCCACTCCCCACTTTTCTTTTCTCTCTTCTACGGTCTGATCAGGGTAACATCTCTGCCTATGTCACGTGGTAATGGAGGGTGCTGTCTTGTTCTTCTGGTCCCCCACAATGCCTACCGGGAACTCTGCACTTAGTGGGCACTTGGGAAAAGCCAGACTGAATCAGTAACTGCACCTCATCTTCCTTCTGGTTTTTATACCATAGTTGCTCCAAATGTCAAAGGTCAGTTATGAAATATAGTGGAGAAAAGGTGCCTAAATTTTGCACTGCACCATTTTGTAATTCTGGTCAAATATTAAGCACCTCCTATATATATTCTGAAATTCAATGTAAATTTTAATTGAAAAAACAATGGCACTCTAATTTGGAACAACATATACACAAGAACTGGCACTCAACACAGTTTCAGTGATATTCCATAGACAGGGAGCAGTTCATTCATTTAGTACACCAAAGAGGATTTATAAGATAAATAAGCAGATCCTAGCAGAAGTGCTATCACCCCAAATGTGTATAATTGACTTGGGGTTTTCTGACCCTGTAGGTGAGAACTCATTAAAGGCTATAAGCATCTCATTTAGTTCATTCAAGCACAGAGCCTGTGGGTGGTGTTGAGGTGATGGAAATGGGCTTCCACAGGCTCCCCTTCAAGACCAATCTAGAGAATAAACAACAACAGCAACCATATTCTAACCTCAGATCTACCAGGGTCCTACTTGGTAAGCTAGAGACATTCCACGGCTCTTTAAAAAGACATGCAATTTTCATCGGAATAATGGAATTGGAAATCCTATACCTTTTAGTAAACTTGCCCAATGGTGGACTGGAAGGAGAATGGCTGAAGCCCCCCATGGCCACGAGTTTCAATAAACAGCCAAGTCAAGGACCCCTCAGTGGGCTCTGCTTGACGTGAAGTAGCCTGGTTCTGTGACTCAAAATAACTCCACAGATAACAGTCACCAGAGCCAAACAGCAGTCACGATGGGAAAAGACGGCCTCTCCGGACAGCCCTCTGGTCCTTCTGTTTGGAATTGGCATCTGAAGAAAGCCACTGCCTTTTTAAACGGATGGTTAGACCCTTCTCTAATATATCAACCATAGCACTTTGACCTTCATTTTTGGACCTTTCCATATCTGGGTCTATTCACACAAATGAATTCAACTATTTTGATGGATCAACTTGTTCAACCAAGGCCAGCTCTAATGTGTTTGGCAATACTTTCACTTTGATAACATAATTTGATTTGTTCTTTTCAGCCATCCTGAGCAATAGATGAGGGCAAAGATTCTAAGTTAACTAGCTGGCAACAGGATAATTAATCACAATGTTTGAACTGGCTTTTTACCGCCGGCTCACACATTCACAATGGAAGCAAGTTTCTTAAGTACATGTTCAAGGCAAATGAGGGTCACCTGGTATGGATGTAGCTGTTGAGCGTTAGCTGAGCCTCGTCTTGAAGAGCTGCAATGGCGGCAGCATTCCGGAAACTTCTCAGTTCAGAACCACTGTGTGTAGGAACTAGAAATGAAGACCAGGAAACTGTGATATGCAGCAGAGAAAATGCAGGAGGGGAAAGCACCTCTCTGGAAGTGGATGGCCAGCGAGGAGAACAAGCAGCACCCTAGGGCTATCGAAAAGGGGGCCAGACTAACAGTGTCTGCTCCCTTGACCACGATGACCTCTTTTTGCAAGGGCCAGTCTGGACTTTGAGGTGGCTGGATTGAAGGGGCCAAATTGCAGAAGGAGAAGAGACAGGGGCTTGGGCCTGCTTACCAGCTTTGAAAGTGACAATGCATTTTAGACAGGCAAATTCAGTAGCATCTAATCGGAGTTGTCTAAATCGAGCCACCACCTCTTGCAAAGCCTGTATTTCAGATATGATCTTGTTCAGCTTCTGGGAATCTGTGTTGTCACCATTCATGCCTAGAATGAAAATATGGAATAAATGCTCTAATATGAAGGCATTTTCATGATTTAATATTGATTTTTGACAAAATCCTGCATATCAACATCTATTCAATTGTCACTCTAAGATATCTGATTCCATGTAAACTGGCTATATTGTATGAAAGTTAATATAAAATCTTCTCTTGGATGATAACAAACACAGTAATTTGCATTTAAATAACAATGCAAGCAGTCATGAATACAACAAAACAACATTATTTGCATTTAAATATAGATTTATAAATGACAGGTATACTCTATTGTTCAGAAGGAATTTGTTATTCTTTACATGTTGTTCTTTTTTCAGTAATGTATTTTTATGGTAATTTCTACAACAAAGTCATTAAATTGTGCAATTCTTACCAGATACAGCCAGTAGAGTGTTAGCATCAACCGGAATGGCCCATTGTGCTATTCCTAGAACAAACAGTTCTCTCCAAGCATCTTCCAAAAGCATCAGCTGTCGTACAATAGATGTATAATATAATATAGTGTGTAATTTATAAATTTATAAACAATTTCAATATGTAAATTTCCATTATTTTAAAAAGTGTTTTAAATGCCTGTCTTGGTAATTTTTTTCTGAATATCCTAGCTTTCCCTTTATCTTTTTGAAAAGTTGCCTATAGATAAGCACATACATCTGACAGCCAGCCGTTCCAATTCCCCAAAGTTAGCTCTCCTCTGGAAGGATTACCCCTCTTGTCCTGGCAGCCCCTCATTACTGACCCATCAGAAATTTCTCCTAAGAACCAGGCCTGGGAAGTGCCCTCAGCAGCTCAGCAGCCCAATTCCCCTCATATAAAACGCTTATGTTATCAGGGTTGTGGGGTCCTGACTAAGCCTGCAGATCGGGGCACCCATCTTCCTGGAGGGCTGAGGTGGCTGGGGGAGAGAGAGGGTGGGGGGGGAGAGAGAGAGAGAGAGAGAGAGAGAGAGAGAGAGAGAGAGAGAGAGAGAGATCACTAATTCCCGAGAGGCCTGCAGGGAAATCAGGGTATAATTATGTTAATGGGGTTTTGCTGAGTTTACCTCTTCTCACTGCCTGATTTTTCTGAGAATCATAAGTGGACAGCATCAAGGTGCCTGTCATTTCCATTCTAATAAAATGTGCTACTGAATATTTAAAATGAAAATCTGTCTCCTTTTCCAAGTTAATATACTGGATCCCACTTTGCTGCAGTTTGCTTGTAGCTGAAGGGTTTCTACCAAAAGGCTAAGTGACAGGCAGTACATAAATTTTTATTTGGACTGAAGAGTCTACAAATATTTGTTTTGAGGGGAAAAAAAAAGAGCAATTTACACACACACACACACACAGAGAACTAATGGCTAGAGCCAACCAGTAAACCAAGTCAAAGATAGGACCTAACCACTTTGAAAAATCTCCATTAAAAAAAATCCCTCAAAAAAATCAGTCAATTATGGAAGACTTGTGTGAAAGGAGTTACTTTTGGGAGCTAAGAGCTGAATTTGTGAAGTCTTATAATCCAAATCAACAATTAGACCTAAAGTCTTAATTTTCAAAATGCTTTAGTTTAGGGAAGCGGCTGTGGCTCAATCAGTAGGGCTCCCGTTTACCATATGGGAGGCCCCGGGCCCGGTTCCCGGGACCTCCTGGTGAAGGCAAGCCCACCTGCATGGCGTGGTTAGCTGACCCAGCGAGCACAAGCAGCAAGGGGGGGATAAATGAATAAATAAATAAAATCTTTAAAATGCTTTAGTTTTAGTTTTACTGATTCAAGTGCAGGAAGCAATGATTTAAAAATTCAAGGTAAAAAATTATCTACCTCTGGCTATCTGTAGAAGTCCAGGCCATGACAAAAAGAACATCCAAAGCTAGAAGAGTAAATGTTTTCAGCACATTGTCAGATCTCTCTGTAGGAAATGTACTTCATATTAAAGGACACTATTAGGCCTTAATTAGGTATGAAATGAATTAAAGAAATAAACCCTTGCATTTAGAACTACTTATTAATTAATTTCTCATTAATTTCCATGAAGGCACGGATAACAGAAAAAATACTGGCAGGGACCATTTCTGATATTCCTAACAACAAAATTTCTGGGGCAATTTTTATCAGCAGCTCCTATTTTTCCTTCCTCTGAATGTCATTTATGACCACAGAATTATGCAAAATGCCTATTTGTTTACAAAATCTTTCAAAGCACTTAAAGAATCAAGTGAGATCCCAGTAACTAAGAGATGTCAGTGCACTCTCTGATCCTACCAGCTGATAAATTAGTGGCCAAAACTATAACACAAGAGAGACTATAAAGCTGAGAATATAAAATAATGACTAGTTCCAAAAATCTCATAGGACAGTACTCTCATCACCTTATATTTCTCTCAGTGCCAATGTTCTTAAGAAAACATTGTTTTATTAATAATTTAAAAATTCACTGATACAATTTCATCTGAGATTAAGTTTGATTTTTCATCAAGGAGCATGATCTATACAACCTACTCTTTCAACTCTGACATGGATAGATATAAATGAATAGATAGATAAATGAATGGATAGATAGAATGACACAGCAAATGTGGCAAAATGTTAAAATTGGTGGAAATGGGTACCAGGGGTGGGGATATGTTGGAGTTCTCTGTATGGTTTTTGTACTATTTTTGCAACTGTCCTGTAAGTTTGATATTATTTCAAAATTAAACTTTTAAGAAAAAAATGTGATGTTTCAATTAAACTTAAAAAAAAAAAAAAAAAAAGATAACACTCCTGTTTTTTTTTTGTTTTGTTTTGTTTTGTTTTGTAGCCCAGATCCAACTTTCCTGAAACATACAATTATATTTCATATTAAGGATTCTATAGCTATATATTTTAAACTCATACAAAGAAGCTAGTAAAATAAATATTCTTCCTTTCTGTTAAGGACTGATGCTTGGCATTGGTGTTTTATCCAGGTAACCATGGAAAGGCTGGCTGCTTCTTTCCCCCACCTCCCATGCATCCCCCAAGACCTCAGTGCCCTCTTATTGGTACCTGATCTTGCAAAGACAGCGTGGAGAAAGCTGGTACACTCTTGGCCCACTTGATACTCATAAAGAGAAGCCTGGCAGCTGATTCACACACAGACTCTGTGGCCACCTCATATAGATACATTGGGGTCCCATTCACTTCATGGGGGTACTGGGAGGGGAAAAAAGAGAAATACCTGAAAGTGAGGAAACCACAGCTTTGCAAGAAAAGCCAGCTTTTGATTTTCTAATTGCAACAGGGAAGAAAATAAAATGAAATTTGAATGTTCTGGGTAAGTGTGCAGTTGCCATGGGTGGGAAAAAACCAAACATCTGTATCTAGATACTTTGGAAAATAATTGTTGCAAGAGGCCCATTTCCACTCTTTGGGGGTCCTGTGACTTCCAGAGGGGCATCTGGCTTTTTCTATCCCCTGCAGCAAATTTTCCTTGGGCTGAGCCAAGTGTCAGGCCTGGTTCCCAATTTAGACAAGAGCTGCTTGTATTTGTGTAAATAAAAATAGATGTGAAAAAAGTATAAATTAATAGGCATCCCAAACACAAATATGCATATGAGTATTTTTAGAAAGGATTAGTATATTATGGAAATATTTCAATTAGACATCTTAATCATTCACAGAGCATTCCCATTCATAACTGACAACATATTCATAACACTACTTTCCCGAGCTTATTATACACATCAAGGGTAAGAAAGCAATATTAAATATTGTGCGTGTGCATGTGCCCAGGTGTTTGGCTTCCCTGCAGTGTGGGCTGCAGCTGGCCCTCCTCTGGGAGAGATGTTGGGCCCTTCTCGGCCTGGAGTGGGAGCCTTGGGTGGGTGCCAGCTGAAGAATGGAAGGCAGTACCTAGGTGGCAGCCTTTTCAGGTAGTTCTGGCTGTGGCCCTGCTACTAGGAGCTCAATCCTGGTATAAATCCACGTGGCTCAGAAGGGAGTGAGGGGTGAATGGAAATCAAGCTAAGTCCCTCAAACTGTCCTAAAAGAGTGAGCTTCACATTTCTCTCTTGCATTAGGGACCCATGGCTTTGATCAAGATAACAGATGCCTGCAGTTTGCAACTCAGGGGGTCTTGCCCACCAGCTGTGGTCAGCTTCTTTCACAAGGCTGCCCTCTCCACCCACCACTCCAGTATCTAAGGGTGTTTCCTAAGTGTGCTGGTTCCTGGACAGCCCCCCCCACCAACTTGCTGAAACCAAATCTCTGGGAACTGGGCCTGAGAGTCAATATTTTTAGCCAGCTCAAGGAGTGACTCTATTGCACACTAATGTTCGAGCACCCCTGGTTCAACAGCTTCTGGAAGGAGAGAGCAGGAGGCCTAGAATCCCCTGAAGAGCCCGAGACTGCAGGAACACCCAGAGAGTCCTATATTAGCCTGACTCCATCCTAGCTCAGAGGAAATGGGTATGCCCCTGCACGACTGCCTTTGGGCCCAGCGTGGCCACTGACCTTGGGTGTGGGCTGAGCCAGGCTCACGAGGGTCTGCCTCTCCGGGGTGGCAGACACGGCGGCCAGCTCCAGGCCGTGGGGCTCCAGCTGTGTGACCGCGGTGAAGAAGGCCGGCGCGGGCAGCGCGGCCGAGGGGAAGTGCGTGGCCGCCCCGTTCTCCTCCTTGTGCCCGCGGAAGTAGAGGGCCACCTGTTTGCGGATGGTGGACGTCCGAGGCCCCCGCTCGTGCTGCACAGCTGTAGAGACAGAAGGACGGACGCAAGCCCCGCGATCAGAGACGCGTTGACCATTAGCCGCAGACGAGCTCCAGGGCCGAACGCCACTTCTGGGCAGGCAGGGTCTCCCAGGAGGTGAAAAGAGGGAGGGACAGGGGATGTGCAGGCGGAAGGGGCTCTGGATCGTCTAACCCGTACATCCTATGGATGGGGAAGCTGAGGCTGAGAACAGGAGCCGGTGCCTAAGGTCCTACTATAAAGGCCGTGCCTCACGCAAGACTAGGTGTGTTCTCTGTGCGTTCAGGGCTCCTCCCAACCCGGGGAGTTGGGGGTCGCAGGAAAACCAGAAAGAATAGCCCAGTATCTCTGTATCCTCGTACTGAGTTGGATGGCTCCTGAATCCTCCTTCCCATCGAAGGGAGAAAAGGAAGCCATGAGCACAGTCAAGTCCCAAGTCTCTGCACAGACTTCTCCCGCTCGGCTCACGGATGACCCCTCTCTTTCGCCTCCCCCACCCCCCGCGGAAATGGCTTTTGGCCTCCCAGGGCCCTAGTAGAAAAGGGTCCATCCCGGGGACCCTGGGGGATGGGACGAAGGAAAGCCCGTCTCGGAGTGTGCTGGAGGAAGGCAGGGGAGATGTGACAATTACCACCAACAGTTTTTAAACAAACAAATTAATTCAGGGCAATCTTCCGCTCGCCGAGCTTGACAACTTGTCAATACACAAGTTCAACAGGTTGGATGCTCCCTCCTGCTTCCTGCGCCGCGGAGGAAGCAGCTCTCCCCACCGGCGCCGAGCTCGGTGGAGTGTTGTTTGGGCCGCCGCCGAGGCCCAGCCCACATCGCACTTGGATCCCGAGACCCGGTTCCGAGCTGCCAGCCCATTACTCTGGCCCCAACGCCCGGCCTGGGGCGCCCTCGCCAGGCCACGACGGGAGACGCAGCTTGGACTGCGCTCTGGTCCAGGAGCAGCAATCTGCTTGCGTGCGCGTTTAAGGGCCTGCGGGAGCTGGATGTCACAGACGCCTACAGGCATCTACCTACTTCCCCGGCCCCTTTTCTCTCCTTTCTGTAGAACCTGGAGAAGGCCAACCCCGGGAAAAGCCCAGATCGGCACAAGCACCGTGCTGATTTTGGCATCTTGGTAAATTTGCAAACAAGAGCTCGAAATTCTGTTTTTGAGTCTCTGCACCCCCTCATCCACATCGTGTTCTGGCCCCCACTATGCCCTCCCTGGAAGATTGTCCAGACTTGGAGATGCCAGAGGAGTTTAACAGAAGGGCTGCAAGGGGAGAGGAGAAGAGGGTTAGGGCAGGGGCAGGCAATATCGCTTGTGAGACCCAGTGGAGTGGGGGTCCCCGGGAGTGCTGCCTTGGCGGTGGTGGTTTGGGGGCGTTTCCTAAATGAGAAAGGGCCTTGCCGTGGGAATTCAAGGTAGTCGAAGAGGAATCATGTAGAGAGACGGGAAGGATATGACTGAAAGTCCGAGGCCAATTCCCAGCATCTGGAAAGAAGTGCTCGGGAGATGATTTACATGCATAGGAGTGCCATGAATTTTCTGTACATATAATTTACTTACTACTCAATCAGCATTAGATGAATAAAGAGAGTACTGATTACCATCTTTGTTCATGTTGACTTCCAAACACTTCTTCAGCCGACACGCCCTGCACTGGTTTCTATGCGTCTTATCCACGGGGCAGCCTCCCTGGAACAGAGCGCAGGCGGTCAGCGGCCCCCCCGGGCCTTGGGGTCGGGACTGGGAAGCCGGCGCTGCGCGATGTTGTGCGAAACCGCGTGAAAGCGGGACCTGGCCCGGCCGCAGACCACGCAGCGGCGAGACTGGGTCGGTGAAACGCGAGGCGCCAGCTAGAGAAAGGGCTAGGCCTGCCGGGCTACTTCAAGAGGGCCAGCACCCCCGCAATACGAAAGCGGACAAGGAGAAAAGTCCCTCTCCAAGGAGGCGAACGGTCAGAGGGCCTGGTTTGCTAGTCCGTGATGTGCTGAGAGGAGAAGCTCCCGAGAGGAACTTCTGCCAGCACGGAGGAGGTGGGGCCGGGCTGGGCCGGGCCTTTTCAGGACCGAAGACAGCGACCTGGCCCCAGAAGAGGAGGCCTCTGAGCTGGGCTGGGAACCCGCTGGTCTGTCGGGATGGCGCTCCTCTCCAACCCCCCTCGCCCCGGACCCACCCTCTCCTCTGCCGCCAACTTTTCTTTCCGCTTTCAAGTCTTGAGTCTACCTCCTTCTGTCACTTTCTGGGTGACCCCGCTTATCTGCCAGGTTTCCTCCCATTTATTCTTCACTCTCTTGTTCCCTCACTTTTGTCCCAAACCTTTGTACTTGAAATCATTCTTATAACCAGCATATTGAGAGTTGTCTTAAAGACTAGCTTCAGCTTAGACTGATGGAAACACGGCCATTTTTCGAAGGTGAGGCAAAGGCCAGAGTGGTTAGGATGGCAAGGCCTACAGAAGGAGAGGAATGGGGAGGGAAGAATTCACAATCTAGAATGCCCATTCTATAAATGTGACCTGGAAGATATTGTGATGGACTGTCTGTCAGATACTAGAATGCACGGTTTTATGAAATCACACCTCTCCAATTAAAAATGTGTTGATTTTATTTAAAATGAAAATATGCACTGAAAATATCAACACAATAACTGAAAAAAAAAAGGTAGCCACTGCTTTAGAAACATTTATCTAAGATGCATGAGAAAGGAAATGTTTTACCTAATGCAAATTTTTTTCTGTAAAGATATTGGCTGTTTAAAAGAGGAAATTTACAGAAACGGTTCCTTAGGGAATTCAGTGTTAGGTGTCATTATTGAGGGAACATAGACATAGATATGTAAAGAGTGATATATGCATTTTGTACACAGAAAATACATATATAAATTGCTACTGTTACATTTGTAGTGGGCAGAAAAAGAATAGAACAAATTTATTTTTATTTTGCCTCATGGTCTCAAAAATTCACATGCACTGAAGTTGGGGTAAGAATATTTCCTTTCGCTGAAATATCCCTTAAGGGGGAAACATTACCTGTTAGAATGCACAGTTTTATGAAATCACAGCCCTCCAATTAAAAAGTGTGTTGAGGGGGCAGATGTGGCTCAAATGGTTGGGTGTCCATCTCCCATATGGAGGGACCTGGGTTCGATCCCCAGGACCTCCGGGTGAAATGAAAAAAAAAAAAAAAGTGTTGATTTATTTAAAACAAAGGTTGGGCAAAGGTTCATAGCAACTTCTAAATGTTATTACTGTTAGTAATAAATTAGCATATTACTTACCTAATCCTAGAATAAAGGAGGGAAACCAAATAATTTTTGTTCCCTACATGAATTCTTTAAGGCATCTTTGCTAACGTGCATAATAGCTCAACGTAAAGAGGTTTGAAGAGCTGTTATTATTAAATGTAATCATGGGTCTATCCCCCAAATGGTATCCCTTCAGTATTCGGATACACATGCTAACGCAAAATGGAAGTCCTCATTAGTTCCTAAGTGTGTTTTCAAATCAGATCAAATGTATATAAATATGTGGAACCTGAGAGAAGAATGAAGACCTCAGCTTAGACCATTTATTCTCTCTTCAAGGAGAGGAACAGATCTGATGAGTCTATTATTATGCCACTACTATTTGGACTGACATAAATATGTGGGATTGATAGCCATCCCTTTTTAAAACATTAAGCCTAACAGCTGAGATTTCGCTTCCCCTTCTCTGGAGACTCAGTAAAAGGTCATTTAAGCAGAAGCCTCCTCGAATGTGATGGCCCACAGTCAGTTCACAATCCCACGGAGCTGCTGGGATACAGCCCTGTGTGTGTAGAATGTGGTATGTCCAGACGGGGAAGCCGAACACCAATACAGAGCTCTAGACCCAGGTAGAGGTCCTGGTAGAGGGGCTGGAGAGCTCAAAATAGCTTGTCCACATGCAAATGTCTTCTATTTTTGTGGTTAATCCAAATCTATCAGAGATCATATGAGCAGTCATAGCTTCAGAAAAGATATCAGAATAATTCACTAGCACCAGACAATGTGTTATATATATATATACACACACATATATATACATATATACATATATATACATATATACACACACATATATATATACACACATATATATATAAATTAGTGAAAGTGCTTTACCATTGGTTACCAAAGGACGACTTCTGACTAAAGCACTCTCTGGGATCTTCTTGAGAGTGATGGTGGAGGTCTCTATGCTGAGAGTCTGTGGGCCTGGCTAAGGAGAGGGCAAAATGTGGAAACAGAAGACTGGTCTCCTATGATGAAGCAAGTCTATGACTGAGTTGGAAACCAAGTCATTCTGCTCGTTTGTTCTGGAACCTCTGACTCACACTCATTCAGCCCTGACTGTCGTCTCTTTGAGGTAGTCCTGCCTGCTCAAGACCAAAACACAATCAGAACAATCTTCAAGCAGAGAAGAAGGAAGGAGATATGGGAACCTTGGGAAGGGCCCTGGTTGTGCCTTCCATGGACCCTTCTCTTCTTGCTCACCCTGACTTTTTCTGACAAGACCCAGCCAAGTCCACATGGGTGCTGAAGCCCCCCTATGCTTCCAGGGCAGCACTGCTTGGGAGTTGAAAGGGCACAGGCCCTCACAAAGCATGTCCTCTGTTGGGTCTCAGAATAAGTTGGAAGCACCCTTGACTCAGGCGCCAGTTGCCTTTACTTCCGCCATCCAAAGTAATGATCGGGAGACCAGGCTTGGATACTGCCAGGAATGGGGGTGGGAACGCAGGGTATCATAGCCCCTCCTCCTGCTTGCTACTTGTGGTTTAGACCCTAACACTCCTTAGGCCCCCTGGCAGGCTTTATAACCACTAGGGATGGGCTTTACAGTGTCAAAACCGTTCCCAGATTTAAAAGGGTGTAGGTAGGCGTTGGGATTTCAGACTTCCTCCTGCAAACTCGACTGTCTTCCCTTCCCTCTTCTTGTCCTTCCGAAGCGAAAGGGCCCCTGAGAGTTGAGGCCGGAAAGAGGAGAGAAGAGAGGAGAGGTCAGGGCAGCGGTGTGGAGGTTTAGAGGAGGCTTTGGCACAAACAAAGGGGAGGAGGTGGCAGAGGGGGTCCCGGCAGTGCTGCTCTGGCTAAGGTACCTGGTTTCCAGATTTGCAGACATACGTCCTATTCCTTCGGATGCTCCGTTTGAAAAACCCCGAGCAGCCGTCGCAGGCGTAGACCCCGTAGTGTTTCCCGGAGCTGCGGTCGCCACACACCTTACAGGGGATATCTAAAATGCGGCCTGAAATCGCAGGAAAGAGGAAAGGGGTAAGGGAGGAGAGGGAGAGGAGGGCGGAGGAGGAGGAGGAAAGGGGAGAAGGAGAGAGAGATGCTAAGCAATCTGACCTCTGAAGGGATTAGCACCGAAGCTGCGGTAAAAGCAAATAATGAAGTGATTTTATAGCCAAACTTTTTTTCCTTGAGCAAGTGTCAGTTTCCTACAATGAGCATTATTCATGCACCGCTACATGTATTTGGGTCTCCTCTAATCGCCGAGACCCATTTTGGAATAAAAGACTACAGCAGGCCCGGGCGGCAGCGCGGCCCGCCGCTGCCTTTCTGCTCAGCGGAAAGTTTGGCCGCTTCCCTCCCCCGCTCTTGCATTTAACAGGGAAAGTTGTTAGTGAGCGCGCGAGGAGACAAACTTGAAATGTAAAAGGGAAAAGAAGAAAAACAAACACGGCTGGAACCAGGGATGGCAGCTGGAAGGCAATCGAGTTTTCTCTGAGCTCCGCCGGGCGGTTGTTATTATTGGGATTATTATTGTAATGCTAATAGTCGGATTATTAATGATAATAAGGGGACTGGTAATTGCCCAACTTTCTCTTTACCTATTTAAAAATAAATGCCTAGGGGATCTTTTTTTGAGAAATCATTTCTTTTAGGAAGAAATTCTTTTCTCCCCAGAGTAACTAGCGCGGGGCTAGGCCAGTGAGAGGAGAGCGACGCAAGGGTGCGGACTCCTTCTCCCGGAACAGCCCCAACTTCTTTCTCCTTAAAGGAGCTGCCTCCTCGCAGCACCGCCTGCGTCTTACTGGAAAGCCGTCCAAACCACCTCTTTTTTCCTGTCTTTACGCCCCTGCCAGAGGCCGATTTTTAAGGATCTGATTCCTCTAGGCTGCACACACACACACACACACACACACACACACACTGGTCTCGACAGACTCCCGGCTTGAGAGAACTTTCCTTGGAATCTCCTCAAGTCCAGGAGCCTGGGGTGGCCGCTGACCCTGGAGATTTAAGAAGGGGGTGATATGTGGAAATTCGAAAAGGAGGGAACTATTCTTCTCGAAGGCTCAGTTGTCCAACAAGTGCCTGGGGCGGTTTATAAAGATTTAGGAATCTTTCCTCCTGTAAACAAAGGGGGGGGCATTAAAGTGTTAACAGTGATCTCTTTTCCCGTGGCAACCCGTCCGATGGCCTCCGTGTCGGACCCAGCCGGTCGCCGGCCTCGATTTAAGTCGACAGCTGCCCCCCAGAGCGCAGCCTGCGGGGACGCTATTGCGTTGGGATGGGGGTAGACAGGGGTGAGAACGACCGGGCATGGGGAGACCGGGAAGCTAGGGCGCGACGTGGGGAGGACCCGGGAGACGTCCAAAATGGAAAACCCGCTCCTGGATTCCGCGGCGCGCACCCCAGGGGACAGCTACGTTAGCGCTGCTCAGGTTTTTGGGGGGAAGAGGGGGGAGGGGACAGGCGGAGAGGGGCGGGGGAGCGGGTAACCACCGGGCTTGCCGGGGTAATTACAACCCCGCCGCGGCACCTGCCTATAGAGCCACCAGTGACCCGTCAAAAAGAGTAGCATGGGAATTCGGACGGCGACAAAGGCAGCGGGGAGGCGCGAGGCGCGGCGGCCACCGCCTTGGAGCCCCCTCTCCCGCAGGGCGGGAGGAGAGGTTGTGCTGAGGGGGAGGGAGATCTTGAGAGAGAGGCGAGGCCGCAGCGGGTCTGGTCCCCCACCCCCTTGGGCTTGTCACAACCGCCTAGGAGCCGGGGGCAACTCTGCTGCACCCGCGCTCACTCTGGAAGCTGTGAACTTGGCTTCCATAAGTTGCTACCAAACTCCTCTGCATAACACACGCCCTCTGCCCGCGCTGGGGTCGGGTACTACTGTCGCCCCCAGCTGTCTTCCTCTTCCCCGTAGATCTTGTGATGAGGACAAGATGTGCGCATGGAAAGAGTAGTTTCTGGGTGTGTGTGTGCATGTGTGTGGGGGTGTCCTTTTGCCTCGCTTCTCGCCCGGACAGAGGCCAGGGACACACACTTCTGGACTCTGGTGTGGTCGAGGGAGGACCAGCGGAGGATGAGTGACCCTCCTTGGGTTTCCCGGGCTCGGCTCCTCGATGGTCGACCTGGGGTCCGCGGTGGCTCTGGTCAGTCCTGCCTCTGCCTAGACCTCGGGGGCCGGGGCTCGCCGGCAGATCAGAGAGAAGCAGCCGGGCTGGGACGGGGCCCAGGAGGACTGGACGCGAAAATGCCGGGGCCCGGCCTCAGACTCCACCATTCAGCCACGTTAAGGTGACTTGGGGTCACGAAACAAGTTGGTTGACCCCGTTGCAAATCTCCTCTCATTTAGCAATACGAGCCCCCTCCGACGTGAGGCGAGCGGGAGTTTGCTGAGGCTGGAAAACCGTTCTTAACTTCCCTCGCCAGGAGGTCCCCTCGGGGCTTTTTGTGTGGTATAATTGCCTAAAGATATATGGCAGCTTCGATTACTGTAATTACCATCAGACGCTGTTGAAAGAAGTTAGTCTGGGCTTCAGGGGTGACTGGCCTGGGGCTTGTTAACACCCAGACGGGGCTTCCGCGTGACATCGCTCTGCTCTCCAGCCGCGCCAAGCCCAGCGCGGCGGGACCCCTAGACCTCGGCACCCCGCCCGGCCCCAACCCGGCCCGCTGCGCGCTCGCCTCCTCGCCGCCCGAGGTCCGAGGTCCGGACGTCTCGAGCCCAGCTGCCGCCACCCCTCCAGAGAGCCTAGATAGCGCGGCGCGGCCGGCGGGGGCCGCTATCCTGCGGGCGGAGAAACCTCGGCGGCGGTATCCAGACCTGCGTGGGCCTCGAGGCGTCCATGGCCGAACTCAGACTCTTGGGAAGTTGGAAAGCTCCAAAGTTCCCCATCATGCCTGCTGTGCCTTTCCCCCTCAAAGTCCAGCGGGTCCTCCAGCGTCTTGGTCCACTGCGCGTCCGCGGCCCCCAGCAAGCCAAGCTTCGTGCCTGCCCTTCCCTTCGCCTCCGTGGCCCCACTTTCAAGGCCCTCGGCGGCTCCGCACCCCAAGTGGGAGAAAGAGCCCGAGGCTCCTTACTTCCAGGGAAGGAGGCGAGGGCCTGCCCCAGTTCGAGTTAGGAGTCCGCGGAGTCCCCTGGACTTCGGTTTTTGCAATGGAGGCTCAGAATACGAAAAGAAAAGCCTCCTTCCGAGTTTCCTGGGAAAGACACTCATACCCAGGGACATGGACGACAAATTGCCAGCTCGCCTCGCTTTCAGAGATGCGAACGGCTAGCGCCCAGGAGGCCCGAGGCTAGCGGGAAACGCTAGCCAGCCCTCCGCAAGGGCCTCTGCATTCTCCCCTCCCTGTGCCCTGTTCTAAACACTTTTATTTTCTCTTGTTGTTTATGTTCACTCTGCTGTAATATTTTAAAACGGCAGCACCAAAACCAAAACAAACAAAATGAAAACACAGCCAACTTCTTTGCGGGGGTGGTGGTGGCAATTGCATGCCAGTGGGCCTTCATATCTGTCCTTAAGTGTATCTCGGACTCTCCCAACTTTCAAAGACCCAGGACAATGAGGACGAGTAAGGGGAGGGGGGTGAATGTTAACAGGAGAAAATAACAAGGTCAGCAGGAGACCTCAGGGATGTGGGGCCGGGGGCCGGGGCCGTCCCCAATCTTGGACCCTGGAAACTGCAGCTCCAAACCGCGGGAAGGCGGGAACCAAAATGCCCCGGGGAAATCCGAGCACTCCAGCGGCTCCCTCCCAGCGCCGGCTCGGGCCTACACGATCGCGGGTTCTGCAGGCAGTGTACACTCAAACGGCCTGGCACCCACACGTGGTCCTGCACTCCGGCCTCTGGGTGGGGTTAAGAGGTCAGCCGCCGGCTGGTGTTCCGTGGGAGAACCACTAGCTCAGGAAGTTTGAGGAAGGAGCGAAGCGCGCCAAGGGAACAGGCCGCGCACTCCCGCCTCTGCTGAGCTCTGGCTCGAAAAATCCTTGGGATTAGGAATTTGGTCCTCTCTTCACTAGAGCAGTTCGCCATACTTTAAATTCCCCACATATGACCTACGCGGGTTTAGCATTAAGGAAAATGTGACTTTTAAATGGTTTCTGCTTTTCAGTTTGCAGGATTATTTGAAACAGCTAGAAACGAGGTGCAAAACATTCCATTCAAAATCCGCTTTGCGCAGAGTTGCTTTTGCGCGCTGGAACTAGGAGTTTTGAGCGAGTGTATTATTGTCCTGCCGCCTGGAGCTGCGGCCCAGTTCCCGCCCCCGCCGCACTGCCCCCCACCCAGCACCTGGAGCCTAAGTAGGGGAAACACTCCGCAAGGGTGGGCTGCGTGGGTCGCAACTTTCTCAGCATACGAGAAAGGGGAAACCAAGCAATCCAGAAGCAACGAAAGTGCTCTCCCCTTACCATGAAACGCTCCGACTCATGGTCTGCAAGGAGCTGGGCCAAAGCGCCCAGGCCCGCTGGAGTCCCTCTCGCAGGCTCCGAACCGCAGCGTCCGGGGCAGAACCTCCCTCGCCTCCCCGCCCGCCCGCCCCAGGCTGCGCGCCTGGGCCCCGCGTTGGCCCGAGAGGTACCCACTTGTTGATCCGGCCGGCTTGCTCATGCTGACGGTCCCGGGGCGGAGCGGTTGGTGGGCGCTGCCCGTGTCCCGGCCGGCAGCGCCCGCCTCGCCGCCTGGCGCCGCCGCTCTCCAACCGCCCTCCAGCCTGCGAGGCTCCCGGGCCGGACAGGTGGGTGTCGGTCGTGCGCTGCGCTGGTCCCCGGACGCTCAGAATTCGTTCCACCGTGGAAATTTAAGCATCCTTGAGTTTCTTCCCTGCTCTTGCAAAACTGCAGCTGCTAGGAATGTTGCTTGATATGGACATACGCATGGGCAGACAGACAGAAAGACGGACAGGCAGACAGAGGAAGAAGGGAGGAGGACAGCACGAGAGGGTTGTTGAAGGACAGAGATGGAGACACGAAAATGGTCTTTCTATGGAGCAAAACGGACAAAATCCCTCTCTTTTCCCATTCCTGTCTCAGCCTTCAAGCTCTCCCTCTACTCTGGCATGCCGAGTGTGGGCTGAGCTCCACAGACCGCCGATCTTCTAAGGAAAGGGGGAACACACACAACCGCAGTCTCAGAGGCGGATGGGTTCTGCGCTGCCGGAACCCGAGCGCCAAGTGGGAAAACTAGATTGTGGGGACGTCTTCCGAGGGAAGAGCAGGCGAGGTGCGGGTTTCCGGGGAGAGCCGCGCATGCAGCGGCAAAGGGTCCCCGAAGTTCATTACCCCGTGACTTTGTGTTTGTCGCTGAGGTCTGGGTCCCCTGTAATAGCTCCAGAAGCGCTCTGACAGGCAGCCGCCGGGAGGGGAACAAGGCGTCCCTGGCCCACTTAGCTTTTCCCCCAACTCCTGGCGGGGTCTGACGTCAGCCATGTGCGGGGAGGGGATGGGAAGAGGGAGGGGGTTAAATGCTAATGATATTAATGAACCTCCAAGCGGCTCCCAAAGAAAATGCAGACGCTCTCCGAGCCGACGACTTAGAGAGAGTGAATATGGGAGTGTGGCTCTGTGCGTGCGTGATGGTGAGAACGGTGCCGCTCTTGCAATAAAAATGAATTATATTTCATGGCATATGAGAAGGGGAGGGGAGCATGAGTTTTTCTCAAAATGCTTTCCCCTTCTCTCCAGAGTGCCAGAAAGATAGATTCGCGAAAGAAACTGGGTGGTTGTGTGTCTGTGTGTGATTGCGTGCCCCGGACATGGCCTGTGGTTGGTTCATTCTTGGTCCTGTACTCCCTTCTGTTGAGTTAAAATTTGGATCTGGCCCGAGGTGAGTAATTATTTCTTTTGCAACTATCTACGGAAAGTTATAGGTGAGGAGGCTGTGTGCGGACTTGGAGCCTGGGCACCAGTCGCGGGGAGGGCGCCGCCTGCTTCCCAAAGCAAGGCCGGCCCCTGCGGAGCAGGGCGAAGCTCCTGTCGCCTCCATTATCTGCCCTGGAGAGCTTTGTGGAGGCCAGAGCTTTCTCTCCGCACTTCGTCCCCAGAGGGCATCACTGGCTGCTTTTTCCGGCGGAGGGCTTCTGGAGATTCACACAGTCCCCCACCCCCCCACACACCCGGACCCCCTTCCCCGCGAGCCCTGAGCTCTCCCGCGCCCCGGTCGCTGCGCCGCGCTGGGAGAGCGCACGCCGAGGAAGCGGTGATCCCACATCTCTACGAGATTAATTCTTATTTAAGCTCTTCCGGCAGCTTGAACTTGTCCAACAAGAGCTCGCAGCCTCTCCTCAGGCCGTGGGCCCAATCAGAGTTCAGGGGTCACACCTGCTCTCCCGCCCTCCGCGGCGCGTTCCGGGGGCGCCGGGCCCAGGCCGGCTTTCCGCAGTTCTACCCACCCACCCCCGGCCTCGCTTTTTTCCAGACCCGGCATTGCCCGGGGCTTTCGGGCAGCCTGCGGAGGTGTGCCAGAAGGCGCTCACGTTCCGCAAAGCCCTCCCAAGGCGCCGCAGCAACTCGACCCGGCGTCCCAGGGGGCGCAAGCGGCGCGCTCCTGCCCGCGGCCGCAGCACGTGACCGCAACTTTCTGCCGCAGCCCGTCCTCGGCCGGGCGCGGGACCGCGCATGCCACACCCCGGGGCCGGAGCCTTCCCCAGAGCCGCGGAAGAGCTCGAAGTGGGGTGCCTATCACCCAAGTTATGTCCCGACCCTCGATTTCTCTGGTTGGAATGAGACTAGGGACTTCTGGGACCAGGCCGTAAACCTGAGGGGTTTTTTTTAGGTGCCAGGACGAGAATTCACTATTTTTGACAACCAAATTGGGCAGATGCGTGAGCTGCGAGCCGGCGCGCCCTGTGGCGGGAATTCGAACTCGGCGCCCAGAATGCGGAGGAATTTCGGGCGGGGTTTGAGAAACAGTTGACGTGCCAGGCTTGCTTTTGGATACTTGGGTTCTGGCTCCTACCTGAAATCCACTTTCTTCATCACCATCATGGCCAAGGTGGAGCACAGGAGGTGGGCCCTTGTTCTTGGTTAACAAAGAAAGGCAAAGTAATTTCGGGTGAAGATGAGGGCGGGGGCTTGTTTCCAGGGTAAGATTTTAGTGGGTCTTTGACAAGGGGAAGAACCAGGAGTCGCTTTGCGCGTTCGGGGGCTTTGAGGCTGGAGAACTGCTATGACTCTTCACAGCTCCAAAATATCCCTTTCCCTACTCCTCCATGTTCCCACATTGCTGACTCATTTGTAGGCCCCAAAACTTTTGGAAAATACTCCTGAGACTCATTAGATTGTCTCAAAAAGAGGGAACGTTCCCTCTTTCTCCTGTCAGGAGCTCTTAATCAAGCAGGGAAGCAGGGTGTCAAGAAATCCACTGTGGAATGTGGATGTGGCTCAAGTGACTGGGCTCCCATCTACCCTATAGGAGGTCCAGGGTCCGATTTCCCCGGCCTCCTGGTGAAGGCAAGCTGGCCTGCACAGTTAGCTGGCGGGAGCAGATAGCTGGCCCATGCAGGAGAGCTGGCACAGCAAGATGATGCAACAAAAAGAGACACAGAGGAGAGACAATAAGAGACGCAGCAGACCAGGGAGCTGAGGTGGCACAAGAGATTGAGCACCTCTCTCCCACTCCGGAAGGTCCCAGGATCAGTTCCCAGTGCTGCCTGAAGAGAAGACAAGCTGACATAGAAGAACACAGAGAATGGACACAGAGAGCAGACAACAAGCGCAAAACAATGAGGTGTGTGTGTGTGTGTGTGTGAGTGTGTGTATAGAAATAAATAAATCTAAAAAAAAAAAGTCCACTGAATAGAAACACAGACACAACCATGCAAAAAGCACCGCGCACGCAGGCAGCATGTGTGTACTGTGTTCTGTGCGCCCAGCTGTAATTATCCGCGCGCTTTGCATAAATCACAATGCAGTCCTGAAATCATGGTGATGACTTTCTGGCATGATTGGTTCCCTGCAAGGGCGGGGACAAGCGCCAGGGTGGGCGGGAGAGGCTGAGGCTGCCCCTCCCCCTCCTGCCAGGTCAGGGCGGAGCTTGGAGCAGGAGTGCCCGCCGCCTCTGCCTGCTCCAAGCGGCTGAAGGCCGCGGGGGCCTCGGACCCAACATGTGGAAACTCGGGGCTCTCGTGGGTGCAGCTCAGAGAAGAAAGCATCTTGAGGGCAGGGGCTGGGAGGGTTTTTTTTTTTTTTTTTTTTTTTTTTTTTTTTTTTTTGGTCTTCATATCCAAGGGCCCCAGCACACTGCCTGGCTCAGGGTAGCTGCTGAATAAAGTTGGGGCGAACAAATGGAGGAAAGTCACCTGCAGATTTCCTGAGAGGCTGATGGAGACACAGAAAGGCTCACCTCTTGACCAGGGAGGTTGGTGGTGGGCTGAGTCCGAAATTCACGTGGTTCAGACTCTGCCCCTAATAGCTGTGTAACCTTGGTCATGTGACTGGATCTTTCTGGGCTCCTGATTGTTATTATCTGTAAAACGACTCTTTCTCCATTCAACCTTAACTTTCAAAGACCTATTTTCCTGTGAGTCCACTAAGGCAAATGCCATCTGTCTCAGAAATACTTTTTAACAGAGACAAGACCTTAAGCAACACGGATAAGTTTATAACGTTGAGTGGTGGGGATTGAGGGAGAGGACAGGGGCGAAGCCACACCCCCAGGGTTTTGAAGCCCCCCCCCCCAAGTCCAAACATAGCGCCTAATTTCGTCTCTACTCTCTTATGAATCCACCTCTCAACCAAAAGCCAAAACACAGGGAAGGCCTCCCCCCCCACAGAGGCTGTTTTCATTTTGATCCAGGAAATAAATAACTGGATGAGAAGGACCATAGGATCAATGTGTTTCTCTGTCCCTCCATCAACCCACCCATTAATCAAATAGCATGTTATGTGCCAGACCCTGGGGAGAAAGGAGAGAAATGACATGACCCTTTGCTCAAGGAGTCTACAAGGGGAGCACACACATAAAAAAATTATTGATAAATGTTCTGATTGGGGTAAAACATAGGAAGCTCTGGAAAAATATACAAGTGACCCTAAAGCAGTGTGGAGTGGAATGGAGCATCAGGCCAGCTGCCCCCCACTGGAGAAGCTGACCTGAGGGTAAGGGGAATCTACTGCCTCTGAGACCCATCTTGTATTATAGCTCACTCTTTGGCTAATTCCCCTTCCCATCAATGTAAGACCCATTTACTAGCTTTTCCAAAAGTGGTGTCATTTTCTCCATTAGTACCGCCCCACCTCCATTCTTCTAAATTAAAACACCAAAGGAGAAAGGACTAGTAAGCAGAACTGATGAGGTTGGTGTGGAAGAGAGAACCCCTGCCTCCAAACAGATGATCAACCCCCTCTTGAGGCCATTCTCCCTCTAGGGATTCATTCCTTTTTAAATGCCCTTCACCTAACTGACAAGCAGAGTTGAGAAATACTCAGACGCAGAAAATACCTGGGGAAACCTCCTAACTGAGTTTGGCTGAGCAGTCTCCAAAAGACACTCTGATGCAAGTTTTTGTTTCTTTCTTTCTTTACGTGAAGGAGAAAGTTGATTTTTATTTGTTTCCAAGTCATAATTCAATCCATGGCTGCTGCTTGCTCAATGGACGCTGAGTGAGAGAGAAGACAGGTGATGGAGCAGGGTCTAGCACATAACAGGTGCTCAGTAAGGACGTGCTACTTGACAGAATGAAAGGTACAATGTGATCAGGCTTGCCTCTGATTCTGTTGTGGGCCTCTCTACGTTTGGCTGTTATCTAACTCTACTCAGAAAAAAACACAGAGAACAATCCAGAAGAGAGACGCGGGTGTTCCAGAACTCACTGGGTACTGAGTTGTGGGTCTTTTCCTTGACATTTTCCAGGACTGTGTTGATTAAGATCTGTATGTTTCTCAGCAGCAGTGCAAAGATGAACACCCACAGCAACAGCAGTGAGACAATGCTCTGTGTGAGAAGCTTTTTGTTTTTTAAACAAAAAAATCATGCCTCTGCATTTACTCACAGCCGTGCTTATGGCCACATCAGCAGAAGAAATTCAATTCGAGGGTCAGGTTGAGGCTTAGAGGCTTCTAGGATCCCACTGCACCTCGATATTCTTTTTGCCCCAAGGATAATCAAATAGAAACATCTCACCCACCACACCCTGCAGTTTCTTACCCTATCTACTACATAAAGGATTTTATTTATACCCTGTTTTGTCCCAGGAAGAATTTATTATGGCTTTCCTGCCAAATTGCTTTAATTTGGGACCTGGGCTCCCTTCCCTATAAGATGACTCACCTGAGATGTATTTGAAACAAAAACAACCAGAGATGTTACCAGGACCAAAGGAGCAAGAAAATAGTGCAGTGCTCCTTTTTTTCCCCAGGAAGATAGGCTAACAGATACAAGGGTACCTGTTTCTTATTTCCTTGGGGGCAAGAGTAAAGCATTCAGAGGAGACATAGGGGCACTCTGCTCTCTAACTAGGCAAGGAGCTCCTAGAGGGTGGAGATAATCATATTCACCTTTGGATCGCCGGGCCCTAGAACTTTGGCACAGAGTGGCGCTTTATAAATATGGAACATGTGCACCTAACAGTTATCACAATGAAAGCTTGAGGCTGGGCAGGGAGCAGTGTTTGCCTTTGCTCAGTCCCTGCAATGGGAGAGGGGAGTAGAGGGAGTAAGGACAGGTCTGCTAGATCACCAATCCACGGAGCATAGTGAATGCCATTTTTGGCTTTCTAAAATAAAAACCTAGCTGGGAAACAAGAAAGCAGACTGCGTCCAGCGAGAGGTGGGCCTCCCAGCTTTCTTCAGTCTCTTAATATACTGCTGACTTACACAGTTAATTTGGCCTCCATTTTCCCCAGAATCACAGAGCACATGGGTCAGAAGGGACCTTAGATACCAGTGCTCATCTAACTCCCTCTATTTACAGACGAGGAAACTGAGACCCTTAAAGGTTACTTGTCTAGAGACAGAGGTCATGCCCAGAGCCCATATCTCCTGACGCTGAGTCCAGTGCTCTTTGAAATACTCATTCCACTGCGTAGAGCTACCTTGCATTTCCCAGAAGGGTTTTTAGAAGCTCCAATTAAGGCCATTTCACTTACTTACTAGTGAAGTAATCAGAATTAAGAAAAGTGCTTTGTGCATCTTGAAACAATAGTTGAGTATTGCTGCAACTTCAGTCTCCTTCACTTCATAGGTTTTTCTTCACATTTTCTCTCTGCCAGTCCTTAAAATTTGTGTCTCAAGGGATAGAAAACCTGTGAGGTCTTTTTCTGTTTTGCAGAGGGGATGATATGAGCTACAAAAGGAACTACTTAGAACTACTAATCATAGGAGCTGAGAAAAAGTCAACAATTAGACTGAACAATTAATCACTGAATTTGGTCAGTGCTGATTGCCAATCTGGGTCTTTCAGATTTTAAAAACATTCCTCTTTTTCCTCCACAGCAGGTTTAGGACCTGTTTTGTCCAGATTACTATTTCAACACTAGTAGAAATAATTGTTACATAAAGCCAGACAGCCCGGTTTAAATGTGGCTAATATATTTAAGAACAAGCTATGATTTTTTATTACATGTATATCAGGACCACATATCTGATCTCTGCCAATGCAGTGAAAAGCATCATACATTCTAATGTGCTTTGTTTAAAATTGATTTAGTTCACACAGTACTCCGTTGTCCTATTCTAGTAATTTCAGAATTCACATCACTTGCAAAGATGCCGAGTGGCTATTTAGAGAACTCTGATTAAAAAAAAAAAAAAATCCCTCCAAAACAAAACAAACCTCCCCCTCTCTTCTCCCTCCCCCAAACCCCACGTGCTTTGTGCAAGACGGAGTCAACCAGTGGGATTCACAGGAGGTCCCCAAGTCAAATGCTGCAGCTGCGTTTTAAAAAAGGGTTGGATAAACTACAGCCGTTAATAACATCTGTATCTATGCAAGCTAAGATGATGATAGGGGTAATCAGATCTCATGCTTCAGGGCATAAGATGATTGCCTGCTGGGAGGTGGAGGATTTGGCTTTTCAGGTATAGCAGTTCACAGCTCAGGAGGTAGGATGCAGACATTTCTCCCCAGTCTCTAAAATCTCAGGTATAATTGACATGATTTGGGGGTAGGTTAGATTTGGAATCTAACATTTTTATCAGATCAGGACATTAAATAGATATTTGCAGTACCCACATGCACCACACGCAAGATATGTGCATCTCTCTATAGATAGGATACAAACGTTTAGATGCCTTTATTTGACTGCTGAGACTCTTCGATATGTTCTGACCATCTTTTAGCGTGAAGTGGACGCTTAATAACTACTAAACAAGAACAACAGTGGAGGTAATTCAACTTTAGTCCATGCATTTATGATTAGCTAAAAATATATATAATTATTCAAGTATTCATAATTGCAATATTTGGATGTGTAAATATATGTACTGTCTTTTGTATCAGCAAAATAATTATTGGAGTTGCATACTTGGAGTGTCTAGGAAATTGCTTTCAATTTACTGCATTTATCACTAAAGTCATTTTTAAAACTTAATGTTTGTCTGGAAGAGTGAGAAAGGAATTATGCAAAATAACTTTACCTTCTCTTTTGATTCTTTTAATATTTTCAAACCCCAAAAGGGGTACACTTTAGTACAGTTGCACAATTTAGTCAATTTTGAAAGCACTTGTGCTAACGTGAGTAGGGTTAAAGTCCCTCATTTATTGAGACCTGATAATGCAGCCTCATGATAAAAAACATTCTTGAACCCCAAATCTAAACCTCTACTGAAGGGGACACAATAACAGACAGCTGTCCACATTTCAGAGAGATGTAGAATCTTTTCAAGGAATCAGTTTCTGGCAGAGTGGTTAGAGTCCTTTTGGCATGAAACACATTCTTACTACTGGCTTCATCACTATTACTAAACCATTCTCTCCAGTGCCACACTGAGGGACAGTTCTGGAGACTATGGCTGTTAAATGCATTTTTAAAATGATGCATATAAACAATTTTAAAAGGGGAAAAATTCCTGCAGCTGTTTGGCTGAAGACAGACATGGGAAATTAGTCAGAAGCCCAAAGCATCATAGTTAATAACCATTATTCTGTTGTCTGGGATGTTTGTTTAAATACTGTTGACACTGTGTATGTATTGTCATCTTCTCTAAATTGTAGCTCTTAACCACTGAAATCTTGTTAAAGACCACCTAGGGTTTTGTCTGTATGATGCTGAAGTGTGTATTCACCTGATGGATAAACAAAACAAAACAAAACAAAAATCAGATTTTTTTTTTGTTTCAATTTTTCTTTCATGTGCAACTAGCAGGAGATTTTCTGGATTGAAGAGAGTTTGCCTGAGCACAGTAGAAATAGATGCTGTGGCGTTTCAACCTTGGTATTTCTCTCTAGCGATAGAAAATGAACAAACCCATCAACTGATTAATACAATTCAGTTCTGCTTAAAATTCACAGATCTGTTTGGTATGAGACTGTATTTTAAAAGACTCATACTTGCCATTAAGTGTGAAGAAATCAGTAACTATTCTTTTCATCAACAGCGTGTTGGCTCCCCCCCCCTCCATTTAAATTTTGCTTATTAAGTGAGGTCATTTGGGAAAAGAGTGGCTCTGGTGGGCGGGGTGGGGGGAAATCTTAACAGCCCGACTCCCAAGTCGAGAGCTCCAGATCACTGGCCATTCAGTACAAAGCGTTTTATATCTTGACTTATGAGGGGACAATAGCTGGTCTTACAAAGGCACCACCTGTGATTTAGCACGGTTGACATCTTTGTTAAGGAGGGGCCAGAGGGCAGAGGAGAAACAGCACGTGCACAATCCGGAACTTGCCACCACGACCCACCTTCAAGGCCGTTTCACCCTGTCGTGAGGCCTCGCCAGGTTTCCTGCTTACAGTTATAATTTTTTTTTTTTTTTTAAAGAAAGAAAGAAGCTTAACAACGTTGTCCACGTTAATTGACCCGAAGCTCTGGATTTACGGCTTGCAAGCGCCAAGCGGTCCCATTTCACAGACGGGTGCAACAGAGGCCCGCGGAGGGGCTGGCTGAGCGCGAGCGGGGCTCGCGGCCGCGGCCGGGCGTCTGGGCCGCGGGGCTGGGGGCGCCGAGTCGCGGTCTCCGGCCCAACCTGCAGGCCGGTGGCTTTTTGCTTTCTTCCCGAAGGTCGCTTCTGACAAATCTATCTATTTGGGGCAAATTGTCAGTGAGAAACTTCCGCTCGAACTGCCCTGGACAAAACCGGCTGTTTGAAAAGGGTAAATCCCGCGGCCCGGCGAGGCCGAACAATGGGCCGCTGGTGCTGCTGCGGCGGGGGCGGCCGGGCGGGCGGCACAAAGGGCGGATTAATTGGGGCCGCGGCTGAGCTGTTCGCGCTAGCTCCACTCAGCTCGCGCCGCGGGGCGCCCCATTGACTGGGCCCCGAGCCCCACTTTTCACAAACTCCAAACAAAAGTCAATTTCTTTTTCATAAGGCGGGGGCGGGGGCCGCGGCCAAGATTCTCCACTCGCTCCCTCGTCTCGCTCTTACTGCATGGGGGGCGGGGGAAGAAGGAACCGGAGGAAGAGGGGCCGTGGGGAGACCTGGGTGGAAGGGGACGCGCGGGTGTGGCTGCCCATCCCCCCCCCCCGCCCCTCACTGGACGCGTGGAGTGCACTCCTGGCCGAACCTACCTTCCAGGCCGGAGTCTAGATCCCTGCCCGAGGCCTGGTGGCCGCAGAGAATCGAGGATGGGGTAGTGGCGAGGACCGAGGTGAGGATGGGGCGGGGGAGGGGGGGACAGTCAGGTGATTTAGGAGGAAGAGAAGGAATGGACCGCCTTGGTGTTCTAGACCTTGGAGGTGTGACCCTTCACCATTCCTCAAGTATTTCTTGAGTGTCTGCTATGTTCCCTCCTGGGAGGGAGGTAAAATTCCCCCTTAACAGACAGGTGTGAATGGCCCAATCCAACCATCCATCCTTTCCCCCGGGGGGGGGGGGGCGGGGCACGTCAGGATGGAAGGTCCAAAGGAAGGCATTGTCATCCCTCTGTAAAGTTATGAGATGAATTTGCTTGTGTAACATATGGAAAAAGACATGTCATTTCTCTGATAGAGACACTTTGAGAAATGGCAGTTTTGGGTTTTGTTGTGTTGTTTTTTAAACAAGCCTTAGGATTAGCATTGCCACTGATCTGAACAGCACAGACAGTTGGAGGGGTGAGGCCAGGAGTTGCTCTCCTCTTCTTCCTCTCCTCTCAAAATAGAAGGAGTAAAAAGTGGCTCTTCAACGGACACTGAGAGTAGCAGGACATTTCTTTAAAAATAAAACTGGGTTGATCCCCTAGCCTACAAGCCTCTGCTGGAAGCTGGGGTGGCGGTGGTTGCACAGGAGACACCCAAGTCCTTGTGTGCAGTGCAAAGTCCAGGTTCTTCTGCCAGGACCCGGCTTCCAAAGTGAATCAAAGGGAGAAGGGACCATGTGCTGGCCTAAGGGGAGCCCTGTGTTGGATGGAAGGCTTGGGCCACCGGCTGACAGATGATGTCCTAAGGTGTTTGTCTGATGGGGGAGGCTTCTGCTCTTGGACTGCAGGCAATTGTGTGCTCTACCACTGGGTGAGGTGACTTTAGGAGAGGGGTGGAGTCTGTAATAGCCAGGTTTTAGTGTCTTCCGAAGGCATGGAGCCAGCCTATTGGCACTCCTCTGGGCAGGCACAGTGAGGGGAGGGCTCTGATACCAGGCACCGAATCCATGGCAGGCTCGATGAGGAGCGTGAAGAAAGCCTTCAAGGATAGGCTGAAGCCTGGCTGGAGGCAGAGGGACCTAGACTTTACAGTCACCGAGCAACAGGAGCAGACAGACCTGCTGACAGATCCAACATGGGCTCTTTTTCAACCACATCTTAAAGCCGTAAATTTAAATGATCTTTTCAGGGCCAGACTGTGAACCCTTCCAGATTTCTGTTGAATTAGAAGCTGTGAAAATCAAGGGCAAATATTTATCTAAAGATGTCACAACTTCGAATTTCAGTAATAACTTATCTACTAATCTCTGATGGAACTCTAGAACAGCTGTTGCTATTGTGTATTTTGAATTCTCAAGAGATAAATTTGGGCATCAACATTTTTATTTCACCAATTCTCAGTATGCTTTCTTTTGGTTTATTTGTGTGTTTGCAAGTTCAAGTCAAATAAAATGCATGACCTTTTGCTTATTACAAAAGTTATCAAAGCCTGCCCACTCCCCCCAAATAGCATTTGACCTCCGTTGGCAAGTGTGACAAGGCTCAGTGTATCCATGCCAGCGAAATTTGTGTGAGGCTGTAAAGACAGAGATTTTACATTATTAGGAAGAAAAAACAAAAACAAGTATGAGTCAGAGTGATGAAACTTCCAGTCTGAAGGAATCATTTAATAGCAATGTGTAGGTTTAGATGGAATGGGTGACAGGCTCTACTGTCTATTAATGGAAAGCTTATAACCACAGCTTCTAAGAACATCCAGGATGACTGCTTATCATTGCTGCCCCATAGATGAACATCTTCATGCAGGGGGACACTGGGTGATTTTGATAAGGCCCACAGCGAAAGGGTGACAAACTGGCATCAGCCCTCTCCATCACTCACTCTGGTTAGCTTTCCAGGCCTTGAATTACTCTCTCTCTTTTAGTATGAAGTAATATTTTGGAGTCACTTGATGTAGACATCATTAGAGGGAAGAAGTCCCTGGAGATCTGATTATAATTAAACTTCTTTTTTCTCTCTCTCACATATACTGGCTGAGCAAACATGCTGGAAAGGGAGGATGGTGATCTTGGTACTCCTAGGTTTAGGCTGCCAGAAAAGTACAGAAATCTGACTTCTGATAATGGCAAAGAACAGTAAGTACAGCATCAGGTCTAGAATACGATAACGTAAGACAAAAAGAAGGAGCACTCAATCCACTGGTTGACTAGATTTAAACCAGTAAGAAAATTGAGTTTTCTAATGGCTTTTCCTTGAAAAGGGGAAGCAGAGGAGACATGCCAAGTCTTACTATGTTAGCCAAGATCCTAGAACTAACACACATCTAACATTTTTTAATGTTTGGTTGTGAAATGTATCATACATACAAAATACTATATAACTGTATCTGTACAATTTAAAGAATAAAAAAATTTTTTTGGCAACTATGAACGATGCTACTAGGAAAAGCTCTTGTATATGCCTCCTGGTACACATATGCAAGAGTTTCTCTAGCATATAAACCCAGAAGTAGAACTGCCTTTCTTATTCAATTTTGCATGTTTCCCTAAATGGTTGGATTAATTGAGAATCCCACCAGTAGGTTATAAACATTGTCGTTTTGCAGCCTTGCTAACACATGCTATTGACTTATTCTTAAATTTTGCTATTCAAATAGGAGAAATATCCTTTTGTGATTTTTTTAAAAACAAATATTGATACATATTAATAAAGCATACAATTTACCCAAAGTGTACAATCAATGGTATTTGGTATAATGACATAGTTGTGCATTCATCACTTCAATCATTATTAAAGCATTGTCATTATTTCAATAATAATAATAATAAACAAAAACCAGACAAATGAACAGAGAAGTTTCCTCACCTCTCAATCTGTTTCCCTTGTTGTACATAGCTGCTATTCCTGGCTATTCTTGTACAATGATTTATTTGTTTATTAAAGAGTTATATTGAGATATAGTCACATACCACATGATCAAACCAAAGTGTATAATCAATGGCTTTTTTTTTTAGCTGTTAAAAAGTCCTTTATTGTAATTTTAAAAATTAGAAAAATAGATTGTGAATATTCTTGCTGCCCTGATTTTGTGATAATCAGGGTAGGCTAAACATTCGCTATATTAGAAACCATGCATGTGGCTCCAGATCTAGTTTTTCTCCCTAGGTCTGGTTTTTAGAATGCTGGTGATAAACTAAGCCTGACTTATTATATGACCATCCTGTATGGGGAAAGACTGTAACTCTGGGTATCTTTGGTCAACCTTAAGAGATATAGCAGGGGGACAGATGTGGCTCGGGTGGTTGGGTGTCCGTCTCCCATGTGGGGGGACCTGGGTTCGATACCCGGGACCTCCCAGTAAAAATACCAAGACGAGACGCATGGAAAACCGGGAACTAAGGTGGCACAGGTGGTAGTAGGACGCCTCTCTCCCACATCAGAGGTTCTGAGGATCGAATCCCAGTGAAGACAGGAGGAGAAGGATGAGAAGAGAGGGTAGGAAACGGACACAGAGAGTTGCCCAGTGAATGGACACAGAAACAGCAAAACGGCGGTGGGGGGCGGTAAAAATGGATGAAAGTAAATAAAAAATAAATCCTTATAGGGGAGGAAGATTCGGACTATAGTTAGTAGTAATACTTTGACGATGCTCTTTCATGCTTTGTTAACAAATGTTTTACAAAAATGCAGGATATTTGTGTGTGTGGGTGATGTGTGGGAGCCCTGTATGATGTTATGCATGTTTGTTTTGTAAGATGACGATGTTTACTGAACATTTACAGTTTATGTATGTTCATGTATGAATGATATACTTCAATAAATTGCTTAAAAAATTAGCAATTGTAAAAAAGAAAAAGAAAAATAGATTGAAAGAAATTACAAATTTTTAATGAGAGTGCAAGGCCAGCTTAGATTTAATATAGTCAATTATAAAAAATAGCATAGCAACAAACATTTATAAATATAAATAATAATTCAAATAGAAATTTAATTATAACATAATTCTAATATTTGTATTATAGCTCTAACTATTGGACATAATAATCTCTAAGAATGAAATTAATTATTGGTTTAGTTATTTAATTTCCATTTAGGCCATAATTCTTTCTAGATAATCAAATTCCTGTTTGGGAATTCTTTGCATCTTATTGAATGAATTACAGCAGAATACAATTTGCCAACTCATAATTTTATGAGGCAGAAAAACTAAAAATCTTGTTTAACAGTAGTCATGCTAAATAATTATTAATCCAGATAGTTTATTTTAATTAAAGAGTATGAATAAGAAAGTGTTAAAGAAAAATGAAGTATCCAAAAATATCTCCTCTCCAGCCCACCTCAAGTGTTTATTTTGTATGAAAAAAAATTGCAGAATACAGGAACAATTTGCCAGTTGCACTGAGTAATTATTGTTCATATACTATAATGTTGTTATTTTACATTTATCTGGTTTACTCCAGCTCTTTTTTTTTTTTTTTTTTAAAGATTTTATTTATTTATTCATTTATCCCCCCCTTGCTGCTTGTGCTCGCTGGGTCAGCTAACCACGCCGTGCGGGCGGGCTTGCCTTCACCAGGAGGTCCCGGGAACCGAACCCGGGGCCTCCCATATGGTAAATGGGAGCCCTACTGATTGAGCCACAGCCGTTTCCCCTACTCCAGCTCTTTTTTGGTTACTGTTTGCATGGAATATCTTTTTCCAACCTTTCACTTTTTTTTTTTTTTTTTTTTTAAGATTTTATTTATTTATTCATTTATCCCCCCCTTGCTGCTCGTGCTCGCTGGGTCAGCTAATCACGCCGTGCGGGCGGGCTTGCCTTCACCAGGAGGCCCCGGGAACCGAACCCGGGGTCTCCCATATGGTAAACGGGAGCCCTACTGATTGAGCCACAGCCGCTTCCCATCCAACCTTTCACTTTTAACCTGGTTGTGTCCTTATGTCTGAGGTGGGTCTCCTGTAGACAACATATGGACGACTTCATCCATTTTGTCCTTCAGCTCTCTGTTGCCATATCATTCTATTGTCTGTCTTCTTATCCTTTAGTTTACCTTTTCTAATAATCTTCATTTCTAAACTCTTCTCCAAAACTCTCACCCTTGTTTTTTCCTTTTAGTCTGCAGCACCCCCTTTAGTATCTCTTGCAAGTCTGGTCTTTTGGTAATATATTCTATCAGTTTTTGTTTGTGAAGACTTTGAACTCAGCCTCAATTTTGAAGGACAGCTTTGCTGGATGCAGAATTCTTGGCCAGCAGTTTTTCTCTTTCACTACCTTAAATACATACCACTTTCTTCTCTTCTCCATGGTTTCTGATGAGAGGTTGACACTTAATCTTATTGAGTTTCCCTTGTATGTGATGCTTTGCTTTTCTCTTGCTGCTTTCAGAATCCTCTCATTATCTCTGATATTTGTCATTCTGAATAGGTGTCTCAGGGTAGGTCTATTTGGATTTATTGTTTGGGGGTGCATTATCCTTCTTGGATATTGATATTTATGTCCTTCATAAGGGTTGGGAAGTTTTTGGCCATTATTTCCTCAAATATTCTTTCTGCCTCTTTACCATTCTCTTCTCCTTCTGGGACACCAATACTGCAAATGTTTGTGCATTTTGCATTGTCATCCAATTCTCTGAGACTCTGTTCCATTTTTTCCATTCTCTTCTCTTTCTGTTCTCTTGTCTTTTCCAGCTCAGAGGTTCTGTCTTCAAAATCACTAATTCTGTCATCAAGCAATTCAAATCTGTTCTTATGTGCCTCTAATGTATTTTTTTTTTATCTCATCCATTGTGTCTTCCATTCCCATAAGTTCTGTTACTTTTATTTGCAGGCTTTCAAATTGTTCTTTGTGCTCTCCTAGTGTCTTCTTAATATCCTTTATTTTTTTAGTCATATTTTCTTTAACTCTTTGAAGTGATTTAGGAGAGTTGTGTGATTATTACTAAATAATTATATTAAATCCTGTATCTCTTCAGGATATTTGGTTTGTTCTTTTGGCTGGGCCATCTCTTCCTGTTTCCTGGCATGGCTTGTAATTTTTTGGTTGATATCTAGGCATCTGAATATATTGGTGAATTTACTCTGATGGCTAATTTCTCTCTCTTGCCTATTTTTTTGCATAGCTCTTCTCTGATATTTGGTTCAACTTACTCTCCATCTTTAAAATTGCTCGGCTTAAGTTTTCAAATCAGACGAAGGACTCACTAGCAGGGTGCAGATTTCTCCCAGGGGTTGGATACAGAGAGCACAGAGAACAGTTTTTGTCCATGCCTCCCATATGGTAAACGGGAGCCCTACTGATTGAGCCACAGCCGCTTCCCATGAACTGTTTTAATACAGGTCTATTTCTGTGCTTTCTATTCTGTTCCATTGATCTACTTGCCTATTCTTTCACCAGCACCACTACTGTCTTGATTACTGTAGCTTTCTAGTATGTCCAAGTCAGGTAGTGTCAGTTCTCTGACTTTGTTCCTGTTCAATATTATGTGGGCTATTCTTGGTATTATGTATTTCCATATCAACTTTACAATGTTTATCAATATCCACAAAAATAGCATGCTGGGGTTTTAAGTGGAGTTTTTAGTACATTTATATTTATTGTAAACACTGATATACTTAATTTATTATTACCACCTTTTAGATACTTTATATTTCTACTTATTAACTCCTGTTCTTTTTTGCCTCTTTTTCCATTAATTGACGATTTTCCCCCCTTCTCAGTCCATGTTTATCTCTGTATTTGTTTGGAAGTTATATTCTTTGTATGTCTATTTACTTAGTGGTTAATTAGCTCTTTAAATATTTTACTTAACAAATCTAATCAATATCTTTTCTCCTCCTGAACAATATGAAGATCTTAGAAATTTTTTAATTTTATTATCCTTTCTAGTTCTGGGATCCATTTCTAGCTTATTGTCTCCTTTTCCATTCTTTTTGGTATATTCCTAGTAGTGGAATTGCCAGACCATATGGCAATTCTATACTTACCTTCCTGAGGAACAGCCAAACCATCCTCCACAGTGGCTGCAACATTCTACATTCCTACAAACTAGATATTATTGTTGTTTATACAATCAAAATGTACTTAAAATTTCCTACATATTTACCTGTATCTTTGCTGTTTATTGCTTCTTGCATTTTGAACTTTCCATCCAGGATTATTTTCTTTCTTTCTGAAGTGCATCCCTTATAATTTTTTTTTTTTTTTAAGATTTATTTATTTATTCCTCTCCCTCGTTGTTTGTGCTTGCTGTCTGCTCCTCTTCTTTTTTTCAAAGAGGCACCAGGAACCAAACCTGGAGCCTCCCATGTGGGAGGGAGGTGCCTAATTGCTTGAGCCACCTCTGCTCCCTTATAATTTTTTTTAGTAAGGATCTGCAAGTGGTAAAGTCTCTCAATTTTTGGTTGAATCAAAATATCTGAATTTTCTTCTCATTCTTTTTTTTTTTTTTTTTTTTTTAAGGATATTTTTTTTAATTCAAGTAACTGCAAATAGAAAACCAGGAGGGCCCCAGGCTGGGACAAATAATGCCTACCCCCTCCTGTTAGGGGAGGGGGTGGCCCTACACCCTCGGTCACCACGGGCTTCCCCTCCTCACTCTGCTGCAGCATCCTCGGGGCAGGGCCCCCCCTGCCCTGGGACTGGGGTAGCTGGTATCCCAGCCTGTGGCACCCCAGCCCCTCTTCCCCGTGAAGTATCTGGGGGGAGGGGAATATGGGCAGAACGGGGAGGCAATGAGGGTGAACATTTGGCGCTGGTAGCAGCAGCAGCGATGATGGACATTTAAGAATGAAACATTGAACAAAATCAACACAACTGTCCAGAGGTAGTTTGTGAACAGGGGAAAGATGGAACCAGAACCTTGGGGGGTGGGGAGGAGAGGAGGGATGGGAGTGGGCAAGGCTAGCTCCTTGTGCCCCATCTGAGCAAAGAGGAAATGGGTTTAGAGGGGAAGCAGAGATCTTACATGGCCCCAGAGAGCTGGGTCTCCTCAACCCTGCTGTACTAAAGGCTGCTGGGCCTCTTTACTGCAATACACTCAGATTCCAGGGTGAGGCCAGGGTGGGCTGGAGCCCCTGGGAAGAGGTTCTGAGACTCAAACCCCCTACCTTCTAGCACACCAAGGAAGGGGCACTGTTGACCTTCTGTAGGGCCTAGTGAAGGTGGAGAAGAAAGGAAGGTATGAACCCCATCTGGTGACAAAGACACAAGTCGGGGGCATCCTTGGAGCCTGAGCACCCCCTCCATTGGCCATACCTGCTGCTGCCAGTATGGGGCATGTCAGAATGAGATAGGTGGGGCTTGGGCCCCTTTTAAGGCCAGGGGAGCCCCTCAAACTCCCTTATGGGGAGCCAGAGGGAAGAATGGATAAACAGAAAAGGGGGCCCCCAAACCAGGAGCCCAGACAAGTATCCGCACCCCAAGGGAGTGGGAACACACAGGTGCAGGGTGCGGCCAAGTGGGACATTAGCCTTGTCCCGGAGGGCAAGTGGGTATGTGTATGGGCAGGAAGGGTGGCTGGGAACCAAAAACCTAAGGAAAACTGTCCCCCACTTGGGCCACAGGGGGCCCTATAGTGGCTGGTATGCTGTGTAGTGTGACGAGGGCAGGGGTGGAAGTGCCTAGAAGGGTTGTTGATGCGTGGGCCTGGGGGAAGGGGCAGAGGCGGTGGGAGTGGAGCGAGGCTGTCCAGTCCCAGGACGCTGCTCCTTGGGACGAGCGGGCGGTCGGGTCACTGCTCCTCCTCCGAGGACTCCTGCGAGATGCCCTCTTCTTCCTCCTTCTCCAGTTTTTTGGGTCTGCCCCTCGGTTTCCTCCCTGGAGTTGTGGTGGTTTTCCGAGTCTTGGCAGCACCCTTGTTTTTGCTTCCCTTTGGTCGGCCCCGAGGTCTCTTGGGTGTTGGCACTTCGCTGGGCTCCTTCGGAGGCTGCTTGCGTGGCCTGCCCCGCCCTCGTTTCTCAGTGCCGTCCTTTTCCTGCTTGGAGGCCAAGGGCTGGCTGGACTTCGAGCTCGATTCACTCATCTTCCCTTCTCTGGGGAGCAGGTGGAGGCGTGATAGCTGGGATGCGCATGCGCAAGCTCGGCCTGCGGCCTGCGGTGCGCGCTCCGGGCTGCCGGGAGCGATGGTGCTGGGCGCTGAGGACCAGCCTGGCTGCCGCCGCTGGGAGCAAATGCGGATCTGACTTCTTCTCATTCTTGAAAGATATTTTGCTATAGATGCATAGCTATTTTCTCTCAGCATGCTGTTATGATTCCAAATCTACTCCTTTTGTTTTTTATTGTTGCTGTTGAAAAACCAGTCTCCAGTTTAATTGCTGCTTCTTTGTAGGTGATCTGTCTTTTCTCTCTGTCTACTTTTAAGGTTTTCTCTCTACCTTGGATTTCTACATTTTTACAATCATGATTCTAGATGTGGACTTCTTTTACTTCATCTTACTTGACTTCCTGGATCTGAGCATTGATGTCTTTTTACTATTTTGGAAAATTTCTGAGCTATTGTATCTTGGGAAATTCTCTCTGTCCCACTCTGTTATTTCCTTTATGAGCTCTGATTAGGAATTCTTAAACTCTTATTGTCTCTTTCATATTTTCTATCTTTTTGTCCCTGGACTATATTCTGGAAAAAGTCTTGACTTTGTTTTCCAGTTCATTAATTCTCTCTTCTGCTGGATCTAAACAGATTTTTAAGGCCACCATTAAAAATTCATCATTTTGTTTTTCATTTACCAATATATTCTTTGGTTCTATTTCAAATCTGCTTAGATGTTTCTTACAGTCTCTTGTTTTCTGCTAATATTTTCAAGTTCCTCTTTTATTTCATTAAACATATAAAATACTCAATAACTAATAATTTCAGTATTAGAAGTCTTTAAAAGACCATTTTTGCTATCTGCTGCTTGCTTCCCCTAGTCTTCACCTCATGGTGTCACATTTCCTCCCATGTTTTATGTTTCTTTTTCTTTTGCAAACTTGTCATTTGTCTTGGAATTTTGTGAGAATTCTTTGAGACCTAGGTTGAAGTTGAATTCATCCAGAGAATATTTGCATTTGCTCATGCCAGTCAATCCATCTGTTTGTACTACCAACCTGGGGTCCTTTTAAATTGAAATACTCTATTATTGGGGCTTTAAATTTTTTTGGACCACATACATAGTATGAATTCAGATAGAAAACCTGTGTGAGACTTAATTGTGACTCCAAATTCTTAGGGGAGTCAACTTTTTTTTTGTCTTCCAATATCAACTTCAAAATAAGCAAATTTCTTTCCTATGATACCTTCTTTGGGGCAGGGTTTATTATTTTATTTATCTTTACACTGAGGATATAACCTTCTGTGGTTTCAGCTTTATGCAAGGATTCTCTTAACAAGTTCCCCATCTTGGACAGTCCCTAAGCATTATCTTGGAGTTGAGATTTAGAGTCATCAGAATCTGACAGAAAATCTCAGGGCAAAAGCTGGCTTTGGAACTTTGCCTACCAGTGTTCCTGCTTTCACTTCTCTCTCTCTCTCTCTCTCTCTCTCTCTCTCTCTCTCTCTCTCTCT
>JAKSZT010053792.1:9934207-10025588 GCA_026826555.1 Tolypeutes matacus
TCTCTCTCTCTCTCTCTCTCTCTCTCTCTCTCTCTCTCTCTCTCTCTCTCTCTCTCTCTTTCTATATATATATATTTGGATCTGGAAACCCCTTCCTTTTGTACCAGCTCTGTGATGCATTTAAAGTTATGTTTTAAAAATATTTTATCCAGTATTTTAGTTGTTCTAGTTGAGATTGTCATTCAGAGTATCTAATCCACTAAAGTGCTGGAAACAGAAGCCAGAGTTATAATTTCTTTGAAAAAAAAATGATAACACAATCAAGGGGCACAATAACATCATGCTCAGAGACTTCAATAAAAATAGGTCCAATGAGACACTAAGAGTCTCACAAACTGTTGTTTTTTCACAATCTAGTGCTTACTTTTAGTATGATAGATCGTGGTAAGTGTGCTCTTAAATACAATATTACAGGAAAAGATGATGCACTTAGTTGCCCTAAGTTCTAAGCCATAATGATGCAGGCTATCCTGGACAGCTGTATTTACTCAAGCTTGCCAAAATCCAGTCAGTGTCTTTTTTTTTTTTTTTTTAAAGATTTTATTTATTTATTCATTTATCTCCCCCTTGCTGCCTGTGCTCGCTGGGTCAGCTAACCACGCGGGCGGGCTTGCCTTCACCAGGAGGCCCCGGGAACCAAACCCAGGGCCTCCCATATGGTAAACGGGAGCCCTACTGATTGAGCCACAGTCGCTTCCCCTGGTCAGTGTCTTAAACTAAAAAAAAAATATATAAAGAGAGTTGGACAGAAGAGTGCAAGGATTCCCATTGCAGAGGGACAAGTAATGATGAAATGTAAAAATAAAGATATTATCTAGCCATCCACGTACAGAATGTTGATATTTTCTTCACAGTGAATAGCAGTAGGCTCCTTTGTAAGACTTCTCGGGTTTGGAAAAGCTTCTTTGTCCCACTTGAGGATTTTGGGGAGTGCTTCTTGGGGAGGAAGATATGGGAAAGCAGCGTAAGCAGTCAAGGGAAAAGAAAGGGAGATAGAGAATCCTGCAGCCTTCCTGTTACTTTATCTTGATTTTTTTTCTTTTTTGCTCCCCTGTCATGAAAATTGTAACATGCCTCAGTATGAAATATTATTAATTTAAAGCAGAACAGTGAAAGTTTAAAAAAGGAATCCCAAAGTAAGTACCTAGTCAAGAGGCTGGAAGAAAATATTAACAGTGGTCATCAAGATAATGGAATCATTAATTATTTTCTTCTTTGTACTCTTTTGTATTTTTCCAAAATTTCCACAATATACATAGAATAACTTTATAATCAGAACATAAGTTGTCTTTAAATTCTTTTTACAGAACAAGAACCTAAAATATTTTGAGGAAATTTCATGCTAAACAAATGAACTTTCCCCATACACCGTATATAAGACTAGGCTTTGATGGGGGGTGGATGTGGCTCAAATGGTTGGGCGTCCGTCTGCCATATGGAGGGACCTGGGTTCGATCCCCGGGACCTCCTGGTAAAATTAAAAAAAAAAAAAAAAAAAAAAAAAAAGACTAGGCTTTGATACTCTATAAAACATTTTTAAATTAAGACATTCCAGTTTCAAAAAATTTGTTTTCATGATAGCAAAATTAAAACTCACCAACTAAGATAATTTGATAAAGTTATGGAAAAGTCTAATATTTTAGATTACTTTTTCCAAAATTTATGAATTTCAATCTATCAGCAGATTAAAAATAATAAATCTGCTTTGCTAAAACTAAAATATTTTCCCAGCTTCTAATTTAAGCTGGTAATTTGTTTGCCAAATACATAGCTTCAAAAGCATCATTCTCTTACATTTTATTACCTCTTTCAAATCCCTGTCCTTTCTTTACAGGTCAGCAGTGGTTAGAGCTCTTAGAATTCCAAATTAGGAGGCAAGTTCATTTGTAAAAGCTATGATTCTTTGAATTGCATAATCATAGAAAGGCCAGAAAAATGGAGTAATGACATAGATGGGAAATGTGTAAATTTGTGAACACAGATAAATTTCTCTGCAGAGTGTTAACAACTGACTAAGCTTGAGACATTAGTATTAGTGCTAAGACCTCCTAGGACTTGACCGGCTTCTCTTGAAAAGAAAAAAAAAAGAACACTAAAAGTTGAGGCAATAAAAACATACCTCTGCAATGGCATCCCATTGTTCTTCCTGGAAAGTTATCAGGATGGTGCTCAGTGACTTCTCTTTAAGGTCACAAAGAGCAGTGGCATCTGGATTAGGAGAGAAATTAACACGCAGAAGAGACTTCAAAGCTCCTATGCAGATCCAGAACATTCTTTAATGTTTAATATGTAAATTGCATGTATATGAGTCAAGCTCTACGAAAAATGTTTCTAGGTAAACATACGGCTTCCTTGTTTGATGGAAGGATAGAAGAAGAGATGCTGGACCACCTGTGTTATCCTTTGTGTTATCCTTGTCCAGCAGAGCAGTTAGATTTTCAGAATCAAGACTTTCTCACTTTGGTGAGAAACATTCAATATAGTACTAAAGATTGAGGTGATAGAAGAGAAGGAGAAACTAGAGGAATGAAATGGAGGTGGGAAAAAAAAGAGGCAGGGAGGGGAAAAAAAGAAAAACAAGAAAGGGGAAAGGGGAAAGAAAAGAAAAGGGGGATTAAATTGGGGGAATAGAGAAGAATACATCTCCACGGGGCCCCTCTCTCCATGGACTTTTTGAAAAAAGAACCCAACCCATAAACAAGATGTAACCTTTCAGCAGAGAAAACATTCAACTCTCTTAGTTGTTAGGAAGTTTCTTCACACTGGGAGGAAATCTTCCTCTTTGTGGGTGGGTTTCACTGATATTGTGAACAAAGAAAAAGGAATTGATACTAGGGATAATGTGCAGTGGTGAGGTTGCCATCCATTATTTCTAGCCCAGTTTGGTGATATCTAACCCTATTAATTCCTCGGATTAGAAGACTCTTATTGCTATACTACCCTCTATTCTCTCTATTTTTGTGGGGTGCTTTAGACCATAGTTAGGGGGTTGGTGTGAATACACAGAATTGATTCTCACAGAGATTTTCTAATCTTTCCCACAAATCACTTATTGCTCATTTCTTCCCCCACTTTTCCCTCACCATTGTATTTTTCCCATGAAAGCAAACACAAAATCTAATTGAAGGATATTTTATCTAATGGAAACTTGTGACCCTATAAAAGATAAAAAACTGGATTGAAACCTGGAAGAATGCACTTGAAATTCAACCTTGTGCTTTCCGCTTTCCCTATGCATGTCCTTTTTCATAGTATTTGTGGTCATAGCTATTGGGAGATGTTTCACTGTAGTTGTTTGTTGGCAAAGTGTCCATTATTTGTCCATGTGTTATATGCTGGAGGGGCCTGAGGTGCAGAACAACAGGCAGCCTGCCCTGGGTTTTAAACTTACAAAGTCCCGTTAACAAGTTATGTGAAGTTGGCCAAATCACTTACCTACGTTTTTCCCTGCGTGAGATGGAAGGACCACAGTTTGGCCTCCAGCACACCCTACCCACCCCTAAGACAATTGCTGGCTCAATTTGCATCTTACCAGACAATATGAGTTAAACATCATGCAAAGTGAAAATCATTGCACTCAAATAAGGTACATGTTATTATAAGTTGGTGGGTGGGGAAGAGGGAGGGGGAAGGAGGGGCAGGAGGAGATGATTTTAAAACGCGTAAGTAGCACGTTAGTAGGCTGAAAGGTGACCATCTAAAAGGCCTTTGGTACTTTAAATTTAATGGAGCAATTGAAAAAAAATAGTAGAATTTTAGAAAAGGTGTTTTCTAAAACACCTTTTTAGAATGGTGTTTAAGACTAAATCCTTTATAAGGATTCAATTATTCATATTATATTTCAATTGAGCTTTTTCATGTATAGATAGACTGTTAGGAAATCTTATGATCATTGAATCTGAATTTTCAATTATTTTCATTTTTAGAATCTGAAATTTGCTAATCTCTTTTCCTTCCATTTTAAAATAAGAACAAAAATAAATATTTTAAGAATAATCGTTCAAAAGATTTGCTCATGCCAGCTGGTAAGAAACGTTTATCTCTTGAGATAGGTGGATATAAGTCGCCAAAATACAATGATAATAATAATAATAACAAAATAAAACAGCAATAGCTACCTTTAATTGACCCTTACTATACACCAGGAACTGTACAAAGCTTTAGTTCCATTATTTCACTTGATCCTCACTTCTATCCTATAAGATAGCACCATTTTACAAGTAAACTGGGGCCTATTTTTGGGACTAACCCTAGGATTTCTCAGTAAGAAGATGCACCAACATTCATTCGTTTACTTATTCTGTAATATATGTAGTCCATCTGGAAATGCTGGCACTAAGACACAGATCTGGGTGCTGCCCCTAGGGACCTGACAGTCTGCTGGGAGATAGACTCTTAACTCATTTTCCTTAAATGACTACACAAATGCAGATCTAATTAGAGTAAAAACAGTCTTTCTTTTAACAGTGTTCATATTGGTTTCTGAAGTTCAGCTTCTAGTTGCACAGTAATTCTGGGTCACTTAAATCAATTATTGTTATAGGAAGTGTTTATTTCTTTTTAATTTTATAACAGCTTTATTGAGATATAACTCACATACCATAAAGTTCACCCTTTAAAGAGTACAATTCAGCGCTTTTTAATATATTCACAAAGTTGTACATCCATCAGCACTATCAATTCCAAAACATTTTCATTTCCTGAAAAAGAAACCCTGTACCCATTAGCAGTCACTTCCCATTCCCTTCTCTCCTCAGCCCCAGGAAACCACTCACCTACTTTCTGTCTCTATGCATTTGCCTGTTCTGGATATTTTATAGGAATGGAATCTTACAATATGTGGTCTTTTGTGACTGGCTTCTTTCACTTAGCTTTATGTTCTCTAGGTTCATCCATCAGTAGTAGTATCAGTACTTCATTCCTTGTTATGACCAGATTATATTCCACTATGTGGATATACCATGTATGATTTATCTGTTTTCAATTGATAGACATTGCATATTTTCACTTTTGACTATTATGAATAATTCTGCTATGAGCTTTCATGTGTAAGTTTTCAAGTTTTTGTGTGGACATGTTTTCAGTTCTCTTGGGCATATATGTAGGAGTGGAATTGCTGGGTGGTATGGTAACGCTATGTTTAACTTTTGAGGGACTGTAAAACTATTTTCTAAAGCAGCCGCACCATTTCACATACCCACCAGCAGTATATAGGGGTTCTAGTTTCTCCACATCCTTGTTAACATTTGCTCTTGTTCATCTTTTTTATGATAACCACCCTAGTGGATATTTAGTGGTATCTCATTGTGGTTTTGATTTGCATTTCCCTGATGACTAATGATGTTGAAGAAGCATTTATTTTTGTGATTTAAAACACAGGTCTTAACCAGAGGAGAACAACAAAATCGTTTGAGAAGCTTTTACAAAATACTACCTTGAAAAAGGACAAGATTGGAGAATTCATACTTTCTGATTTTAAAACTTATTACAAAGCTACAGTAATCAAAACAACATGGTATTGGCACAAGGACAGACTTACAGACCAATGGAATTGAACTGAGAGATCAGAAATAAACTCGCATAACCTTTGTCAACTGATCTTTGACAAAGGTGCCAAGTCCACTCAGTGGAGGAAGAAGTTTCTTCAGCGATGGTGTTGGGAGAATTGGATAGCCATATGCAAAGGAATAAAGGTAGACACCTACCTCACACTATATACAAATATTAACTCAAAATGGACAAAGACCTAAATATAAAAACTAAAATATAAAACTCCCAGAAGAAAACATCTTTAGGACCTTGTGTTAGGTAGTGGTTTCTTAGACTTTCCACCAAAAGCACAAGCAGCAAAAGAGGAAACAGATAATGGGACTTCATCAAAATTAAAAACTTCTGTGCATCAAAGGGCTTTATCAATTAAGTGAAAAGACAACCTACAGAATGGGAGAAACCATTTGGAAACCATATTTCAGATAAGGGTTTAATATCCAGAATATATAAAGAACTTATAAAAGTTCACAACAAAAAGACACATAATCCAATTTAAAAATGGGAAAAAGACTTGAATAGACATCTCTTCAAAGAAGACACGCAAATGACCAATAAGTACATGAAAAGATGCTCAAAGTCATTAATCATCAAGGCAATGAGAATCATTGTGGGGTCCCATTTCACACCCACTAGAATGGCTACTATTAAAACAATGGAAAATAACACGTGTTGTGAGGATGTGGAGAGAAAGAAGAGCAGTTGCTCATTGGTAGGAATGTAAAATGGTGCCGCTGCTGTGGAAAACAGTTTGGCAGTTCCTCAGAAATTTAAGTATAGCATTACCACATAACCCAGCAATCCCACTTCTAGGTATATGCCCCCAAAGAGTAGAAACAGGGTCTCAAACCAATATTTGCACAATGGTGTTCTTAGTGGCATTTTTCACAATTGCCAAAAGGTGGAAGCAACCCGAGTGTCCATCAACTGATGAATGGACAAACAAAATGTGGTATAAATGTACAATGGAATATTATTCAGCCATAAAAAGGAATGATTCATGTGACAACATGGATGAACTTTGAAGACATCGTGTTGAGTGAAATAAGCCAGTCATAAAAATACAGATACTTTATGATCTCACTTATATGAAATCATTGGAATATATGTATCCATAAAGTCAGAAACTAGAAGACAGGTTTCCAGGGGCTGGTTGGGGAGGGCAATGGGAGATAATGTTTTGGTATAGAATTTCTGTATGGGGTGATGGGAAAGTTTTAGCAATGGATGATGGGGATGAACCTACAACTTTGTTTATGTAGTTGACACCACTGAATTGTATATTCAAAAAGGGATAAAAAGGAAATTTTAGATTGTATACAAGTTACACACACACACACACACAAACATAAAACTCTACAACACAAAGAGTGAACCCTAATGTAAACAGTGGACTAAAGTTAAAGTTAATAGCATAATTATAATGTTTCATAAATTACAGCTAAGTTACTAATGTTAATAAATAAGGAAAACTGTGTAGGGGTATTTAGGAACTTTGTATTTTCCGCATGATGTTTCTGTAAATCTACAAGTGCTCTAATAAAAAAAAAAAAATCTTTTTTTTTTTTTAAATAATAGAATAAAATACTACCTGGGCTTCACAACAATTCAAATGGTGAAAATATTTGCCAAGAGTATCTCTTCCTATTTGAAATGTAACAGAAAACCAATTGAAAACGGCTTAAACAATAAGGAAAATTACTACCTCCCATAACAAAAGTCTTGAGGTCAGGAGATTATGGGCTTGCTTAGCACAGTGGCTCAGTACTGTCACTGAAATTCAGGACCCTTCCTGCTTCCTACTCTATCACCCTAGCTTGCCCATTTTGTCTGTAGTCTTGCTCCTTTTGTAGTAGCAAGTGGTTGCTGTAATTCTGGGCAGTCCTTCAGAGCAGAAAATGTCCACTGAAAGAAAAGAAACCTTTCCCAGAAGCCCAGAGCTGTCTTTTCTTATGTCTCATTGGCCTAGCACTGCAGAACATGCCCAAGTCTAAATCCATCACAACAAGGGGAATAAGAATCCCATGTTTATGGTTTAGGTAAATGGAGATTGACCACCTTCCTAAGGCTAGATAGCTGAACTATATGGGAGTTCTGCTAACAGGGAAGAAGGAAGACATGGATGTTGGAATGACAACTAACAGAATTTCTGCTACAGACTACAACTCACCATGATGAAAAAGATTAGCATGAACCATATGAAATTGGTGCTATCGGACCATTTCTGGCCTAAAACTAATTTCACATGGTTCAGCCTAAGTCCTAGTGCCTCCTGACAAATTGGGGCTGAGGGGTTGGCAAGGATAATATTGGCCCGGGTTTTAGTTCAATCACTTAATAAAACTCATGAAGTGTGAGTCATTTAAATTGATAAAAGTAAATCAGACTCATGTGAACACAGAAAAATTTGCATAACACCAGATCTTATCAGATTGATCTCTTTTTTGGCACATTTCAAATGTTCAGAAATAGTGCTACAGTTCTAAGTCCTAAAACATTTGTCCCAATGCATGTGCTGATGAAACCTGTGAATGTTTTATAGAGACTTAACAGTTTGTTGAATTTAATTTTGAACAATTAAATCACAGAATGAATCATTCTATTTTCATTAAAAAACATATAAAGATTTCAGATAGAGAGAGTGATGGTTTACCTTCCATTCCAGTGGACTTTTAATCTAGGCAGGCTTTTGAGACATCTAAGCTAAGCTAGTTAGTATAAAAAAATGAACAGGATACACAACCCTTGAATAGTACAGATTAGAAAATGGCACCCTTTCTTTTTTTTATTTGAACTTATGGATTTAATTTTTGAATAGGTAATGCACTCACAGAGTACAAAATTTAAAAAATGCAAAAGTCAAAGTGAAGTCTGTTTCCCATAGGTGTTCCTGAGCCACTCAATTCTCTTCTGCAAAGACAACCGCTATTAAGAGAATTGCCATAACTATTCAACCTCACCTTTCCGCACAAATGGTAGCATACTTTACACACTGTTCTGCTCCTTTTGTCATTGTTTGTTTGTTTTATACATAACAGATTATTTTAGAGCCTATTCCGAGTTGATACCTAAAGAACATCCTCATCTATTTTTTATGACTGCATAATATTCCACTGTATGGATGTACCATATTTCTTTAACCATTCCCTGTTGATGGATGTTTAGATGGTTTTCATTCATTTACTATTATGAACAGTGCTGCAAAGAACAACCTTGTACAATATCATTTGGTACATGTATAAGTTTATCTGTAGGGAAAATTTCTAGAGAAGAATTGCTGAGTCAAAGGATACACTTTTTGTTATTTTGGTAGATAATGCCAAGTTGTAGCAATTTAAATTGCCACATCAGTTATGTGACCACAAGTGGCAACTTTCCAGAAGAGAGATGCCCCAAATTTGTCCCCACCTTCCATCTCAGTGCGTGAGCAGGACCTGAAAAGTATTCACCAAAGGATCTTGCTCCCATTTTTAATGACTCAGAAAAATGCTTGTGATATGGAATTAAGGGAATAAAAAGTAGAATTAAAAATCTAGCCTGTGTAAAAATTTCCAGGTGCCTAGAAAAAAGAATGGAAAGCCAAAATGAAAATATTAACAGTATTTATATGCTGTTTTCTACATTGGGCTCTGACTCTGTTTATAATCAGAAAGCAATAATAAAGTAGCTGCTCCTGTTGTGCTTGAGTTAGGAATCTCAACCCCCTTTCAGTATATCTCAGATGAGCTCCCTTTTAGCAAGGCCCTGCTTTTAAGAGAGCTTCGTCTAGGTTCCCTTCTCAGCTGAGTGCCTGCTCCTCCGCCAGCATCTCCTTTACACTGGCCTCAAAGGAGCCAATGAGCTGGGACAGCTCTCTGCATAGCTGGACAAATCTACCAAAAATAAAATTCTACCAGTAATTGGTCTTGCTTTTTAACAAATTACTCTGGTTTATCAATTTGGCTGATCACAGTGGGGTTTCATCTTGCTTTCTGGCTTTTGCATGGTGGTTTCTGTTTTTCATCAAGACCGTTAAAAGATTTCCGAACCCCCAAAGACCACTCTATGCAGAAAAAGGCTGCTCTGCTCGTTTGCTAATAGTTTTCAGACCCCCCAGGCAGTTCACCCTCAGCCTCAATAAGGGCAATATATTTGGAAGTTTCCCCAGGAAAGTCACTTGGAGATAGGAGTCCCTGGCCTTGCCTTGTGTTCACGCACCATAAGGGCTGTAGCTGTTGCAGTTGCGATTTTCCCTCTAAACCCAACTCCTTTTGTTGACTTGCAGTGGCCTGCGTTCCCCAAAAAAGGTAATTTGAACGTGCTGCTGGATTTTGATGCGTTTTGCTAATTTGTTTTTATGATGCATAGAAATATTGGTATAAAAGGTGTTTCAATGATTTTCTAAGGGAGGAACCTATGCATTCTCTGCAGCCACAAAGCTTTTAAATGGAGTTATTTTTCTCGGCCTATAAGCGTTCTCCCTTTTAAGTACCCCTGCAGAAAAAAAGTAAGTTTACTGCTCCTCACACAATGGGCCTCTTCACTTTTTAGGTTTGGGAGACCTGGGTGACCTGCGAAAGTTAATTAGAAGGTTAACAAAGAGGAAGACAGAGTCGAATCCATCGCCTCTCCTTCAGCCAAAGATGTCATCCATTAATTAGGGAAACCGTTAAGGTGGCCTTTATAGAATCCATAGAAAATCTGCCGTTGGCGGTCGACAGTTTTGATCAGATTTTCCTCTCCCCAATAATGCTATCCTTAATAGTACGGAAAGCAGAGGGCTGGGGTGGGGAGAGGGGAGAGCGGCGGGGGTGGGAAGGATGGGTTTCGGCAGCATTACAGTTAACCAGCCGCTGCAGTGACGGCTTTGATTCTCAGGCTGCCCCGCATACTTGCTCCATGATGTAACCCTTATTAAACCTGGAAGGCGGTGGAGCGGGAGGGAGGAGGGTGAAGCTGCTGCTGCCGCTTGGCAGCCGCAGGAGGCCCTGGGAGTTAATAGCCCAAGCCCTTGGGGTAGCGGCACTGGCAGAATGCTGTCCCCCACTGCCCTGCTCTGCCGCTGAACCTGGGACTCCAGCTGCCAGGAGGGGACAGCCCAGCGCAGGGGCAGCTCGGTGTGGGGCGGCCCTCCGGCGGTGGTGTGGGGCCCCAGGCTTTTCATCTGCATTGAGGAGGAAGATTTCTCCCTGACTCAATAGATCTTTCCTGATTTCCGCCTCTCTTCCTTCCTCTTGATTCTCTGACACCAAAACACCGATGCAGCTAAGGAAAAACTTCAGCCTCACTAGCTATTTGCCGTCTTGAAAACCATGCAGCTAATAGGAAGTCTGGATTTTGGTTCTCTTTTGCCTCTATGCCATTCGGTTTCTTGCCTCCTCTCATGGATGTTTGATCCTAGAATTTCTGATTTAGACAGACTTAGTAGAGCTCTCAGGGTTTCAGTTTGGTATTATGTATTTAAGGATGCTGTTAACTCTAAATATGGAATGCCTTTCTTTTTTCATGTGGAAGTTCTTTTTGAAACTACATTGCAGGGTTGGTTCCATGGCTTCTAGAGTGGCCGGGTAACCTCTCTTTAAGGGATTAGCATCTCCTTAAACTGAGTTGAGAGTTTCTACATAGTTCTTCACCATGGCAAAAGCTGGAACAATATAACCTGGCCCTTGTTTACCATGCAATGATTTCTTTGTATTCTTTGGCCACTAACCAGATTGATATTGAGCAGATACTGCACAAAACCCCACCCAGACAGCAAATTGCTGCAAGTCCTGGTCGTCACCTGTCTTTTCCAAAGTAAAACTAGAGAGGAGTTTTTCTCCCCTGTCACTCTCCCAGGCCTTTCTCCACACCCTGCAGTAGAACAAAGTCCAGACCCCAGACCAGGGCACAGGGCAGCAGCTGCCACAGAGGCCCTGCCCAGCAGCCCCTTCAGTCAGGTCATCCTTCCGGAGGAAGGTGGATGTGCCCCCAATTCCCAGAAGAAAAGGCAACAGATGTCAAAAATCAGCTCTTTAAAAGTGCATGGAATCAACAACATACATCATGAAACCCGAAGCCATAGCTCCACGTATCGCCAACACCAAAGTGTAAGATAGAACCCACCAGTCCACATCTAAAGGATCTCTTTCCCCCATAAGCTTTATGCCTTTGAGTTCACAGCTTTTCCCGTGCGTGTGCTTAGCAACCAAGTTGTGAAATTGCTTGCTATTCCTTTGCAGTTACAGCTAGAAGAATATAAAGGGCCCTCGACTAATTGAACCAAGAGACTCTGAGACCGTGGTAGTTGGTGGTGGCTCTGAGCCCAAGGAGTCACCAAAGTTCAGTCCTTTCTTTGCTCCCAGGTGGCTTCTCTGCCCCATGGACTTGGCTTGCTGAGTCTGGCTCCATAACTGCATCCTAGAGCTTTTTAAAAATATATGTGTATTAATATACATATATTTAAATTTTTATTTTTATTTTATTTTATTTTATTTTTTTAAACAAACAGTATGCACAATTTATTTATTTATTTATTTTTTAAGATTTTATTTATTTATTCATTTATCCCCCCCTTGCTGCTTGTGCTCGCTGGGCCAGCCAACCATGCCGTGCGGGCGGGCCTGCCCCCACCAGGAGGCCCCGGAACCGAACCCAGGGCCCCCCACATGGTAAACAGGAGCCCTACCGATTGAGCCACAGCCGCTTCCCTCCCCAGGACTTCTGATCATACAGAGCCCTCTACCCTTTCCCATCCAAATCATCTTGAGGGTGGCCCTTGTCATAATTGTCTTAATCAGAGCAAATTTGATTGTAAGGAAGAAAGACCACTCAAATTGACTTATTATTGGGAGGGGGAGTGTTAGTGGCTAGATATAGGGGAAGGACAGCTGGGCGTCTTGGGAAACTACAGCTACTCCCTACTGCACCCCCTCACCTCCCCCCCATCTCTTGTGTTAGTTTCTCTGGGCAGGTCTGCCAGCTCCCCTCTGCAGAAGGGCCCTCTCTGCCACCACCCAGTGGGGATGGGCTCTGCAGGGGGTATAAGTCATCAAGCATCTACTGAGGAAATTCATGCAGGAAATTTCTATTCATGATGTTAGAAATAGCCAAACATACCTTTTTCCCCCCTTTTCTTTTTCTGTTTTAGATCCTAAATACTTAGATTTAAATTTGGACTAAATGAGTACACTAGGGAGTGAAGTATTCTGACTCATAATATTTTCTAATGAAACCTTCGTGTTTACCAGAGAATGCCCCCCCCATTCCTTTTAAACAGCACTGGAAAGTGTTTCTAAAATGTTTACTGCCCTCTCCTTATAAACATAGTGACAAGAGTTGCTCCCTATTGGTGACATGCAAGTCAGGAGTTTAAATAGTAGTTCCCATGAAAGAGATGACAAGAAGTGAAAAGAGCACTGGGTTCAGGAGCTCAGACACCCCTCAGCCCAGCTGTAGCATGAGAGGAACCTCTGGCCATCATTTAACCTCTTGAAAGCCCTAGTTTCCTATTCTGAGAAATGGAAATGGAAAATGGAGATGGTAATAGTTGCTTTGTCTTTTTACTTCAGGGGTAATTACTTTTAATTTACATATGAAATTAATTCATAAACTGAAAGTGTAAGTTATTTCAGTCTTTGTCAAATAGAACTTGTTCTCTAAACATCTGTTGGATGAAGTCTACGATGCTACTGAAGTCCATGTACAAGTAAGAGGAAAAGGGGCTGAATCTGTACAAATCCTAGATCATAGTCTGAAAAATTAAGGGTTAGTTTTTTAAATGTTAAATTCCTCCATATAAGCTATTTCTGTTATCATTTACCTCTTCCTTCACAAAGTAAGAAGTGGCAAAAACAAATTAGGTAAATTGAGATACAGTTCAATGGGTTCAGGTTTAACTGAGCTGCTACTATAAAAAAAGTCATTAATAATGTATTTGGGTTATTTTTTTAAAAACTTATCTGACAAATATTTACCAAGGACACTAGGGGAAGGCTGTTGAACGGAAACAGTCCTTGCCCTCACAGTGCCAATAATCTGGTACTCAAAACACCCTCATACATCAAAAAGGCCCTTGGGAGATGGCCCACCCCCCCTGAAGGTACTCTCAGCCCCTGCCATCATGGCTTCTCCCTGCGGGCTATGAACAGGCGGTGAAGCCAGGACAGACAAATACCAGGGTCCAGCCGTCCAGAAATGGGCTGGGGCCTGAACACAAATCCCAGGTAAAGATTTTTAGATCACTGCTCTTGGCAGGGCTGGGGGGTGTAGAAGGCTACGCCCCGCCCCCCAGGCTGGATTCCACCCGGTGACCCTGTATATAACCGTATCCAAATACCATGTCTTGGCTGAACGTCCTTGTGACCATAGCTAACACTCTCTGAGGGCCTAGTGAGAGTCAGGCACCGCGCTGGGTGCTTTGCAGGTATTGTCTTTCCTCACAACAGCCTTGCAAGAGAGGTGCTACCACCATCCTCAATTTGCATACGACACAAAGCAAGAAACTGCAGCTCATAGAAGATAAGGCCAAGGCCACAACAGGTGGTTAGAACCAGAACCAAGTCCAGCTCTGTCCTCCTTGAGTGCTTTCCCTCTGCCTGCCAAGCCATGCAGGGTCCACACCCTTTTCTAAGCAGAACAGTGGGAATCTTGTGTTCCTCTCCTTGCCACAATGGAGGAAAACTGCATGTGTTTCAACGTATCAAAGGATAATGATAACAATAGCTAAAATTAATTGAGCAATTACTATGTGTCGGATACTATTCTAGGCTCTTTATATATGTATTAATTCATTTAATCCTCACAAACCTCTGAAGTGGTTACTTTTATTATTGTATATTATTTGTTATTTTATAGACAAGGAATTGAGACAGAGAGGTTAAGAAATCCAGACAAAGAGAGGTTAATTTGTTTAGTATATGGCATTGGCAGAGTTTGAACCCAAGTTCCCTGGGTCCAGGGTTTAAAAATTGTCATTTCATCTAAGAGCAATAATTCCATCCACCAGAAAATGGCACATGATAAAGAAAAACACACACACAAAAAACAAGTGCACCCTGCATTCTAAATTAAAGCTCTCCGCCTTATTTAGTTTCTGTTCCCAAATCATAACATTTCCCTATAGTTATGAGAGTTTTCTCAAAGTGTTAACAGCAATCTTTGAGAAGAGGAGTTGAGAAATTGAAGAAACCAAGGGGAATTTTCTTAACCAGCTCAGGCAAATGACCGAAAAGTCTAAAATTAACAAGAATAATAAGTTTGGGGTGGGAAAAAAGTGGCAGAGGTGTTTTATATACAAAATAACCAGTCGGGTTGTTTGTCATTGCTCATCTTCACCCTCACTGACTGACTGTTGGGTGCATTGGGCAGTGGCATCCCTGGTCAGCACCACCGGTGGCTTATCTGGGGGCAAGGCGGAGGCAGAGGCAGAGGCAGCAGTTAGGAAAGCGCTGGGGCATCAGGCTGGTGGATTCTAACCTCAGTCCACTAACTTCTCAGCTAAGCAGCTCATCTTCTTTCTGCATCACAGAGACACACATTAGAGATCTTTGAAATAGGCAGATATCCTGTACAGATGTAAACCTTGTTTGTGGCCATAGACCATTAGGGGTGCTTGATAAATACTAATTAAATTAATTAAGAGCACAAAATATAATTACGAGTGTTCTGCTTTTCCCCTGTCTTGCTGCAACACAGGAAAAAGTTTCCACTACGATTCATTTCTATAAGCCAAGACCAAAATTAAATTAAGAGGTCACATGCCAGCAGCAAAGACACAGAATAAGGGAAACATTTTCTAATCAGAAGCTGCAAAGAAATCGGGGCTTTTACATAATAGCAAAATTAGAGTTTGGATGGTGGTATTTCTCAACCAACTTTTCATAAATGAATCCTCTCTAGCCTGTTCTTTCTCACATGCAATTGAATTTCCTTGTTTAGGTTTTTGCCTCCCCTGCCCTTTATCCGATGGCAACACGAGGGCTGTGCAGTAGTCAGTAGGGCACAGTTTAGACTGTAGGCATCAGCCAGAGTTCTCCGAGGCTCCTATAGCTGCTATCTTCCCCCGACCCCAGAGCAATTCCTTCAGACCCTGCCCTCCCTCCTGGTCACCCATCCACTGTCCCTCTACTGCTGTGCCCCACTTGGCTCCCCAGTTGTGAAAATGAATGACTTCAATAGCTGGGGAGGAGACTATTGAAAAATACCCTCTGGGAGGAATCTGGTGAGAGAAAATATGAGAGCAGGTCTAGAACCCTTGGCTGCAATCACTTGTGACTGCAGTGGCTTGACACGGAACCAAAGCAACATGATTCCTAGTGGCTGAGGGATCCGTGGCTCGTTAGAACGAGGAAAGATAGCTTTTGTTGTTGTTTGGGGCTCAGAGAAAGAAAATAGCAGTGGGCACGTTAGGTTGGAGCGCAAGTCTCTGAGGACACGTTTGTTCCCACGTTAGCCTCGATGACAGCAGGCCTCTGGCTCAGCAGCTACTTAGCCTGCAGGTGCTAGAACCATCTCCCCAGGGAGGGCTTGACTTGCCTTCCCGTCTGGACGCCCCCACCCCATGCTCCCAGAGCTCTCCCTGGCAGGTGCACTGGCTTGATTTGCTTCAGAGTTTTAAAAATATTAGCTTTTATGCCTGCTCCTTGAGGTTAAATATGTTCCCAAGAAAGCACTACAGGGAGGGGTGAGAAACTTGTGCCTCTTCCCCTCCTGCTCTTGAAGGGAAGTGTAGAGGTAGCTTTTAAAGAGAAAGTTTATTTGGATGTAGAAACTTCAAACGAACACAAAGATTCCGTTTCCTCTTTAGGGATTCTCTTTTCTCACTCTTTGTCAGAGGCTAACGACGTGGTTTGAAACACGCACGCTCGCACGTGCAGGCACATGCACACACCCAGCCTGCCCGTCTCTGCTCTCGTACTCATGTTTCATCCCTGTGGATGCTAGGGCCTGCGGGATGAGGACCCCATAGCCGTCGGGCAGTGGAGTTTGGTGAGAAGCCAGCGGGTTGGTGGGCTCTCTCTGCTCTTCCCAAGAGTGGTCTTTAGCCTGGTTCTCGGCAGGACTCAGAATCTGTGATTTCTGCCACGGCTTCCCCAAAGCTAGTTGTCCTGCCTCCAAGTGCAGCCTTCTGCATGCAAGGAGGGGATACGGGCTTCTCAGAGCAGGAGCATAAGCAGCCAAGTGTGAAGGGTGTCAGCAGCGGTGATACGCCTTGGGGGAAGATGTGGGACCGGCTGGGCTCTGGGCCAGCAGTAAATATTCCTAAGGGGGGAAGGCTGCTGCAAGTGAGATGGGGGAGTTCTCCTGGGATCCCCCTGGGCTCTGGACTGCCCTTATCCTCATCACCGGTGGCCCTGGCCCCAGCCCCAGGTCATGGACCACTTTTCATTCACCAGTGTAGTCCTACCTTTTACAAGTTATTCTCACACAAATTGTCTTGTTTACACCTTACAACCCTTGAATTAAGTGGTGGCATCCCCATTTTACTGATGATGAAACCAAGGCTTCTGAGTGGTCAAATAACTTGTTCCTCAGGTAAGGCTACTAAGGCCGGCAAGGACAAGAGGTCCAGGTTCCTGATGTGAAGTTCTAGCCCTTGCCTACCTTCAGTCATTGGAGAAGTGCGTACTGTATTCCTAGCCACCGTTAGGTGGCTGTTGGGAATTCAAAGACCCTGGCACGTGGCCCTTACAATCTGGCTCGCCACAATTAAGAGATAAGGAAGGGCTGGATGGTTTGCATTTATTTAATGAGTCATTGGTTCATTTATGCACTCAGTAAATGTTTATTGTATTTTATATGCCAGTCACAGGATAGTAGTAGAGGGGCACAGAGGAAAAGGATACAGTCTTTATTCTTAAGAAGTTCAGTCTAGAAAAGGGACTTCTTTGCTCAAAACTTTCAATGGCTTCTAGAATAAAATCCCAAATCCTCAGTGGTCCCACAAGGCTATGTGAGATCTGAACTTTGCCTCTCTCTCCAGCCTCACTCTGCTCCACCAAAATGGGGTTTTATTCCTTTCTTCATTAGGCAAGCCCTCTTTCCACCTTGGGATTTCTTCACAAAGAGGGTGACAGGCAGAAAGTGATGGGGGCAGGGAGATTCCAGGTAGAGAAGTTTGTGGGAAGGGGAGATAAGTGAATAGAAGTAACTGGGGAACATTTCATTTTTTAAAATGGAGCAGTCAGGTGTGGGAGGGAGGGTGCTTTGTGGGATGGCCTGGCCTGGCCATCAGATCTGAACTTCCCTGTTGAAGTTCTGCTACTTGATTTATGACTGTGGGCGAGTCACTTAGCTTCTCTGGTCTTCAGAATTTGTGAGGGAGATAAAATAGACCATCTCTATACCTCTCCTTTCCAGGAGAATGTGCTTTCTAAGGTCCAGGTGACAGAAGCCAGGATGGATGGAAGACACTATAAAAGAGGTGGAAATCCCAGGAGGCTATAGAGAGCCCAGGCAGAGTGTTGGCATGGAAGGCCTCTCCAGCAGCAGGGACAGAAGTTGTGGAGAAGGCCTGGAGGCTGGCGGGGAAGGCAGCGGTTGACTTGGGAAGGGACAGGGAGGGCTGGCTCCAGCCCTCATCCTTGTCCAAATCCTGACGGAATCCTGATGGAATTTTTCACCAAAACAGCCTGACTTTTCCTCACTCCTGTCCTGATCTCAAGCCCTAAAATGTGTGTGTGGAGGTGGGGGGTGGGGGCAGGAACCAGGTCTCCTGTGGCAGGTACAACAGAGAGCCAGAGGGGGGAGTGGAAGGGGAAAGAGGTGGAGGGGACTGTGCAGGGTTCAAGTGACAGGACAAGCCCCTCACAGGGGATTTTTCTCTACTGACCCCATTCTGCCCCATGGATATAATTTTATTTTTATTTATTTTTCCTTTTTTTTTTTTGGTGCTTTTGGGGGAGGGGGAGCAAGATGAGGGAGATGGGAAGAGACATTTTTTTTTCCACATGAGCCCTCAGAATTACAGTTCACAAACTATTCAGTAAACTGACCGGCCTCAACCTCCCCTTCAACGGCCTAATCTAAGGGGTGGATCTATGTGTTTTGTTGCTTGTCAGAAACAATCGCTGCGCGGCCCATTACATTTACAGCACGTCGCCCTTTAATTGGTGTAACACGCTGAGGCCTGAAAGGAGGAGAGGCCCACAAAAGCGGCCCGTGAATGAGCCTTGACTCACACAAAAACACTCTGCAGAAGTTCAGAGCTGGCCACTAACAAGGAGGTAGGGAGTTAGTTTGAAAAGGGGGTGAAGTTCAGAACTGTGTCACCTTGAGGCGCCTCCCATCAAAGCAATGGTCGCATTGACAAGCTGCAAAGAAAAGAAGTTAAACCTTTAGGGCTGCGGACTTGCCTGCTGGGTTTAGTCTTAAACTTGAAGAGGAGGAGTAGAAGGGGAGGGGGGGGAGCTTTATTTTTCTCTTCCTCTTCCCCACCCTTGTCTCTCTCTGCCCTTATTTTCTCCAGAGAGCCTTAAAGAAGCCGGAGCAAAAGACATACCTCCCAGCCCCCTGTGAAGAGACACAGTTGAAATGTGTAAAAAGTCAGGCTGAAAGCCACAGCATTAGGCCTCTGCAGCTGATCGCAGCCCCTGAGGGCACAGCGTCTCGCCTCTGCCCTCCTGTCCCCTCCCCTGCCCGCCCTTTCCTAAGGCGGCTCCCCGCCTCGCATGGCAGGGGGCGCCGCGGCCTGGGCCCGGGCGGGACGTCAGCGCGGGGACCGCACATCCCGAGGCTGAGCTGGCGAAGGCATGCGCGGGTTCCACTGGGGCACTGGGGGCTGGAGCGACCCCGACCCAAGCATTTGGGAGAACGGATCCGCCCCGGCCCAGCAAAGTAGCTCAGCTTCCCCTCCTCATGCCTGTAACACCCCCGCAAGACCCGACCCCTGGCCGAGCCGGTTTCCACGCTTCGGTTTGAGTTTGCAAAACAAGGAGTTCCTAAAAGAAGAAACCAGTGAGCGCGGGGGGCGGGGGCGGTGCCCAGCGGTGGGGATCAGGTCGCACCCTCCATTCTCCGCCCTTCATGGTCACCGGCTCCGACCCCTCGCGCACCCTCTTGGCTCCAGATGCCAGTAGTTTGCCCAGTAAAGGTGGGGCCGATCTCCCCCGCACCCTGCCCCTCGCCTTCCTCAGTGCGGGATTCCCCAGCACACCCACGCCGGGCTGGAGAACTCCTGGTCCACCGCCCGGGTGCGCGCCCGAGCGCCCAGGGGCACCCTCCTCGGCTCGTCCCCTCCCCATCTTTGTCGCCTTGGGACCCACTACCCCCCTCCCCGCTCTGCTCCTGTGAACCGGCTGCCCCCGTGCGAAGGCGGGGGCACTTTTCAATGCAGCGCCACAGTTCCCTCCAGATTTGTAATCCGCCAAAAAGCCGCTGATTGCTGCAATCGTTACTTTTCATTAAAAAAACTTAGAAGCAATTTGGGAGAACCCTTCTCAATGAATACATTTACCCCCGAACGGTCTTTATTCTCCGCCTCCACTTGATGAGTTTCTCTGGCACGAATCCGTTCTTACAGGCACAGAATGGGCAATCCCTTGATCCCCGTCAATTGTCATCCCGAGTCGGGGCCACTTTGACCGCCAATAGTGGGGAAGTCAGAGCTAATCCTCAGAAGGAATCACGGGAAAAGAAAAGCAACAATAACCAAGTCAAGCGTAAAAAATGAAAGAGAAATCTCTATTATCACTCACTACATTTCCCAGCTATGTACTGAAAAAATCAGCTCGCTTGTCATTCGAGTCAGACACCCACACAAGAATATGGGGTCGTGGTGGGTTGGTAGACTCACACGACGTAAGGAGCGATATTTGAGAGGGAAAGAACTCTCTTCTGCCTCTGCCAAATCCCTCCTCACATCCGCCATAACCATTAAATACAGACTGACTTTATTCTGTATGGGGAGGCCCAGGGGTGGGTGGTGAGGGAGCCCCCAGCTGGGCATGGATGAAAAAAAAAAAAAAACCCCGGGGGGAGAGATGGGCGCGGGGGCCGGGGCGCGGCCGTGGCTATTGATGCCAAAGAAACGCGCCCCTACCAGGCACCTCCCTCGCAGGCCCAGCGACCACGCAGGGGGCCTCCTCCGTGCGCTCCCCAGGTCCCCTTTGCGCTGCCTGCGCGCACGAGGCCTGTGGCCGCGGGCTCCGCTGAGCCCCATTTCTGCTGCGGGGAAGCCGCGGCCCAGGCGCAGTGTGCTGAGGCTGGGGGAGGTGAAAGGCCCGCGGGGCCGCGGGAGCAGACACAGCGAGACCTGTGAGACCCGGAACACACTGCCCCTTTGCACGCCGACACCTACAGTTATCTGGCATAGGCCCTGATTCCTTTAGGCCGCAGCCAAGTGAGGGGCAAAGTTAGTTCTGAAAAGGCCGATGGGACGCGGGCCTTCCCTTTCTCCCTCCCTCCACGGAAGAAACTTCGAGGTCCGGGACTGTCCAGGGCCCGCAGACGCGGCGTCTGTAGCCCCAGTTTCCGGGGCAAGCGTATCGAGAGGGCCGCGGAGGACCTGGGGCCCAAACCACCTCCGTCAGAGAAGCGGCCGGGGCCGGGGTGGGAGCGCCCTGTCGTTGCCGTCCAGAGGCCTTTCCGTGTGCACTTCTCTCTCCACATTAAAGAGCCCGTCCGGGGGTGCCTTTGTGGCTGCTTTCATTTTTCCCGCGTGCGTCGGAGGCTGCTTTTCCCGGTGGCTCGCAGGGCCGCGGGGCAGGGCCGCGGGCGGCACGAGGACGTTCCGGTCCTCGCGAGTCTGGAGCTTCTCTCCGCCCGCGCTCTCCCGCGACGCCGCGGGCCTCTGCAGGGGCGCGCAGGTGCCAGCCCACCCCTGGGTACCCGAAGCCCTGCAGCGTGTCTCCCTTGGGGAACCTCTCCCACCTGTCACTCCCCGCCTTCCCGCCACACACACGTCACACACGACATACACGCTAAAACGTGTAGACGTTACATATTCGACATGCCATTTACACGAACGCTCACACATTTGTATACACGCATGCAGAGATTTAAAAAAACGTTCGCACACCACAGACTTACGAAACATATTCACATTTACCCAAGGCCTAGACTCAGCCGCATACACACAGTCACACACACACACATTCCCGCACACCCAGGCACACTCGCACGTGCACTCACTATTGCGCGTGCACACAGTGCTCAAGCGCGTGCCCTCGGGCGCTGTCCTTTATAGCAGGTTAGGCAGGGGCGTCCTAGAGGGAGCCATCGGGGTGGGTGTCACGGACTCTGGCCCTGGGACCTGGGTCTCCTTCGGGAATCCTCGCCCGGGTAGATGCCCCGAGTTTCCTGCGGGGCCTGCGTGCGCTAGTGCCCCTCATCCGGCGGGCTCTGGGCCAGAGCTGGGCCTTCCCAGGCGGCCACATCCATCAGGCGGGAGCCCGCGGCGAGGACCAGCTCAAGGAGGCACCATACACTAGGCCTCGTACCCCCTAAGGGGGGGATCCGTGGGCCTCCCTCCGGCAGGAGTCGGAAGCAGAATGGCCGGGAAAGGAGATCCGACCCGAGTGACACTCGCCCCCCTCCCCATGCCCCCGCCCCAGATCAGGTAGCGGGGCGGGGAGCAAGGCGTTGAGGGTGGGGGTGACAATCGCGATCTATTAAGCAAGAGGGTTCTGTCCTGCCTCGGATTTACATAAACGCGGATCTCGGCTTCCTTCGCGGTCTGGAAAGGGTGCCTGCAAAGAGGGCGACGCTCTGCAATCCTAATTAGTGATTTTTGTCCCCTTGTTACTGGGCTCAGCATCTCATGCAAATGAACTCTTCATTTCAGCCACATTACCCCAGCTCCAGAATTAACTGACTCTTATCTTTAATGATATGCCGCTGAAGTTCTCCGAGCCCGGCTAGCTTTTTATCTTGATTACGCTAATCAATAAGAAATGATAGAGTAGAATTATAAACTCTATTGGCTTTTAAATGTTGCCGGCAAGCCCTCTAGATGCCATTCCCGTTCATTGTTATTTATTAAAATGATCCTCAGTCTAACAGCGGATGCAAATAGAGAGGCGAACAAGGAGAATTGCCTTGGGACTTGTCCTAGCCAGTCCCTGACACCACCCGCGCCCCACTCTCCAGGGAAGAGCCCTGTTTGGGTTTGAGAAGGTGGAAAAATATATATTGTTTAAATTGCTCCTTTGAAGGCCCGAGAGAAACAAACAAAAATATTAAGAAACACCACGTCCCCACTCCATCCAGATAGTCTTAGCGGTAGAAGCTTTGAAAAAGGCACTTTGAGAAAAAAAGAGCCTCTGGGAGAAATCTGTAAAACACGTACACACACACATATCCTGCACTCACAGCTCCCCCCACATGCTCGCGGCTTTTGCATATTAGAATTTATAGACGTTTGTGTAAGCATGTATGTGCGTTCATCAGCATGTATAATGTCAGACAGAACTCCTGAAATGCACCCCCCCCCCAGCTCTCAGGTCTCCTGGGAGAAAATGGAGCTTGAGTCCCTTCCTGTTTGCAGACTTTACCTTCAACTCCAGCTGGCCGGCGGGTGGCATTGCCCAAGGTGTCAGAGCGCCTGAAAGGGAAGTTTTTGGGTTCCTAGACTTCGGCATCAGGTGGACTGATAATTCCAGCCCATGCCTCCGGCCACAACCAGCGTAGAGGCCACACCAACCCTTGGTCCGGGACCCCCTAGCAAAGCGTTCTCAGGCCCAGTTTGCTCCGCACTCTTTCCCGAGAAGCCTAAAGGAGGATGCGGGGCATTTCTTTCCTTCGGTTCACTGAGTGAAAGGTGTTTGTGTTGCATGTGAGATATGTCCAAAGAGGATCTGAAACACCCCTCCTTCTCGGCCAGATATTACTCCTCTCGAGGCCGGCCCTGAGTTTCGTCTCAGGTAGGGTGGGAGCATTGGGGCCCCCCAAGAGGGGTAGGGGCTGCTGAGAACACCCGGCCATCATCACTTATCAGACTCATGGACGAATTCATTAGATTCCGTTTAGATCCAGTGAAAAGCTAATAAGACTCTACACCGCAGCAGGCACTTTGGCAGGAATGCGGCTCAGGCTCCGAGGCGTGAAGGGCCGTTCCCTCGCTTGCTTGACTCTAGGCTCCCACAGCCCTTTCGGTGGGTGTTCGACACCCGTGGCCTCCAAAGCCCGGAAAGCCCCGAAAGGCCACTCAATAAGCCACAACTCGGCCTGCCCTGCCTTGCAAGCCGTGGGACACACTGCGGCTGTCTAGACAAGTTTACGCACGGTCCAGCTCGCCTGTGGTTGGCGACACGTTCCCAAGCAGGCGCGCGGCCCCTCCGGCTCCCGAAGCAGCGAGTTCCGTCCCCTTGCACCCCCCAGCACAATCTGGGGCGCATCGCGAGGCCGGGAAGCTGCGCTCTCAGTCTCCCAAAGGCGCAGGGCTGCGGAAGCACACGCCAGGGACTGCACGCGGGGAGCAAATGGACGAAACGCCAACTGAAGCCCTCGCCAAGGCCATGGTCGATCCGTGGAAGAAGTTGGGAATCGCGGGCAGGCAAAGCCTTTTTTTTTTTTTTTTTTTTTTTAATGACACGTTGGGGGAAGGGCTGGATGTATCAAAATCATGTAAAATTTCTGTTCTTAGCAACATCCTTGTTATTAGGAATGATGACTAAACCGCCAGGATTATTCTGGACTGTAAGTTATCAAGAGCCCACTAATTTCACATTAAAGCCCATTGACTGCAACGGCGTGATTGAAGGGTTTTTAACAATTAACATAATCAGAAAATGAGCTGAGATAATTTTTATTCAACTCATTACTTTTTAATCATGTATTTCTTTTAATTAATATCTTCTCCGTGAACATAACACAAAGCGGAGCCCCAGTGCTGGCCCTAGCCAGCCTGCGGGACTGAATTTGACACAGCCAAACATTTTCACCAGCCGCATTCATTGCATCTCTATTGTGGCGCGGGTGAAATAGAAAAATCTTGTCCAAAAGTCACCATGTTGTTTTGAAACACAATTTAAAAGAGGGGGGAGCACAAGCCATGCGCTGTTAATTCGCCTTGACTTTTATATTTGGGCGCCTCTCTTGGTTTGCAGCCAGATGGATACAAATAGGAAGGGAAAAAAAACAGGAAGAAGGAGGAGGAGGAAGTGAAGGAGGAGGAGGAGGAAGAGGAGGAAGGGAGGGCGGGAGGGAGGAAGGAAAGACTTTTAGAGATGGATGCCCCGTCCTGGGTTTGGAGGGAAGTGGGCTTTGGGCTGCTCGTATCTAGTACCTGGACAGGCCGGTGGGACCGCCGGGGCCACAGAGTTTGGCAGCCGCGCACCTGCCCTGGGCGGCAGAAGAATCTGGGTCCCAGCTCTCGGGCCAAGCCAAGGCCGGCAGGACCCAGAGCGGTGAGCATCACCTCCCCACCCCAGCCTCCTGGGTTTGCACCGGAGGGGCGAAATCCCCTAGCTTGCGTTGAAAGTGGGTGGCGACCTGTGGGCCACCCTTCAGGACAGGATCCTGGACCACGCAGCCGCTGTGCGCCCAGCCCAGGTATTTCACTGCATCCCTCAGAGTCCTCCTCACGACCCCGCCGGGCCCCCAACACCACCCAGCCCGGGAGACTTGATCCAACTCAAACGCCTTATATGGAATGGAGTACAGGCATTTTGGTTGGCACAGAGGGCTACGGCCCCCTTTGGCGAGCCCCCTCCCCACTCCAGCAACTCCATCCCCCCGCCCCGTCTCACCTGAGGCCTGACCATTAGACCCCCAAAAGAAGGGCCGTTGGGAACTAAGATATCTCGGTTCCTAGTACTGTGTACTTAATACTGTGAGAGCTACCGTAGCCCCGGAAAAAAAGAAAAAAGAAACAAAGCCGACCCCTAGTGGAAGAAAATGAAAAATTTAAAATATAAACCGTGGGGAATTGGCAAGACCACAAGTCTGTACAAGCGAGGGGAGTGGGAGGGTGCAGAGCAACGGGGGAGGATTATAAGGAAATGGAATATTGGAAGGGGCCACAGAGCAGAAGGAATTCAGTTGGAGAGAGCTAGGAAGAGAGAGACTCAGAGAGACTGGCCTTTTGGGCACTTAGGTCAAGAATGCATCTCCATCCTTGTGGCCTGCTCAGTTTCAGGGGTCAGTTAAGGACATCTGACTTCCTTTCCTTTTCCCCAGTGGGGCTTGAGGTTTCTGTAATTACAGAGACAGATGGAGGTTTCTGTTTGCTACTGCCTGTCTGCCCCAGAATTGTCCTTCTTTTTCCTTCAAACAAACCACTGCCGCCTACCTATTCTTACCTCTCAGTCTTTGCTAGATAATGATAATTATGGTGACAACAAAAACTCCAACCTACCTGGGGGATAATGCTTAGAATACCAGCTCTGTTCCTCTCTAGTTATTTATTTGTTATTGAATTTTAATAGGGAACATCTGGGACACCAGGTTTGTGACCAAGGGATGGTGGTATTTCAGGCACTAAAGCAGAACAGTGAAGAGTGAACCACTGTCCTGAAAGTCTCTGCTGATGTCCGGGGTCAAACTGTTAAATATGAAAGAAAAAAGAAAAGGTGACATCAAAGATAAGATATTGCTGATGAGCAAGTCACTGTTTACCCAGAGTGAGCACTTCAGGTTAATCAAGGAAGTATCAAGGGTGGCATTTGTGTCCTTGAGCTCCTTTTAAAGCCTTTTTCTAATCCACTTTTATGATGTGCCTCTGTGTGGCCTCCTCCCCAGCTTCCCACCCCCTCTCCCGTGTTCTCCTGTGTGTGCTGATACTCTGTAGGCACTTTCATACACCCTGTCTCTTCTACATCCATGACATTCAGTAAGCATTTTCCTTTTCTTGGAAATCCACCCACCCCCAACCAACTATGGCAACTTACCCATCCTTTAAGGTAATGCCCAAACACCACTCTTCCATAAAGACTTCCTCTTTATTTCCCTCACCTTTGCATTCTTCTCATATCATAACTAACTTTCCCTTTAATTTTCCTCTTGTATCCTAATTGCCTCATAAGGTAGTCGACTGTCTATGTCTTTTATCTTCCTGCCCGTATGTAAGTACCTGCAGCTTGAGGACTGTGTTTTATTGGTATTGCCCACAGAACTGAACCCAGGACCTCACTGTGGTTCAGTTCTCAGTAAATGCTTGTTGTTGACTGTTCGCTAAGTTCCACAGTTTGGACTTATAAACCAGGCCAAGGATCAGGGTGGTTCTGGGCTGATCCTTCAGGAATTTGATGAACCACAGCCACTCCTTGGCAACTGAGAACAACTCTTGCTGAGAGATGTGATGAGGATGCTGTTGGAGGGTGTGTTTGAGTGTATAATAGGAATGGAAACCCAGATGCAGTGCTTGTGACTCTCCAATGTAAGTGCTGAACTTGGGGATGGGATGGGGTGAGGGTGTGCAAAGAGTCCAGTTGTTCTAAAATCTCGTATGAGGGAAGTAGGTCAGGAGGATCACTTTGGTGTCCTAGACAGATGGCAAATAACCTCTTTTGAGAGATTAATGAACTAGTTGTAGCACATTATTTGCCAAAGATCCAGGCTGCAGGATATTAATAAGAGGCTGGTTCATGCTCCAGTGAGACCAGATAGTACCATGTCCCACAGAATTTTGCAGGTGCAGTGCATATGCTGCCTTAGGAGAGGTTCCTCACTTGTTTCCTTTATGGAGCTGTCATTCGATAAGCAAGTAGAGCTTGGCTCAAATCTGACCTAAACTTTGACTTGGCCTTGAGATGAGAAATACCAGGTCAACAGAGGGAGTCCTGGTTAATGAATCATAATTCCCACAACCACCCTCAGAGCAGAACTGTGGCACAGCCCACCCCCTCCGCCTTTAAGGTTTTCATTAACCCTCATCAGCCGACATTCTCTTCAGCCATTCCTGTTCATCAGAGCTTCAAGACGCACTCAGCTCATCATAATCCTGAAAACAGCCTGTTGAGGACCGAATCATGTCCCCCACAAAAGACATGTTCGAGTCTTAATCTGTGTTCCTCCAGAGGTGAACCCATTTGTAAATTGGACCTTTGAAGATGTTATTAGTTGGTCAAGGTGTGGACTATTTGTGTAAATAAGATCATCGAAGATCTTATTAAGTTGAAGCCAAATTGAATCAGGGTGAGCCTTAATCCATATGACTGGAGTCCTTATAAGGTAGAGGAAGTTTGGATGTAGTAAGTCAGAAGAAGCCAGAAGTCAGTGGAAATCAGAGGAACAGGTACAAGGAGAGAGTGCCATATGATGCAGGATTGCTTGAACACTACAGAGTCCAGGAGAAGGCAAGCCCTGGTACGCCTTGATGTGAGAGTCCGAAGCTTTTTGTGGAGCCCAGAAAAACTCATGTTCTTGGAGCTAATCCATTCCTGTGGGTATTGCACCCTTTGGTTGCAGTTGGAAGAACTTTGATTGGATTTTTTCAGTAAGGAATGCCCCAGAGTGGGTCTTGGTCCTCTTGCTGGAGTCCTTTATAAATGGAGGACTGAAAGGAGAAACACAGAAAAAGGTGGCAAAGAGAGAGAAACCCTGAAAGGCTGGAAGAGATGAGGTCTGGAAGCTGGAGGCTAGAATCAGTGGAGCCCAGAAGCATGGAAAGTGGCCCGGGAGAGGCCTAGAGGAAAGGCGAGAGATGAACCAGTCACTTGGTCACCCACAGCTGAGCTCTGGGAGAAAGTAAGCCTGGAGTGGAAGGCAGAGACCTCAGCAGAGCTGCCATTGTGCCTTACCATGTGGCGGGAGTCCTGGACTGCCAGCAGCGGGCCTTTGGAAAGACAGCATTTCTGATGATGCCTTGATTTGGACATTTTCACAACCTCAAAACTTTAAGCTTTTTTTTTTTTTAATTTTTAAAAAACAATTTATTGAAGTGTATCATTCATGCATGAACATACATAAATTATAAGTGTTCAGTAAACATCATGATCTTACAAAACAAACATGCATAACATCATACAGGGCTCCCACACATCACCCCCCACACACAAACACCCTGCATTGTTGTGAAACATTTGTTAACAAATCATGAAAGGGCATCGTCAAAGTATTACTACTAACTATAGTCCGTATCTTCCTCCCCTATACATTTTTTAAAGGATTTATTTATTTATTTACTTTTATCCATTTTTACACCAACCCCCTGCCCTGTTTTTGCTGTTTCTGTGTCCATTCGCTGGGCAACTCTCTGTGTCCGTTTCCTGCCCTCTCTCATCCTTCTCCTCCTGTCTTCACTGGGATTCGGTCCTCGAAAACTCCGATGTGGGAGAGAGGTGTCCTACCGCCTGCATCACCTTAGCTCCTGGTTTTTTGGTGCCTCTCATCTTGGCTCTCCCCTGGGTCACCATCCTGTTACATCATCATCTTGCTGCATGGCTTGCGGGGCCTGGCGGTGCACCCATGGGCAGGGCCTAGTGGTCCATGCACCTTTCCATATTTTTCTTTTTTTTATTTTTACTGGTCCCGGGGATTGAACCCAGGTCCCTCCATATGGGAAATGGATGCTAACTACCTGAGCCACTTCTGTCCCCCTGCTATATCTCCCAAGGTTGACCAAAGATATCCAAAGTTACAGTCTTTTCCCATACAGGATGGTCATATAATAAATCAAGCTAGTTTATCATCAGAATTCCAAAAACCAGACTGAGGGAGAAAAACTAGGCCTGGGGACACATGCATGGTTTCTAATATAGTGAATGTTTAGCTTACCCTGATTATCACAAAATCAGGACAGTGAGAATATTCACAGAAAACTGTAAGCTTTTAACCTAATAAATTCCCATTATAAAAGCCAACTTGTTGCTGGTATATATGGCGGCCTTTAGCAAATGAAAACACTTTTTGTTGGACTTCTAGCCTCCAAAACCATGAGACTATACGTTTCTGTTGTTTAAGACAACCCATTGTGTGGTGTTTGTCATGGCAGCCTGGCAAACTAGGACACAGCCTGAATGTCTCATGGTCACTCTGGCTAATTTTGAAGATGATTAATTTTTTTCAACTTGGATTAAGTCTAAATAGTACAAAGCAAAGAGGAAATTTTACTATTATCAAAGCACTTTAAGTCTTGAGACAAAGTACATGATTCAGGTTAAAAGGACTGAATGATCTGAATTGTGTACTCCCACTCTCTCTGTGCTTTGCTTTGCTTTATGCTTTGCAGACACAGGTTTGCTCTTCAGGAGAAGCATCTTGGGTACTCTCAGGGTGTGTGTGAGGAGAAGCTTAGCACTTTGAATAATGTTTTGGGACTCCATCATTCCATTGGTGAAAGCCTCTGAAAATCTACTTATATTATCTTTAGATAAAAAGTAAAATGACAAAAACATAAGCAGCAAAAGAAAAAAAAAAAAAGATGAACAGTATTTCATCTAAATTAAAACTTTTGGGCATCAAAGGACTTCATCATGAAAGTAAAATGACAACATAAGAATAGGAGAAAATACTTGGAAATGACATATCCAATAAGGGTTTACTATCCAGAAATTTAAAGTTCTCTTACAACTCAACAACAAAAAGACAAACAGCCCAATTTAAAAATGTGCAAAAGATTTGAATAGACATTTCTCAAAAGAAGATATACAAATATCCAATAACCACATAAAAGGATGCTCAAAGTCATTAGCCATCAAAGAAATGCAAATCAAAACCACAAGAAACCATTTCACACCCACTAGAATGGCTACTATTTAAAAAATGGAAAATAAGTGTTGGAGAGGATATGGAGAAATAGGGACACTTGTTCGTTGTTGGTGGGAATGTAAAATGGTGTAGCCACTGTGGAAAACAGTTTGGTGGTTCCTCAGGAAGTACAGAATTAATTCTAAGTATATACTCATAAGAATTGAAAGCAGGGACTTGAGCAAATATTTGCACACCTATGTTCATAGTGGCATTATTCACTATTGCCAAAAGATGGAAGTAACCTAAGTGTCCATCAATAGATGAATAGACATTTATAAAAATGTGCTATATACATAAAATGGAATGTTATTCAACCATAAAAAGCACTGAAGTCCTGATACATGTGACAACATGGAGGAACCTTGAAGACAGCATGTTGAATGAAGTAAGTCAGACATAAAAGGACAGCATTGTATGATCTCACTGATATGAACAATTAGAATAAACAAATTCATATAGTCAGAAAGTAGAATACGGTTACTAGGGGCCAGAGTGGGGATAGGAATTGGGCGTTACTATGAATTGGTACAGAGTTTCTGTTTGGGATGATGGGAAAGTTGTGGCAATTGATGGTGGTGATGGTAGCACAACATTGTGAATGCAGTTAACACTATTGAATTATACATTTGAAAGTGGCTAAAAGTGGATATTTTAGGTTGCATATAAGTTACTATAATTTTTTTTTTTTTTTTTTTTTTTTACCGGGAGGTCCCGGGGATTGAACCCGGGTCCCTCCATATGGGAGACGGATGCCCAACCAGTTGAGCCACATCCGACCCCTGTTACCATAATTTTAAAAAACCCATAAAACTGTACAACACACACAGTGAGCCCTAATGTAAACTATGGACTACAGTTAGTAGTATAATTAGATTCCCAGGGGAAGATAGAGTAGGAAGAGCCAGGAATCAGTCCCTCCACCAGAACAGTTTTGAACCAGCAGGAACTATATGAATAGTCAACTATTTTTGAAATTCTGGAGTTTAGAACACTGTGCAGTATCCAGGGGAGAGCAGGAGGAAGAAGCTGGCAAATTGCAGTAAATACTGGTGAATTTCACTCTCCCCACAGCAGCTACCACCCCGCAATCCCTAGTCTCTTGGCAAGCCGCAGTAGGGTCCCCAACCCTAGCTTCCAGCTCTGCTTGCTGTAGTCAGGGTGGAATATAAAGACCTGGTTCCCCAAGATTCAGGGCTGTGTGGTGCAATGGCTGCTGACTGCTTTTTATCAGATATTTCAGATTGCTGGAGGCCCTGCTCTGAGGGCGGCTATTATTTCAATTCACCTCAGGCAAAAGCATCAAAGCAGTTTTTTTTTTTTTTTCTTTCCCATTCATTTTTTAAAAAAATTATTTTATTTTTAAAAAAGCTTTAGATTACATAAATGTTACATTGACAATATAGGGGATTCTCATACTTGCCCCCCCACCCCCTCCCATATTTTTCCCCATTAAAAACATATTTCATTAGTGTGGTACATTTGTAACAATTGATGAACACATATTGAAGCATTGCTACTACCCATGGTCTATAGTTTACATTATAATTTATACTTTGCCCCACACAATTTTATAAGTTGTGACAAAATGTATAATGGCCTGTATCTGTCATTGCAGTGTCATGCAGGACAATTCCAATGTCCCCAGAATGCCCCATGCTACACTTATTCTTCCCTCTCCCTCCCCTCAGAACCTTTGGTGAACCACTGATTATATCAATGATATAATTTCTTCCATTACTAGAATAATAACTCTACTTTAGTCCATAGTTGCACTCCCTCCTTTTGTTCATTCATTCCTCAATCTTGAGGATTTGGGGATGGTGATGCCCACTCTGCTTCCAGTTGAGAGGGGGCTTGGATCCCATGATACAGATGGATGGAACTGCCTTGCTTGCAGTTGTAGATACTTTCTGTTTTGGGGGGATGGGCATTGTCCATCATCCTTTTGTTAGTTGTCCTGGGCCAGTCCAGTGAACTGGAGAGTAGGTGTTGTAACTCTGTTGAGATTCAGGGCTCAACTGGCATATGAACAGCCAGAAGATTTAAGTCTCTGGGACACATATTTAACAGGTATCTACAGGTTCAAATAAAAGGGGCATAAGAACCATATGTAAGAAAAAATAGATAAATGGGACCTCCTTAAAATTAAAAATTTTTGCACTTCAAAGGAATTTGTTAAGAAAGTGAAAAGGCAGCTTACTCAATGGGAGAAAATATTTGGTAGCCATTTATCTGATAAGGGCCTAATATCCAGCATATAAAATGAAGTCCTATATCTTGAAAATAAAAAGTCAAACAACCCATTTAAAAAATGGGCAAGAGATTTGAACAGACACTTTCCCAAGAGGAAATACAAATGGCTGAAAAACACATGAAAAGATATTCAACACTGCGAATATTCTCGCTGTCCTGATTTTGTGATAATCAGGGTAGGCTAAACATTCGCTATATTAGAAACCATGCATGTGTCCCCAGACCTAGTTTTTCTCCCTAGGTCTGGTTTTTAGATGCTGGTGATAAACTAAGCCTGATTTATTATTATATGACCATCCTGTATGGGAAATGACTGTAACTCTAGGTATCTTTGGTCAACCTTAAGAGATATAGCAGGGGGGCAGATGTGGCTCAAATGGTTGGGCATCCGTCTTGCATAGGAGGGACTTGGATTCGATCCCCGGACCTCCCAGTAGAAATAGAAAAAAGAAGAATATAAAAGGGGCATGGGCTGCCAGGCCCTGTGTGGGGTGTGCCATTAGGCCCCGCTGAGCCCCGCTGAGCCATGCAGCTAGATGATGATGTAACAAGAGAGTGACACAAAGGAGAGCCAAGACGAGATGCGCTGAGAAACCAGGAAACTGAGAAACCAGGAAACCAGGAACTAAGGTGGCGCAGGTGGTAGGACGCCTCTCTCCCACATCGGAGCTTCCGAGGATTGAATCCCGGTGAAGAAGGAGGAGAAGGATGAGAGGAGAGGGAAGGAAGCAGACACAGAGAATTGCCCAGCGAATAGACACAAAAACAGCAAAAATGGAGGGGGGGGATGGGTGTAAAAATGGATAAAAGTAAATAAAAAAAAATAGGTTAGGTTGGGGGAAAATACAGCAAATGTAAAGTATGGACTATAGTTAGTACTGTAGTAATATTTTGATGATATTCTTTCATAATTCCTAACAAATGTTTTACAACAATGCAAGGTATTGGTGGTGGGGTGATGTACGGGAGCCCTGTATGATGTTATGCATGTTTGTTTTGTAAGTTCACAACTTGCACTATACACTTATTGCTTATGTATATTCATATTTGAATGATATACTTCAATAAAATTTTTAGAAAAAAAAAAAGATATTCAACATCACTAGCTCTTAGGGAAATGCAAATCAAAACTACAATGAGATATCATCTTACACCTAGTAGACTGGTAGCTATTTATTTATTTATTTTTTTAACCAGGAGGTCCTGGGGATTGAACCCAGGTCCCTCCATATGGGAGATGGACGTCTAACCATTTGAGCCACATCCGTCCCCCTGGTAGCTATTTTTTTTTTTTTTTTTTTTAAAGAGAACTATAAGTGTTGGAGAGGATGTGGCAGAAAGGGAACACTCAACCACTGTTGGTGGGAATGTAGAATGGTGCAGCCATTGTGGAGAATGGTTTGGAGGTTCCTCCGGAAGCTAACTATAGAACTGCCATATGATCCAGCAATCCCACTGCTTGATATATATCCAGAAGAACTGAAAGCAGGGGCATGAACAGATATATGCACACCAATGTTCATAGTGGCATTATTCACTATTGCCAAAAGTTGGAAGCAACCCAAGTGTCCATCAACAGATGAATGGATAAGCAAATTGTGGTATATACGTACAATGGAATATTACTCAGCTGTAAGAAGGAATGAAGTATTGACATACGGGACAACATGGATTGACTCTTGAAGACCTCATATTGAATGAAGCAAGCCAGTCACTAAAGGACAAATATCACATGGCCTCACTGATATGCTAAAGGAAATTGAGCAGACTCACAGAGCTAGAGTCTGGAATATAGGTTAGCAGGACAGTGGGGTCGACAGTGTTGGAATGTCAGGGGGAGTAGATTGGGAGGAGTTGGGTTGGGCTATCCATGGAACCAGGGGGAGGGCTGGAGGAAGGAACAGGTGAACTCTGGGGATTTGTAGGTCTGTGGTTAAAACTACAATGGTAGGAATGTTCTTTTGGCACATATGGCAGGGGAAGGTTACTGGTGCAGGGCATCAGGGATGGGGGGATAAGTGGAAAAGGGCATACCTAGGGCATGCTTCTATAGAATATAAAAGTATTCATTTTGCCATAGGGTGTTATCTCAGTGTTATCTCAGTGGTTGGAGACCCACACAATAAACAAGAAAGTATTAAATTCCCATCCTGCTATGTTCTCACATAGAGGGGCAGGAGTCTTTCAATAATGTAGGCAGTGCCTAATAAAAGAAGACAGACCAATAAGTGAAGCCCTCAATATTAATGCATGTAACTATGAATCTTATGCCTCAAAAATTGAAACTTAGTGGTTACCATGGGTTCAGAGGGGAGGGGGAGGGAAGAATGGATGGAGTATGGGACATTTTGCAATGACAGATGATCTTGCAATGACAGATACAGGTCATTATGCATTTTGTCAGAACCTATAAAAGTGTATGGTGCAGAATGTAAACCATAATGTAACCCATTGACCATGGTTAGTGGCAATGCTTCAATATTTGTTCATCAGTTGTAACAAATGTACCAGACTCATGTAAGATGTTATTAATAGGGGAAAATGTGAGGGGGGTGTGGGGTATTTGGGAATCCCCTACATTTTCTATGTGATGTTTCTGTAACCTAAAGCTTCTTTGAAAATAAAGTGAAAAAAAAAAATCAAAACAAAACACTGGGGGAACATATAGAAGATACTGTCACTGTGCATAAAGGATAACAGATCTTATGGTGATGAAAGACACAATGCAAGAAATTTTTAAATTTATTTTTTAATTTAATTTTTCATTTTTAAATTATTATATTTACTTATTTTTGGCTTTGTTTTTGGGGAAGTTTACGGTTGCAGAAGGGTCACAAGTGTGTCAGGGGAGGATCACTGGTGCGGGGTGTCAGAGATAGGGAGAGGTGTGGGGATGGGTACACCTGGGGCATGCCTCTACGGAATATGAATGTGTTCAAGTGGTCATGGGGTGTTGTCTTGGTGGGTGGTGACTCACACAATAACCAAAAGAATATTGAATTTCCATCCTGGGTAGTCCTGCTACATTCTCTAACAGAGTGGCAAGAATCCCCAGAGCGCATGGGCAGTGCCTAGTGAAGAAGGACAGACCAATATGCCAGGCCCTTGGTATTAATGCTTGGAGTTATGAGCCTTGTTCTTGTGAAATTGAAACTTAGTCTAATATTATATATTGCCCAAGAGTTACCTCCTGAAAATTTCCTTGTTGCTCAAATGTGGCCTCTCTCTAAGCCAAACTCAGCATATAAACTCACTACCTTCCCCCGCCCCCCATCCAGTGTGGGACATGATTCCTGGTGATGAGCCTACTTGGCACCAAGGAATTATTACCAAGTGCCAACTAGGATGCATCTGGAAAAAGATCTTGACCAATCGGCACCTCAAGCAGGGGGGTTCCCAAGGGCTCTGGAGACATCTGGACACTATAGGCAGGGCAGACAACCCCAGGAATTCTATACCCTGTTAGTGGGCCTTACCTTGGAATATATGATAACATACACCCCGCCCCCCCCGCCAATATAGTGGAGTGAGACTCATTTATAATTTTCCTACAGAGCAGTCTTAAAGACAGTACCCTTCCTCCAAACCATGGAAAACAGTTAAAGGGCTACATTAACTGGGCAAGTGCTGAATCAAGAAAAAAACACAGCTTCAAAAAGCCACAGAAGCTTCTGGCATCCTTGCTGATACTTTCCTCACCCACTCCCCAGCACAGTGTGGAGCTGGCCGGCAAGCCCATTATGGGTCCTTGACCTTGTTCCAGCTGGGAATGGCTGACCTAGGAAAATCCTCTGGAGCTTTCCCTTCCCTCCCTGACTCTCCTCCCAAGAATTTGCCTTCCAGGCAAAAGCAGCTTTGTACAGCTAAAGCTGTAAAAGAAACAATCAAGTTAAACAGCCTGGGGCAAAGGATTACTTGCTCTAAGACCTACACTAGGGCATTTAGGAGAGGGAGAAGATCTGTTTCATAGGGAATGGAGGGTGTAATCAAATTTCTGTAAACAGGATAACTCCCAAGGCCACTAGCAAGCACAAGCCCCGGACAAGGCACAGGCTCAGAAAAGACATGGAGGATCCTGTACTTTGTATTAGGTAGTTTGTGTTCTAAGAATTTGTCTATTTCCTCTAGGTTATCTAAATTTGTTGTTCACTCTTATGGTCATTTTTATTTCTGTAGGGTTGGTAGTAATGTCCTCCCTTTCATTTAGGATTTTAGTTATTTGTGTCCTCTCTTTTTTTCTATCAGTCTAGCTAAAGGTTTGTTGACTTCATTGATCTTTTCAAAGAACTAATTTTAGATTAGGTTGATTCTCTCTATTGTATTAAAATTCTCTATTTCATTTATCTTCACTCTAACCATATGTCCTTCCTTCTGCTCACTTTGTGTTTATTTTGTTCCCCATTTTCTAATTTCTCCTGTTTTGAGGTTAGGTTTCTGATTTTAAATCTTTCTTTTTTTTTCACATAAGCATTTGGAACTATAAATTTCCCTCTCAGTACTGCCTTTGCTACATCCTATAAGCTTTGGTATGTTATATTTTTAATTTTCATTTGCCTCAAGATGTATCCTAATATACCTTGTGATTTCCTCTTTAACCCATTGATTGTTTAAGAGTACATTGTTTAATTTGTGAATTTTCCATTTCTATCTCTGTTTTTGATTTCTAGCTTCATTCCATTGTGGTCAATGAAGATACATTGTATGAATTCAATATTTTTGAATTTACTGAGACTTGTTTTGTGACCTAAGATATGATCTATCCTGAAGAATGATCCATGTGTACCAGAGAAGAACATGTATTCTGTTCCTATTGGGGGAAATGTTCTATACATATCTGTTAAGTCTAGTTGGTTTAGAGTATCATTCAAGCCTTCTATTTCCTTATGATCATCTGTCTATATGCTTTATCCATTATTGAAAGTGTATTAAAGTCTCCTACTATTAATGTAGAAATGTCTATTTCTCCCTTCAAATCTGCCAACATTTACTTCATATATTTTGGGGCTCTGCTATTAGATGCATAGCCATTTATAATTTTTATGTCTTCTTGTTGAATGGATCCCTCATTACATTTTTTCTTCATTAATTCTATCAATTATACTGTGCCTATGCAAATTCTATCAATTTTTATTGATTATTTGCATAGGCCCAGTGTAATTTTTAAACAAACGGCACATGCATTTTGGTGAAATGTGACCACCTATAAGTCATGCCTTGTGGAACGTAGGCATTTGACATGCTGTCATAGGCACCATGCCACTTGAGATGTAGCAGTTATATCAGTTAGTGTTCTTGGTTCCAAGCAACAGAAATGGATGCTGTTAATCTCAGGCAAAAACAGAATTTTTGGCAAACTGTAAAGGGCTCACAAAAATTAATGGAAGCCTAAAGGATCATTTTTGGAATTCAGGCATAAATCTGTAGCCCTCTAAATGGTCTTACAGAAGGAACTACAGAACTATTCATACTAAAGAGCCAGATTTGCCACCACTCTCATAAATATGACCCCAAGCATCCCCATACCTTGTGTCACAAGTTCAGATTTCAAAGTCCAGGAAGAAAGCCTCAGTTGGTAAGAGCCAACCATGTGTCATTTCCCTGGCAGTAGGAGAGAGAGAGGATCTGACCTATTCTGTTTTTGTGGTCATCAGCAGCTATTAACTTCTAAAATTACACATAAATTGGAATCCTCCAAAAGGAAACTATAAAACAGAGGGATCTTGCCACAGGCGAAGGTGTGGTTTTATATTGAAAATGTAGAAATTAACCCACTCAGCCAGCAGAAATATAGGAAGCCAGTTGTATAAACCTCAGGTTGGAGATGGGATGATTCCTCTATAAGTGGGCTCTGACTAGTCCAAGAACAAAAACCTAAAAACACTGACATTGGGGCTTTCCCAATGACCCAGGCTAATTATATCATCCTATAGTGAGACACAATTGCAGTAAGCACTACTCATACATAAAGAGTTTTCGATCAGCTGTTTAGTCACTCACCCTTAAAATAAGAGCAGACAAGCAAAGATTGCTAGAAATATTAGCAATGCCTCCAACATGAAAAACAATAACGGGTGCAGCTCAGAATTTCAAAGGCATGACTGCAAGAACCAGGACTTCATGACTTTGTTGGCATCTGTCTTTGACTGGCTCTCTGATGAATAAACAGTTGCAAATACATATCCATCTGCTTGATGAACTCAAGGAGTCCATTATTTTTGCAGTCAGCAGACACTTGGAGTATTTTAAGGACCATTACAGGAAATCAGTTTGTTTCAGGGATCTTTCAGTGGTTCCAGGATTTGATCAAAGCTCTGAGTCCTCTGTGACTTGATTGCTCTTTCCATCATGGTTCCTGTCCAGAAGCAGGCCAGCAGATTTCTCGTTACATTTCATTGTCAAAGCTGGAACTTAAGCCTATCCCTTGGTTAGTGTAATCTGGGTATATCCACCAAGATACCAGACAGCAGGATTCAAAGAAAAAATAGAGTTGGCTGTTTATCATTATGGTTTTGAGGCCAGGAAAATGTCCAGTCAAGGCATCATCAAGGCAATGCTTTCTTCCCAAAGACCATCTGCTCGCAATACTTGGTTCCTCTGTCACATGGCAAGGCACTTGGTGGCTTCTTCTAGTCTCTCCCTTCTTGTCCAGATTTCATTGATTTCAACTTCTTGCCTCTGTGACTTCTACTCCTCATAACAGTGTTTGACTTAAAGTCTTATTACCCCAGATCTCTTTTGGTTGCTACTTGTATGGTATATTTTTTTCCATCCTTTTGCTTTCAACCTACTTACATCTTTGAATTTAAGGTGAATCTTTTGTAACCAGCCTATAGTTGGGTCATGCTTTTTCATCCATTCTGCCAATCTCTGCCTTTTGAGGAGAGTTTAATCCATTTACATTTAAAGTTACTACCAATAATGCTGTACTTTCTTCTGTCATTTTGCTATTTGGTCTTTGTAAGTCTTATAACTTTTTTGTCCTTCAATTCTTCTGTTAATGTCTGCTTTTATATTTCTTTGATTTCTTGTATTGTACCTTATTGAGTCCCTTCCCATTTCTTTCTGGATATATTTTTCATATATTTTCCTTGTGGTTACCATGTGGTTACAAATTTAACATCTGTGGCAGTTTGAAGTTGGGTGGATCCAGAAAATCCTGCTCTTGAAGCTAATACAGTCCTCTGTGTGTAAACATATTGTAGGTGGGACCTTTAGATTAAATTATCTCAGTTAAGGGCCTTTGGTTAGACTGCATGACCTGGGGTGGGTCTTAATCCTCTCACTGGAGTTCTTTATAAATGGAGAAATAAAAAGGTGCACACACAGAAAAAGCTGCAGAGATAGAGAAGAACTCAGAAGCTGAGAGAGAAGGCCCCAGGAGTTGAGGAAGCCATTTTAGCCAGAAGCCAGAAGTCCTGGAGGAGAAGGCAGAGACCAGCAGACACCACCATTGTGCCCTGCCACATGAGAGGAATTCAGGACCACCAGCAGCTGGTCCTTGGGGAGAAAAGCATTGCCTGATGAAGCCTTGATTTGGATATGTTCAGGGCCTCAGAACTGTAAACTTTCAACCTAATAAATTCCCACTGTAAAAGCCAACCTATTTCTGGTATATTGCTCCCAGCTGCTTTCAGCAAACTAAAACAACATCCTATATATATAAAAATTATATTTGATTTGATTTGATATCTACCTGACTTCAATAGCACACACATACACTATTCCTATCACCTTCCAACCCCCACCTTTTTTGCACTTGTTACAAATTACATCTTTTTTTTTTTTTAAAGATTTTATTTATTTATTCATTTATCCCCCCCTTGCTGCTTGTGCTTGCTGGGTCAGCTAACCACGCCGTGCGGGCGGGCTTGCCTTCACCAGGAGGCCCCGGGAACCGAACCTGGGGCCTCCCATATGGTAAACGGGAGCCCTACTGATTGAGCCACAGCCGCTTCCCCAAATTACATCTTTGTACATTGTGTGTCCCAAGCCATAGATCTATCATTGTATTTAGGCATTTGCATTTTAGCACCTGTAAGAAGAAGTAGAGTTTGATACCAAAAATATAATACAGTAGTACTGGCATTTATGGTATCCATATGGTTATCTTTACTGGAGGTCTTTATTTCTTTCTGCTACTTTGAACCACTGTCTAGTAATCTTTCCTTTCTTTCTGAAGAAATCCCTTTAGCATTGCTTGTTGGGGAGGTCTAGTAGGTCTAAGGAACTCCCTCAGCTTTTGTATATCTGGGAATGTCTTAAATTTCCCTTCATTTTTTTGGTAAGAAAGTCTGGTTGGACATAAAATTCTTGGTTAGTAATTGTTTTCTCTCAGTACTATAAGTATTTCAACCCATTGCCTTTTTGCCTCCATAGTTTCAGATAAGAAGTTGGCATTTCATCTAATTGCTACTCCCTTATACATAACACTTTTTTTTTTCTTGCAGCTTTCAGAACTCTCTCCCAATTCTTTGCTTTTTAACAGTTTGAACAGTATGTGGTAGGGCATATTTCTTTTCAAGTTTATACTGTTTGGTGTTTTCTGGGCTTCTCAGGTGTACATATTCACATCTTTTGCTAAGTTTGAGAAGCTTTCTCTCATTATGTCATTGAATATTCCTTCTGCCCCTTTCTTTCTTCTCCTTATGGGACCTTCATAATGTGTATTTTGGTATGCTTGATGGTGTCTTGCTGGTCTCTTAGGCTATTTTTGCTTTTTATAATTCTCTTTTCTTTCTGTTCCTCATGGTTTTTTTCTTTGCATTCACAGATTCTTTCTTCTGCCAGTTCCAATCTGCTGATGAAATCCTCTGAGAGTTTTTCATTTCAGTTATTGTGGTCTTCAACTTCAGTAGTCCTGCTTGGTACCTTTTACAAATGTTCTAGCTCGTTATTGAAGTTCTCATATTGTTCATTAATTGTTTGCTTGATATCTTTTAGTTCTTCCTGTGTATTTTCCTTCATCTCCTTGAGTATATTGAAGATTTTTTTTTTTAAAAAGCCTTTGTGCAATATGTGCACAGTCTGGTCTTTTTTGGTGTTTTCTTGATTTTTATCCTTTTCCTTTGGATGGGTCATCACTTCCTGTTTCTGTCTTTGTCTTGTAATCTTTTTTTTTTCCTACTTTACATTTAATATTTTAAAATGTTAACTCTGAGATTTATTCCCTCAGATGTCTATTTCTCAAGTTTATATCCAACTAGTAATATGACAGAGATTTCCTTGAGGGTCAGGTGCTGGTAAAACTAAGCAGAAAACTTCTTTTCATAGTCTCTACAGATTGGCTTTGCATTGGCTGGTGCTGTCCTTCAGAGTTCAGTCCTCCTATCAGGAAGGTCAGCCCAAAGCAAATGCCAAGTGCAGGTTCCTCCCTATCTTTTCCGGGCCTGAGTCTTGTCCTGGCCTGTGCTTGCCAGTGGCCTTAGGAGTTCCCCTGTTAACAGGAATTTGAATGCCCCCTCTACTCTCAAGGAAACAGACCCTCTTCCTCTCCCAGGTGTTCCACCGCAGGGTTTAAAGAAGGTAAGCCTTTAACCCAGGCTTCCCAACTCAATTGTTTCTTACTCTTTAGCAGTTTTAAACTGCTTTTGTCTGGAGGGCAAATTCCCTGGGGAGGGGGGGGCAGTATGCTGGAGAGGGGCTTCCCAGGTCAACCTTTCCCAGCTGAAAGAAGGCCAGGGATTCACAAAGGGACGCAGGTTCCAAACTGCCCTGAAGAGCTTCCCCCATGACTCCCCTAAGCTGTGTTTTCTTGTCTCAGCACCTGCCCAGTGAATGCAGCCTTTCAACTGTCCTCAGCGGTACTGATGAAGTACACAGTCTTTAAGTCTCCCCTGCTGCCTTTGTCCAGACCTGGTTGGAACAATGGCTGCCCTGAGACCTGGGCCCCCAATGATAGAAAGTAGATAATCCAAAGCACTGTTCATTGCTGGGACCCTATACCCTGGATCCTGGGGAATTGGGTTTTTATTCCCTACTTTGGCACCAGCTAGCTCTGCCAGTACCTTACTGCTGCCTGCTGTGAGGCTGGGGGATGGATGATGGTAATCACCAATTGGAGAGAGCAATTCAGCGGTACTTACTGCAATTTATCAGTGTCCTCCTCCTGCTTTTCCCTGGATGCTGCACAGTGTTCTGCTGTCCTCTGGAGTTTCAAAATAGTTGACTTAGACAGTTCTTGCCTGTTTAATAGTTGTTCTAGTGGAGGGACATATTCTTGGAGCTTCCTTCTCTGCTGTTTTCCCACAATATTGACCTAGTAATTGTAACTTTAAAGAGTACTAAATGCACTTCATTGACATGGCCTACATAACTGACAAACCCTAAGGTATATGCTTTCATTCAGAAAGGACACACAGGAAACTAAGGAAGACAGTAATCTTGAGGGTATAAGCAGCGTTCAGGAAAAAAGTCATACAACCTGGCCTTTGTGAAATTGGAATGATAAATGATTTTACTAACCATCTTGATTTTCTTGAGCTTCCATTTTATTCAGGGAATTATAAAGAAGAAACAGAGGTTGACTGTAGCAGGCTGACATACCAATAATCCTTTGCAGTGCTGGTAAAACCCCTGCCCCAGCCTGGGAGGAAGAACTATATCAGAGTTCAAGCTGACACTAGCAAAGTCTGCTGATCTTCATCAGATGGCAACAATCTTACACCAACATCATGCTTGCTAATTAATGAACTGGGCCTCAAGGACACCCTGCCCAGTCCACAGCCACTGTAGTCCACAGAGTGCATGTACTACCTATAAATCACGTCCCCTTTATCTCTCCCCATTCTCCCACACCTTCCCTTTGTTTCAAGCAGCCATGTAAGCTGCTCCTCCAGCTCACCCTTTCAAGCAGAAACCTCTTTTGGTGCTTCATTAATGCAACTTTAGCTCAATAAACTTTCTCTGCACCCCCTTTTAAAGTCTGCGTATTTTATTTTCAGCACAACACCTCATAGAGGTTGGAACATGGGTCCAGAACTGAGACGTTATATACAGGGAAATGGGACGCAGGTAGGTCTCCCACATGGGGTCCTGCTGGCCGAGGGAAGACTCACATCATGGAAAAGCAGTGGAGAACTCATGGTCTTTGCTGGCCATTTATCCTCAAGATGAAGGGAAGAGGAGTTGAGCCAAATATTCTTTTTTTTATTTTTTATTTATTTTTATTTTTTTTAAAGATTTTATTTATTTATTCATTTATCCCCCCCTTGCTGCTCGTGCTCGCCGGGTCAACCAACCACGCCGCGCGGGCGGGCCTGCCCTCACCAGGAGGCCCCGGGAACCGAACCCGGGGCCTCCCATATGGTAAACGGGAGCCCCACTGATTGAGCCACAGCCGCTTCCCGCCAAATATTCTTATTTTATTCTTGTAAAACTCAATCAAATAAATATCTCCATCTGCCCTGCTAAGAAGAAAGTAAAGGGATGGAGAGAGGCTAGGTGTGTTATACTAATTAAGTTCCTTCTACATGGAAGCAAACTTTAAGAGTGGAGACCATATTAGAATATAAAATAGACCAAAAATAAATGAACTAAGCATTCAAATCCAGAAACTACAAAAACAATACCCAAGATACATAGAAATTAGAATAAAAATAAAGATAAAATCAGAAATTAAACAGAAAGCAAACAGAAAAATAAGAGAATCAACAAAACCAAATGAAGTTTCTTTGAAAACCAACAAATACCTCATACAAAAGTGATCAAGAAAATGAGAAAATGGCAGTAAATGAACAATATTAGAAATTTTTAAAGGGGACATAACTACAGAAGTAGTAAATCTTTTAAAATCAGGAACAATTTATTAATTTTTGCAAATGTATTTGAAAACAGATATAAGTCAATTTTCAAGAAAAATAAAAATCACAAATACTCATTCAAGAAGAAAGAGAAAACCTGAATAGAACAATAGTTATTATGAAACTTTTATTGGCATGAGAAAGCTCTACTCCCCTGAAAGCTACCAGGTCCATATGAGTTTACCAATCCTTCAAGAAAGAAAAAAGTTCCATGTTGTACAAACTGTCCTAGAGAATAGGAAGGAGCAAAAGCTTAGATTCCTAGGGCTACCATAAGAAATTACCACAAACTTGGTGGATTAAAACAACAGAAATTTATTATCTCACAGTTATGGAGGCTAGAAGGCTGATATCAAGGTGTCAGTAGAGCCATTCCCACTCTGATATCTGTATTTTCTTTCTTTTTTGAGGAGGTATTGGGATTGAACCTGGGACCTCCTACAAGGGAAGCAGGCACTCAACCACTGAGCTACATCCACTCACCTCTGACACCTGTAGAGGAGACTCCTTCCTTGCCTCTTCTAGCTTCTGGTGTTTACCAGGAATCCTTGGCATTCCTTGGCTTGCAGTTGTAGCCTTCAGTCTCTGCCTCTGTCACATGGCATTCTTTCTCATCTGTCTTTTGTCTTCTTATAAGGAGACCAGCCATGCTGGATTAGGAGCCCACCCTACTCTAGCATGACCTCATATTACTTTAACTAATTCCATCTGCACAGATCCTATTTCCAAATAAGGTCACATTCTGAAGTACTGGAGGCTAGGTCTTCAACATATCTTTATCTACAGGACATAATTCAACTCATAACAATTACTAAACTCATTTTTTGAGGCTAGAATAACTTTGATATCCGAAGTAAAGTAGAAGAAAATAAAAATTTTGGTAACCTCACTTATGAACATAAATGCAAAATATTAAATATACCATTAGAAAATTGAGTCTAGCATTGTATAAAAATATAAAATAAGATTTATACTAAGAATGCAAAGGTAACTTTAGAAAACTATTAATTTAATACACATTACTAACATATTAAAGAAGACATACCATATGATTATCTCAAGAGACACATTTTAAAGCATTTTATTAAATCCCTATTCATGATTTAAAAAAACCAAAAACCTTTTAGAAAAATATTAATAGATGAGAATTTTCCTAAACTGATATTTGATACCTACTAAAAATACACACAAACAGCATATTCAATAGTGAAAGTGCAGAAGCATTCCTTTTAAAGTTAGGAACAAGACAATATTAAAAACTCTCACTCCTAACTGCTTAAAAAAAAAACAAAACTCTCACTCCTACTATTCAACATTGTAGTAGAGATCCTTGGCAATCCAATGGGTGAAGAAAAAAAAAGTAGGTTTAAAGAGCCAAAATACAACCCTTCGAGTTCTTAGTTATAAGCAATAGATGCTGACTCTGGTTGGTTAAACAAAAAATCTCATTATGAGAATATTGAGTAGCTCACAGAATCTTAGGAGAGTTGCAAAATCAGGCTCATGGCTAAGTTTCCAGGAGAAATGCCCATAACATGCTGTGGACATGATCTGAGGAGGAATTCCTTTGCTGCCATCATTGAGTCCTAGACATTATCGTTAGACCATTGTCACGTTTGCTCCTGAAACTTTATTGCAACTGTTATCCCTGCTAACACTGATGCCAGCTCAGCTCCAGGTGCTTCACCTTCTGGCCCCTGCTGCCACCACTGCAGCCTCAGTCACATGTCTTTGTCTCAGCTGCAATGAAGTCTGAGAAAGGAAATTTGGAACATTTTAAGCTCCTCATAGTCTTTGTCCTCCAACCAGACTCACAGAGTGGGAAATTCCTCAAATACAGAAGGAGTTCAGATGCTGGGTGGCCAAAACAAATAGATGCCCACTAGGAAAGGAAGAGTCAAAATTGTTGCTATTAGTAGATGGTATAATAATCTACATAGAAAATCTAAGGTAAATTATAGACAAACTTTTAGAATTAATGAGGTAGCGTAGTTTCCTTGTCACAATACTAATATAAAAATCAGTAGCATTTCTATAAATCAACAATAAACAATTAAAAACCTAATAGAAAAAAAAACAGCAACCCTATTCACAATAACAAGCAAACTACAAGATACCTGAGAATAAATCTAACAAAGATATAACAAAGATATTTCTTTATGGAGAAAACTTTCACATATTATGAAGGATAAAAAGACTTAAAAAAATGGATCTATATATATAATGTCCTTGTTTAAGAAGGCTCAATTTCACAACAATGTCAACTTCCCCAAATTTAACACCAATCCAATAAAAATTCCACCTGGATTTTTTTTTTTGAGAAGGACAAGGAGGCGGGACTTGCTCTTTCAAATAACAAGTCATTAAAAAGCATTAGTAATTAAAACAGTTGGGATTGGTTCAGGAATATTCAAATAGATCAGCTGAGTGGTATTCCACTCTATTTCTATCGAAAACCCTGAAATAGACTGTTGCATAAAGGGGATCTTGATCTATAACTGAGGTAGTATTAGAATTCGAGGGTGAAAGGATGAACTAGTTAATAAGTAATGTTGGAACAATTCACTTTCTATACAGAGAAGTAAAATTAAATAATGTCCCTACTTCACACGACATACAAAAGCAAATTTCAGATAGATTAAAGCTCTAAATATAGGGAATATCTTTAGGATTCTGAATGATAGAATTTTTCTTAAAATAGACACAAAAAGTACAAATCATAAAGTCAAAGACTGGTAATTTGACTGCATCAAAGTTTTCTGTATGACAAAAGACATATAATCAAAGTGCAATGAAAAGTACAAACAACTCAATAGAAAATTGGCCACAGTGTATGAACAGGGACTTCAGGGACCAGTGAACTCAAAGGATTTATAAACATATGGAAAAATACTCAGCCTCACAGGTAATCAGGAAAAAAAAACTAGTAAAACAATGAAATACCATGTATCACCAATTAAGGGTTGACAGGAAAGTTGGGCAAAGCAAATTTCTTAAACTGATGAGAGAACAAATAGGTGCAATGACTTGGGAGAACAATTTGGAAGTATGTTATAAAATTTTTAACAACTTCTGGGTTTACAGAAACTCTTGCATATGTATTCAAGGACACATGCACAGATGCTCACTGTCACACTGTTACACACAAAAAAAGTTGTTGGAGACTTTCTTGGTATATTCTTTAAGTCACTATTTCATTCTCATAGAGCTAGTTACAGGAGATAATAGAGAGTGAGTTCATTTAAATTCTAAATTCAAAATCATCAGATTTCAGGAATGATGCCTTAAAGACAGGAAGAAATTAAAAATGGATGAATTTATTGTTGAAAATTATATTATGCTAAGTTGAAAATATAAATTATCTTAAGCACATGCCAAAGAGGCATAATGAGACAAATGTAAGAATTATCCTACAATTGAACAAAATCCCTCTTCCATAAGAAAGCAGCATTGGGGTTACTTATATTTTTACTTTTTCTTCTATTGACTTCAAGATAAACTAACTTAAAATGTTTATTTTTTAAGACATATATTTAAATTGGTATATGATAAAGAATGTAGCAACTTAAGTTACTGGCCACATCATTTTTATTACATTTTGCTACCTACTCAGTGTTCCTCATGCATTCTGGTGATGTAATATGTGTAACTAATCACACATATTCAAGTCATTTGGGTCTATCAAAAATAGTATTTATGATAATTTGATAATTATGCAAATTCAAATTTCAGACAATTTAATTTTAAGGACCATTTCCAAACAGTTTTATTCCTTTTTTTATGGATTAGCCATTTTATGACTGCCATCTTGATTTTCTCTCATGAAAAATCCAGTATAACAGTGTTTCTTTCATTTCATAACGAATGGTACAGTTAAGATTTAATTAGAAGCACACTAGTAAGGGAATTGAAAGCTACTCCAAACCCGAAAATAAAATGCTACTCTTAAATTGCTCACATGTTGCAACTCACTCTCCCTAAAAAGTTACCACACATAAACTCAATTTGAGATGGAGCTTTTTAAAATAGCATGATTGCTTGTTACATTGAACATTTTCCTTGTCTTGTGCCCACCAACAAAATAAAAGCTAATTTTATCTAAGGAGGACAGATGCTTCAAGGAAGAAAAGGAGGAACTTTCACTACATTTGCTTCACAAAGAACATCCTATTTGAGGGTGAGAAGACCTTCTACTCATTAATGCATGTCCTACCCACCTCCTTCCCTCACACCCTCACACCCTCTTTTTCAGCCTCACAAGAAGCACATTTGGGAAATGATTTGTCCATCATATATAGACTGATTTTGAATAATTATGTATCTTTCTATTTAAAACAATACTTTAGGAAACTAATACTTCTATTAGAATTTGTGTCTTTATCATAGGTTCTAATCCTATTAACTTTTTAATTTTTTTTTCAAATTTAGCTATATCATTTTCAGGACTGAAATAGGGGATACATTTAAAGGTGATGTTGCAATTATGACCCTTCTCATTTGAACTGGGATTATTTCTCTGAAAGGTGGAATGGAATAACAACTGAGTTTAGAGCTGTCAGCCTCAGTGAGGTGAAAGAGGAGTTCAAGGCTGCTGAAAATGACCTACTGACATGTCTTGGCTATAGGAAGGGGGTTTTCTCCAAAGTGGATTTCAGGCAATTATGTGCACAAATGCCTAGGGCTTGAAAGGTTTCTGACAGCATGGACCACAAGTAGAGAACTGACATATTAACAACCTTTCCCAGCCATCTTGTTCTTTATATCTGGGTCCATCTTCATCATGGGATGAAGAAGAGTAAATTACAAAGTGCTTGTGACCATTATAGGGACAAGGAATTGCAGGAAATCTTCAATAACCAATGTCTTGACATTCACGGGATGACCCAGAATTCAGGCTCTAAAGGCAGAGCATTCCTGGAAACAACTTACACCCACAGGCCTCTGTCTCTAAGGCACTGTACTATTCTTATGAGCATATCTTCTGATAATGGGATAGGTGATATTTTAAGATATTTTAAGAGGAAAGTAGAAGGATTTTCCAGAGGTCATTATTAAAGAAAGATGGCTGATTTACTCATGTTTAAAAGAAAAGAGATGACTTTAGTAACTTTGAGCCTTAAATTTCTTTCTGCATTCTTTAGAATATAAACTCAATAATAGTGACCACATGTAATTAATTAAAATCACAACTTTCCGGGAAGCGGCTGTGGCTCAGTCAGTAGGGCTCCCTTTTACCATATGGGAGGCCCCGGGTTCAGTTCCCGGGGCCTCCTGGTGAAGGCAAGCCCGCCCGCACGGCGTGGTTAGCTGACCCAGCGAGCACAAAGCAAGGGGGGTATAAATGAATAAATAAATAAATAAAATCTTAAAAAAAAAAAAAAATCACAACTTTCCTAGATGTGGCATTCATTTACCAAGAAATTATTTAATCAAGGATATATATATACATATGCACACATATAATTGTCAATCAGAGTTTAAGATCAGCATGGAATAGCAGGCTTGCTGCCTTAAGTTGATATAATTCCATTTTAAAGTAGAGAAATCAGATGTTTTAGGTAGTCTGTCATAGCTTTGTGTTAGGTAAATTTATAATTTCCTTTAGACCTTATGAAATATTGAAAATAGCTTATAGATCTTCAGTTCTTCCTTTCTGGACCCCTAGATGTCTAGAGATCTCAGGCTGGAAAACCACCGGTTTATAGGATAGAAATAACAGAGTCACTGCTTGCATATTATGGTTATTTCAGGCATTATAGTTACTGAGTTGAATCCCACAAAGCTGATCTGGATATCAATGTACATTTGAACTTGAAGCTGGCTCAATTTGCCACTGTCAATTAAATCTTTGTGTAAGAATGGCCCAGATAAAGAACTGCATTTTGAAAAAGCATACATATGGTATGAATTGAGGGGGCCCACAAAGTCCCAGTTGCTCAAAATCCCTCCCTTTACCAATCTACCTTAGTGACATCCATCGCTTTTTACCCTAGCCTCGTCTCTAGAAGACATTGCTTAAGCTAAATTTTTCATTAAGAGGAAAGAGACAGGTCTCCGGTGGACACCTAGTAGGTTTGCCACTCAGCTTCCTTTCTCTGCAAATTTCTTCCTTTCCCCTCATCCACCTGGTTACACAATGACCTCTGAGCAGCCATGGTTATACTTCCAACCCCCATCCTGGTTACAGTTTGGGCCAAACAGAAATTCTTCTCTGGAAAATTTGGAATTGGGTAAGAAATCTGCTGTTTGTCTGGGATGGCATCTTTAAGGCAGGAGATATAAAAAATGGAGTTTGTGTAGCCATATTTTCTACCATGAAGCCTGGAGAAAATTAAAGAGATACATAGAATGGAACAAAGATGGAGTGTCTGGGACATAGCTCCAGTCCCACATATGGCTGTGTTCTTGACCTTGGGTTTCATCTTTATATTGTCCGCTTTTTGCCTAAGTTAGCTTGAGTTGGTTTCTTGAAACCCAAAGAGATCCAACAAACCTGCTGTCTTGATGGAAGCCTACTGGCCAGTCCCCCAGGCACATTATTGCTTTGATCACATCAGCCAGTAGTTATCCTGGAATGTACAGAGATCCAGTCTCTGAAGACCTGGGAATACTATCAAGATACCCCAGGGGAGTCAAAATTATACCTTGGTTTATATCTGACTAGTCCAATATTTATACAAACATATAAATGTATATATATTTCTTTGCCATAGAGCCCAACAGTTTAAATAGCTGTCATCATCTTTAAAATGCTAGCAGACTAATGAAAGGAAATTGATAGGCAAAGCATCTCTGTGGTACTCAGAGCAGAAGAGTAATTTTTTTTGGTGGGTAATTTCTTTCTCTATTTTTTGGGAGAAAAAAAAATGACTCTGTCAATAGTTTTATCATTCAAATACAGAAAGCATAGCTCTCCATTCTTCATCAAAAGCTGGGATGGATGCAGCTGGGAAGAACTGGATAATTAAAATATCAGTCAGAACAGGGGAGATTAAATGACTTTACCTGAATAGAGCAATTGGGCAGAATTAGAATTGGAAGAAAAATAAAATAGTTTATAAAAGAAGCAAACATTTTAGCATTGGCCCTGTCTTCCAGTAAGCCTAGTGGAAGGATGATAAGTAACACTTGCTCCAAATGTTGCAATAGGTGAATTGAAGAACACCCACTTCTCTGAGACATAGACATTCACACACTTTATCTTATCTGGGACATTTGCTTCCTGCTGCTTCTGCTGTCATGTACACAGCTGAATATGACTTACAAAGAATATTTAAAATTTGATCTCTTAAAAAAAGCATACCATACAAAAAGTGGGATTATGCTGATTTCTCCAGCAATCTTTATATCCCAGAAACTTAAATAGATAACAAATAATAAATAGTAAATAATGAAACATATTTTTAAACTGTCAAGAGATACATAAAATCCATATGTGGTTATTATTATTATTTTTTAAAGATTTTATTTATTTATTCATTTATCCCCCCCTTGCTGCTTGTGCTCGCTGGGTCAGCTAACCACGCCGTGCGGGCGGGCTTGCCTTCACCAGGAGGCCCCGGGAACTGAACCTGGGGCCTCCCATATGATAAACGGGAGCCCTACTGATTGAGCCACAGCCGCTTCCCCATATGTGGTTATTAATAAACATTGAACAATTAACAACAATATTTGTAAAATAGTGCAGTTACTTTTCTATTTACAATTAAGGAATCTAATAAACAATAGGTTTTCTTGTTATGTAGGAAATGGATTCAGTGATCAGAATTTGGGCACTGATAATATACATCTACTAAAGCACACATGTTCATGTATATTTCCATTCATTTCTTTATCATGCAAATATTTATTTAAAAAACAATTTGATACAAACTGGAAGTTCTAGTAAGATTTTTTTTCTATTAGAAATGTAGGCTCTCTCTGCCTAGAGGGGCCTGCTCCAAGTTTTGGTGTGTATTTCCGTCTTTCTCTCCCGTTTCACAGCAAGCTCTGTTCTTTCTGCCATTTCCCAAATAAATTCTTTTTACTGGCCTAAAAAAAAAAAAAAAGAAAGAAAAGAAATATATATGTGAGTAAATGTAATTAAATGTCATCATCTTAAAAATAGCTCCTAATGCAGAGGCTATAAGATAACCTTGTTGGGTGGGGGATTTGGAAATAAGATTGGCCATCAAAGTGAATACATGAGATTCTTGGCAAATTGTCATGAATGGACAGCATGACTTATAAGTTCCATGTGTTAGGTCACACTAATGAAAAGTTCATGGGCATCAGGAGTTCACTTACTATGTATTTTGCAAAATAAAGAATTAAGAAAGTAAAAATACAAGTTTCTACCGATTTATCGGTGAAAAAAGTATTTAAAGCTGATATGTATTTGCATTATATAAATTCAATGTAATAAAGATATTGAGTGCCTACTATGTGCAACCATCATGCCAGGTACTTCTGAGTTACTAATATAAAATAGGTCACATCCTCCATGAAAATTTAATTCATGGGTGGAGGGGCATATGAGATACATGCTAATGACTTTAAGAATTAGGTAAAAAAACAAAAACAAAAACAAAGAATTAGGTAAGACGCAGAGAAGATTGCCATTTAAAGATGGCAGGTTGAATGCACGATTGGTATTTGCTCCCTCCTGAAACCCCACCAAAATGACAGTAAAGACATTAAAAAAAAAAAAAAAGACATACAGGACATAGAGAAGAGAGGAGAAGATATTATAAAACATTGAAACAGGAAAGCAGATGCACTAAAGGCAATGGACTTAGCAGAATCAGGAAAGCTGAATCCTAAGTCTGCAGCTGGGAAAAAAAAAAAGCAATTCAATTACATTATAGAATCCCCAAATGGTCCAGGAAGTGGGCAACATCAGGTATCTCTGAAAGTGTAGATGAAGGAAGTGCGAAAAACAGGATGACTAAAAGTCTGTTTAAAATACCCTTCCCTCAACTCTGTGTTCCACCCCAACTCCTGCAGACTACTTAGAAGTTCTGATCTCTGGAGAGGGTAAAGCAGAGGTAGTTGACACCAAGAGGCACATGCATATTTGAGGGCAGTGGCATTTTGCTGAAAACAGTGATTAAATAAAAGTTGAATGTTGAGATTGCCAGCCTTTCTTTTTCCTTGCTTTTAAATTTATTCTGTCATTTTAATGTAAGATTGCAACAGACGGGCTACAAGGATATTTGAGATTCCACAGAGAACTGCATGCTTTTGCTATTAAAAGACCTTTGTTTGAGCATTTGAACTTTACCTTTTGGAAAATTAAGACACATGAAGGTTTTAAGCCTTTTTGTCAGCACACAATCATTCACAACAATTTTCTAGATGTTTATTTTCTACGTTTTCCTACAGAAGATAATTCTCACTTACCAGAACACTGCCACTACCAACTACCACCACCACCGCCACCACCACCGCCGCCGCCACTGCTGCCACTGCCACCACTGAAAGATTCAAAGATCCCGAGTGCAAAACGGATCAGAACCCACAGAGTAGTACAATTAGTGTTCAAAGCCTGTTTAAATGTTTGAAGAACAACAAACACCAAATAATATAGTGCCAATTAGAATAACTATTAGTTTCCTTGAGGTCCTGACATCAACTAAAATCACCTTAAGATTGAAATTTTCTGTACACAATGCCTATTGGTATAAAACCTTCATTCTTTCTGTTTCCTATGGTGTCACGGGTTCTAGAAATTAATTCATTTTCAGCATTCCACAGCAATCATCACTTTCAAAATCTGCAATATACACCTGCATGTTACATTAACATAAAATTCTCTACGTAAGCATTTTGTCATATATCAACTCTTAGCTTCAAATAATAAAAGACAAAAAATATTCAGGACAAAATACCATAGAACTTTTGAATATTCCCTTTCCCAAGTTGTTAGCAGGTAGTGCTTTTTTTTTTTTTTTTTAAGATCAAGTGATGAAAAATCAGAAATCTTATATCAAAATTTTAATTTCAACTTTGTAGTTTCTTACCTTCTGGTATCACCATATCCAGAAGCTGTTCTGGTTCTTGTACATAAGCCTGACTATGCCGAACAGCTACTTGAGCCTCTGCGAAGTGGTGTGTAAGCATCCCATGTGCAGGACCAAAGTGGAAGGAAGACAGGTAGAACCATGAGTCTGAAAAGGGTGTTGCTGCTCTACTGCTGCCCAATATCCTAAGATTCCTCCAGGTCCCAATCCATTCCAGAACTCTGGCCCCTGAATTTTCATATTCTTGTTCTAGAAAAGCACTGTACTATGACCAGTATTCTGCGATCCTGTGAACTCAGGCTTAAGGACTGGGGGAGGGGGTCCTGCTGAGTTGCTGAATCTCTGATAATGGTGGGAACATGAAGGATACTCAGAACATGGGGGAGAAGAATTTTGACCATCCCTTAGGAACAGCTTATAAACTACAAAGGCAACAATAGGTAGTACCATGATGGTAATCAATACACAGGAATCTGGGGAGTTCAATGTATTACAGTAGTCAGAGAAATATTTAAACTGTGTTTTTTTCCCCCATACTTTCTCAATTTGTTCAGGCCAAGTTTCATGTAATCTAAACTACACTCCAGGCCACAGGACTTTTTGAGTTCACACTGGTCTTCAAAGGATTCACAACATTTTCAGCTCACCACAATATTTTCCAAATTTGTATGTAATATATAAATTATTTATCATAACCATCCCAGCCTTTGCTCTGACACTATGTGACTTTTGAGTTATAAGAATCACATCCAGCTGTGCCTCCATCACATTTCAACACATCAGATCCAGACTATGGGAAGTGGTTTATCTGTCCTGGTAGAGAGTAAGAGTTTTTACATTCCATAGCAACATTCTGTCAGAGTCGTTTCAGCCCAGGTCAGGATTCAAGATCAGCAGAAGGAAAAGGAGGCCGAGGAGAGGGCAGAGTCTGTCTGTCTGGGACCATGGTGCTTTGTGGAGATGGCTTGTGGCTGCCACCTGCTTGTGGGCCTGAACCCTGGCTATGAAGGTTCGCATGCTGCTGTGCAGTGAGGCTGACAGTTCAGGCAGTGGCCAAGGGAAGGTCTACCAGCCTTTTTCACTGACAGGGTCTCAGAATGCTGCCAACTAAATAGCATATTGGCAGAGTTTTCTCTGGAGTGTCCAATCAAGGGAAAAGATATTAGGACTCCCCAGTTCTTTGTTTTGGATGATTGTCCTGTGCATCATAGAATGTGTAGCAGCATCCCTGTTCTCTACCCACTTATCACCTTGTGCCCCCAGCTGTGACAATGAAAAATATCTTCAGACATTGCCTAATGACCTGGGGGGTGGGGGTGGGAAAAACTGGCCTCTGTTGAGAACCGTTGGCATATCGTGAAGCTCACAGTAAAAAAGCCCCATCCATGAGCATAGAGCTTCCAGTCAGCTTTGTGGTATCTCTCTTTTAACTACATGCAGACAGCCAAGGCTTGCTGGTCATTTAAGGAAAGGCACAGACCAAAACAATCAAAGAGGAAAAAAGCAACTTGGAGGAAACAGATTATGAAGATGTTGAAAACTTCAAAATAAAGATGTAGCATCTACAAAGCAAGAATTCTTTTTTTATTATAGCTCTTTTTTTAAAGGATTTTTAAAATTTATTTAATACCCGCCCCGCCCCCCCATTGTTTGAGCTGGCTGTCTGCTCTCTATGTCCATTTGCTGTGTGCTTTCTGTGTCTGCTTGTCTTTTCTTTAGGAGGCACCGGGAACCGAACCTGGGATGTACCATGTGGGAGAGAGGTGCTCAGCCACTTGAGCCACTCTGCTCCCTGGTTTGCTGCGTCTCTCATGTTTCCTCTTTGTGTCTCTTTGTTGCATCATCTTGTTGCATCAGCTTGTTGTACCCGCCCATCACACCAGCTCACCTTCTCTGGGAGGCATTGGGAACTGAACCCGGGACCCCCCATGTGGTAGGTGGAAGCCCAATCGCTTGAGCCACATCCACCTTCCAAGAATTCTGAAATTGAAAATTAAAAGCAGAAATGAAAACTCAATAGAAGCATTAGAGAACAAAGGTAATGAAGTCTCCAGAAATTAGAATAAAAAGACAAAGAGATGGAAGAATAGTATAGAGCATAAAAGATGAGAAAATGAGAGTTACAGTCCAGGAGGACTGTATTAGGGAACAGCCTTACATTGCTATTACAAAGAGGCTCTGAAATATATTGGCTTTAATTAGCATAGAAGTTTATTTCTCTATGGCCTGGGGTAGGTAGATGGCTCTGTTCTATGACAAGTTGGCTCTGCCAAGCTCAAAATGTGACATCTATCTCTGTACCCAGGGCTGCTGTTGCAGTCATTAACATTTCCTAACTAGCAAGGGGGGGGGATGTCAATAAAATTTACAATGTAAAGATATGACTCATAAGTACATGCACCACTCCTGTGCATTCTCACAGGCCTGAACTTGGTTACTTGGCCAGACCTAGCTGCAAGGGAGGCTGGAGAATGGACTCTTGCCTATATGGTTATATGCTCAACTAAAACTTAGGAGTTCTATTATTAAAAGGAAGGAGAGAATGGATATTGGAGGAAATTGAGCAATCTCCACCACAAGGTCTAACATCCAATAAAAGGAAATCCAAAAAGAGAGAACCAGAGAAAATGGTGAAGAGGAAATCACCAAGGAAATATGTATTTGATGCGAATATTCTCGCTGTCCTGATTTTGTGATAATCAGGGTAGGCTAAACATTCGCTATATTAGAAACCATGCATGTGTCCCCAAACCTAGTTTTCCTCCCTAGGTCTGGTTTTTAGAATGCTGGTGATAAACCAAGCCTGATTTATTATATGACCATCAAGTATGGGAAATGACTGTAACTCTAGGTATCTTTGGTCAACCTTAAGAGATATAGCAGCGGGTGGATGTGGCTCACATGGTTGGGTATCCGTTTCTGATGTGGAGGGACCTGGGTTCAATCCCCAGAACCTCCCGGTAAAATAAAGAAAAATATAGAATGTGCACGGGTAAGCCCCCAGGCCCCGTGAGCGGGTGAGGCCCCAGGCCCCACCGAAACAAGCAGCAAGATGATGATGTAACAGGAGAGAGATACAGGGGAGAGCCAAGACGAGATGCACTGAAAGACCAGGAACTGAGGTGGTGCAGGTGGCAGAACGTCTCTCCCTCATCCGAGGTTCCCAAGATCGAATCCAGGTTACGACAGGAGGAGAAGGATGAGAGGAGAGGGCAGGAAACAAACACAGAGAATTGTCCAACAAATGGGCAAAAACAGCAAAAACGGGAGGGAGAGGGGGGTTAAAATGGATAAAAAGTAAATACATTGAAAAAAATAAATGTAAAGATGTTAAAAAAAATACATTAACAAAAAAAGAAATATGTATTTGAATGACTAGGTTTTACTGTGATAACAAAAAGACCCTAAACCTTAGTGGCTTATAAAAACAAAGGCTTATTTTTTGCTCAGGTTGCATGTCCATCACAGGTACCTGGGGGTTCTGTCCATGCTTCTCCCCATCACCCCCCATACTGAAAGGTATTTGTCATTGTGACAGGGGGAAGGGGGAACCTGGTGAATCCTTCATTGGTTTCCAGTTTCCAGCTGTTATTTTTGCTCACATTTCACTGGCCAAATTAAGTCATGACTTAACTAACTTCAACATGACTAACCTAACTTCAAGGGCACAACAAAGCACAATCCTAAAATGTATATGGAAGAAGGAAAACTAGACATATATACTGAGGCATTAATGATTACCACAGCCCACACAAATATTTGGTTCACTCTTCTTCTTGCAGGCAAAATACACTCATTCCTCTCTCCATGGGAGACAATCCCAAAGTCCCATCTGTTATAGTACAAAGCTCAAAGTCTAGAATCTTTGGGTGATGTGTAGCAGAATATACAACAGGTTCAAATGTGGCCTTACTTGATTCAGAGACCTATGAACTGAAGAGCTAAGTTCTTTCCCTCACATTCCAATTTATGAGGGTAGAACATGAACAGGATAACTTCAGAAATGGGAAGACTGGGAACACACAGCAGACATTGGCCCACTGCAAAATGCAGAAAACGGTGGCTTCCAAGTCCACCCCCCCCATAGTGGAAGCCTTCAAAAATACTATATGAATTTCCAATGTATAAAGCAGATCAAAGCAAACTTCTCTGTTTGGGGGTTGGAGTGCTGCCTGATTGCTTTCTGAGGAAACTCCATGAAATCTTCAGAAGGCCATGAAGCATAGCGGAAGCGAGGTCATCAAAAGATAGACAGGTTTTGTTAGGGCAGAGAAGGTGAAAGGGCTGTTAAAAGGAAAAGAGGGATTACAGATGACAGGTCATGAGTTTTAAAGGGCCAGTGGAGCTGTTCGGGAACGTGGTGAGATGTAAATGGTGGTGTGGTGCTCTGTCCCTTCATCAGAGTGGCCTAGGCAATGCCACAACCATGTTAAGCCCAATCATTATGATTCTCTATGCTTTCACTTGAAGGACTGGACATTGCTGAAGAAATCACATAATTAGGCTGACAGGTCAGATCTCAAAATCATGTCCACGAATCTCTAATAGGCACTCAATACTGCCTGGCAATCTTATTACACTTACCTAATATGTTCTGTAGTTCACTATCCAAAGTAATTATTTCACATCTTCTTTTCAAGCCTCAAACTTCTCATACCTTGCCCTCTCTAAATGAAATCATCCTTTCAATTAATATATATTGAGCATCTATTCTGTGCCTGCAATTCTTCTAAGCACTGCGCATAGAGCAGTGTACAAAACAGACAGTTTTTGCTCTCATGGAGCTTAAATTCCAATGGGAGGAAATAGAAAATAGTAAATATATAGGATTTTGCATGGTGTTAAATGCTATAGAGAAAAACAAAGCAGACTTAGGGGAAAGGACATGTTGGTAGGAATGGCAGATCATGTAAACCCCTCTAAGTCAAAGTAATAATAAGGTCTTTGACTTTAACTTTTACTGAGATGTGTAGCCATTGCGAGGCCAGACTATAGGAATGACCTGATCTGACTTAGGTTTTAAAAGGACCACTTTGGCTGCATGGAGAGACTAGACTGTAGGAGTTCCCTAAGGCTTACAGGATAAAACGAACTTTTTAGCACAGAGAACTAGTTGAGTGGATGCAGTTTTGCACTGTTCCCATAATCTCCATCAGCAACTCCAGAAAACATAAGCTCTAAGCAAAACTAGTGTGCTTGCCATGAAAATGAAGTCTTAAGATAAGTTTCCTAGCCTTTCCTTCTATAGAGAGCTGTGATTCACTCTTACATAGACATTCTAGAGCTGCCATTGGGTGAAATCCTAGTCATTCTTTTAGACTCCATTCTAAAGTTACCTCCTCTTTGAAGAGGTTTCTGACTTTTTTTCCAACTCCCAAGGCAGAGTAAGTAGCTCCAACTTTTAACATTTTCAAAAACACTTCTGCCACAATACAAGTTTGTTGCTGGAAGTAATGAAGATTATGTTTTGTTTAAATATACTTCCCTTTTGAATTTTATCTGTTAAAACATGTATGTATTGTTTAATATTAATACCAAACCTTGATATTTTATTAATGTTAACTTTCATATTTATAAAATTTGGTATACTTTTCTAACTTATCTTTTAGAATAAGATAAAAAATAATTTGCTTTGAAAGTAAGGTAAATAAATACATTTTTTAAAATTAAAAAAACAAAAACAAAACAAAACACCTCTGCATTGCCTCCTTTAATATTTATTGAATTTTATTGTACACATTTGTTTTTATGTCTTCTTCTTTGAGAGCACAGCAGTGTTTTAGTCACCTTTGTTTATTCTAGTACCTAACACAATGAATTAATGCTTTGTTTTTTGTTTTGTTGCCTGTTTGTTTCTAAGTTATATGAGTGAAAAGCAAATTTAATGCAGCCAAACAGAGAGAAGAATTTTATTTGGATCTAAATTTATGGCTCTTAACCTTCTTTGGGTCATGGACTCCTATGAAAAAGTGATAGGGGGGTGGATGTGGCTCAGATGATTGGGTGTCTTTTTCTCATATGGAGGGACCTGGGTTCGATCCCCGGGACCTTCCAGGGGAAAAAAAAAAAAGCGATAGAAGTTTTCACTTTCTTCTCAGAAAAATATACAAACCTACAAAAAAATGTGAGCAAGTTTTGGGGATTCACAAATATATTGGATCCACTGATGTCAACCAACAAGTTAAGAACACTATCTTTTTATTTTTGTTGAATTTAAAAATAAGAACTCATGATAGTTTGAGATTTATGAACCCCCAAAAAGATAAGGATTATGTTTGTAAACTGGTCTGTTCCTCTGGGTGTGATACCTATTGATTGTATTTGATTCAGCTGCGATGTCTTTGATTAAATTATGTTAAGATTAGGGCTTTGATTCAACTACATCAGTAGGGTGTAACTCAGGTTAAGTCCCCGCCCCCTTGGAAGAGAGAGAGCACTCCAAAGACACAGAAGAGGAGAGAACTTTGACCCTGTGGCTGGGAAGAGATATGATCCATTTGCCTGAGAGTTTGCAGCTGCTATAGGAAGCCCTGAGAGAAAAGTCCTATGCCAGCCTACAGCTGAGATTGGAGAAGCTGGGCCCACAGAGCATGAAGGGGAAGAAGGGAGGAGAGACCAGGCAGAGATCGCCTGCCATCTTGCTTCAACATGTGGCAACTGACTTTGGTGAGAAAGTATCCCTTATGGTAGCTTGAGTGGACTCCTAGTAACTGTAAGTTTTACCCTAAATAAATACTCTTTTTTAAAAAATTTCTCAATTAAATGTAATGGATACATATAAATTTTTTTTTGAATCAAACAATATGTTACACAATATATTTGGTTCATAGTAACACATTCACACAGTATTTGTCCTTTTATGTCTGACTTGCTTCGCTCAACATAATGTCCTCCAGGTTCATTCATGTTGTCATATGCTTTAGGACTTCATTTCTTCTTACAGCTGCGCAATATTCCATTGTGTGAACAGACCACAGTTTGTTTATCCATTCATCTGTTGATGGACACCTGGGTTGTTTCCAACTTTTGGCAATGGTGAATAATGTGGCTATGAACATCGGTGTGCAGATGTCTGTTCGTGTCACTGTTCTCAGTAGTGGTATTGAAGGGTCATGTGGCAAGTCTATATTCAACTTCTTTAGGAACTGCCAAACAGTCCTTCACAGTGGCTGTACCATTCTGCATTCCCACCAACAGTGAAGATGTGTTCCTATTTCTCCACATCCTCTCCAACACTTGTAGTTCTCTGTCTTTTTAATAGTGACCATTCTGATAGGTGTGAAATGATATCTCATTGTAGTTTTGATTTGCATTTCCATAATCATGAGTGATGTTGAGCATTTCTTCATGTGTTTTTTTTTGCCATTTGTATTTCTTCTTTGAAGAAATGTCTATTCAATCTTTTGCCCATTTTTAAATTGGGTCGTTTGTCTTTTTATTGTTGAGTTGTAACATCTCTTTATAAATCCTGGATATTAAACCCTTACCAGATATGTGATTTCCAAATATTTTTTCCCATTGAGTTGGCTACCTTTTCACCCTTTTGACAAAGTCCTGTGAGGTGCGAAAGTGTTTAATTTTGAGGAGGTCCCATTTATCTACTTTTTCTTTTGTTGCACGTGCTTTGGGTGTAAGGTCCAAGAAACCACCACCTACTACAAGGTCTTGAAGATGTTTCCCTACATTTTCTTCTAGTAGTTTTATGGTCCTGGCTTTTATATTTAGATCTTTGATCCACTTTGAATTGATTCTTGTATAGGGGGTGAGATAGGGGTCCTCTTTCATTCTTTTGGTTATAGATGTCCAGTTTCCCCAAAACCATTTGTTGAACAGACTGCTTTTTCCCATTAGCATGGACTTGGTAGGTTTGTCAAAAACCAGTTGACTGTATAGGTGAGGTTTTATTTCTGGGTTCACAATTCTATTCCACTCAGCAATGTGTCTACCTTTATGCCCGTACCATGCTGTTTTGACCACTGTAGCTTTGTAATATGTTTCAAGATCAGGCAGTGAAATTCCTCCCACATCACTCTTCTTTTTCAGAATGCTTTTGGCTATTCGGGTGCACTTACCCTTCCAGATGAATTTAGTAATTGCCTTCTCTAATTCTGTAAAGTAAGCCATTGGGATTTTGATTGGTATTGCATTGAATCCAAAAATCAGTTTGGGTAAGATTGACATCTTCACAATATTTATTCTTCCAATCCATGAACACCGAATGTCTTTCCATTTGTTTAGGTCTTTTTAAATTTCTTTTAACACTGTTTTGTAGTTTTCTGCATATAGGTCCAATACTTTTTGGTTAAATTAACTCCTAGGTATTTGAGTCTTTTTGTTGCTATTGAAAATGGAATTTTTCCCCTGATTTCCTCCTCAGGTTGTTCAGTATTAGTGTACAAAAAACATTGCTGCTTTTCGCATGTTGATCTTGTATCCTGCCACTTTGCTGAACTCATTTATTAGTTCAAGTAGCTTTGTTGTGGATACTTCAGGATTTTCTAAGTACAGGATCATATCATCTGCAAACAGTTTTACTTCCTCTTTTCCTATTTGGATGCCTTTAATTTTTTTTCTTGTCTAATTGCCCTAGCTAGAACTTCTAGTACAATATTGAATAACAATGGTGACAGTGGGCATCCTTGTCTTGTTCCTGATCTTAGAGGGAAAGCTTTCAACCTTTCCCCATTGAGTATGATGTTGGCTGTGGGTTTTTCATATATGCCTTTTATCATATTGAGGAATTTTCCTTTTATTCCTATCTTTTGAGGTATTTTTATCAAAAAAGGATGTTGGATTTTGTCAAATGCCTTTTCTGCATCTATTGAGATGATCATGTGGTTTTTTCCTTCAATTTGTTAATGTGGTGTATTACATTGATTGATTTTCTTATGTTGAACCAGCCTTGCATACCAGGAATAAATCCCACTTGGTCATGATGTGTAAGTGTTTTGATATGCTGTGGATTCGATTTGCAAATATTTTGTTAAGAATTTTTGCATCTATGTTCATTAAAAAGATTGGTCTGTAATTTTCTTTTCTTGTAGAATCTTTATCTGGCTTTGGTATTAGGGTGATGTTGGCTTCATAAAATGTGTAGGGTAGTTTTCCCTCCTCTTCAGTTTTTTTGGAAGAGTTTAAACAGGATTGTTGTTAATTCTTTTTGAAATGGTTGGTAGAATTTACCTGTGAAGCCATCTGGTCCTGGACTTTTCTTTGCTGGGAGATTTTTGATGACGAATTCAATCTCCTTAAATGTGATTGGTTTGTTAAGTTCTTGTATTTCTTGTAGCATCAGTATAGGTTGGTTGTGCATTTCTAGAAACGTGTCCATTTCATCTAGGTTGTCTAGTTTGTTGGCATATAGTTTCTTATAATATTCTCTTATGAGTCTTTTTATTTCTGTTAAGTCATTTGTAACATCCCCCCTTTCATTTCTGATTTGTATTTATTTGCATCTTCTCTCTTTTTTCTTTGTTAGTCTACCAAGGTGTTTGTCAAATTTTATTGATGTTCTCAAAGAACCAGCTTTTGTTTTTTTTGATTTTCTCTATTGTTTTTCTGTTCTCATTTTCATTTATTTCTGCTCTAATCTTTATTATTTCTTTCCTTCTGCTTGCATTGGGATTGGTTTGCTGTTCCTTTTCTAGTTTCTCTAGTTGTTCAGTTAAGTCTTTGAGTTTAGCTCTTTCTTGTTTTTTAATATAGGCATTTGGGCTATAAGTTTCCCTCTCAAGACTGCCTTTGCTGTATTCCATATGTTTTGATACGTTGTGTTCTCATTTTCATTTGCCTCAATATATTTACTGATTTCATTTGCAATTTCTTCTTTGACCCACCAATTATTTAGGAGTGTTTTGTTCAGGCCACACATTTGCGGTGGTGACAGTGAGCATCCTTGTCTTGTTTCTGATCTTAGAGGGAACTTACTTTTTTCCTGTCCATTATTGATTTCTTGTTTCATTCTATTATGATCTGAGAAGGTGCTTTGTATAATTTCAATCTTTTTATATTTATTGAGAGCTGAATTGTGACCTAACATGAGGTCTATCCTGGAGAAAGATCCATGGGCACTTGAGAAGAATGTATAACCTGCTGAGTTTGGATGCAGTGTTCTGTATAAGTCTGTTAGGTCTAACTTGTTTATCATATTGTTCAAGTTTTCTATTTCCTTGTTGATCTTCTGTCTAGTTTTTCTATCTAATGATGTGAGTGGAGTGTTGAAGTCTCCCATGATTATTGCAGAAATGTCTATTTCTCCCTTCAGTTTTGCCAGAGTTTGTCTCATATTTTGGTGTGTAGATATTTATGACTGTTATATCTTCCTGGTGGATCATCCCTTTTATAAATATGTAATGGCCTTCTGTATCGCTTATCACTTTTTTGCATTTAAAGTCTTTTTTGTGTGATATTAGTATAGCTACCCCTGCTCTTTTCTGGTTACTATTCGCGTGGAGTATCTTTTTCCAACCTTTCACTTTCAGCCAGTTTGTATCCCTGGGTCTTAGGTGAGTTTTTTGTAAGCAGCATATGGATGGCTCATGTTTTTTCATCCATTTTATCAGCCTGTATCTTTTGATTGGGGAGTTTAATCCATTCACATTCAATGATAGTACTGTAAATGCACTATTTACTTCCTCCATGTTATTCTTTGGTTTTCATATGTCATCTTGATTTTGTCTATCTTTTTACTCTTCTGGTTATCCTTTCTGCTATTCTTTCTTCTATACTCCTCTCCAAGTGTCTCTCTCCTGTCTTTTACTTTCAGGTTCTAAGGCTTCCTTTAATATTTCCTGCAAAGGTGGATTCTTTTTTACAAACTCTTAGTTTCTGTTTGTTTGTGAATATTTTATACTCACCTTCATATTTGAAGGACAGTTTTGCTGGATAAAGAATTCTCAGCTGGCAGTTTTTCTCTTGCAGTTTCCTAATTGTAACATACCACTGTCTTATCACCTCCATGGTTTCTGAAGAGAAAGCTGCACTAAGTCTTACTGGACGTCCCTTGTACGTGATCGTTTGCTTCTCTCTTGCTGCTCTGAGAAATTTCTCTTTATCTTTGGCATTTGACATTCTGAGTAGTATGTGTTTTGGCGTATGTCTATTTGGATTTATTCTGATTAGGGTACGGTGTGCTTCTTGGACATTTCTTTCATGAGAGATGGGAAATTTTCAGCTATTATTTCCTCAAATACTCTTTCTGCCCCTTTTCCCTTCTCTTCCCCCTCTGGAACTCCCATGACACGTATGTTGTTGTGTTTTGTGTTGTTATTCAACTCTCTGAGCCCCTGCTCAATTTTTTCCATTCTTTTCTCTCTCTGTTCTTTTTTCTCTTCAATTTTAGCTGCTCTGTCTTTGGTATCACTTATTCTTTCTTCTATCATTTCAAGTCTGCTGTTGTATGCCTCAAGTGTTTTTTTTTTTGTTTTTTTTTTTTTTAAGATTTATTTGTTTTTTTAACTTTTATCCATTTTTAACCCCTCCTTCCCCACCCCATTTTTGCTGTTTTTGTATGCATTCGCTGGGCAACTCTCTGTGTCTGTTTCCTGCTCTTTCCTCTCATCCTTCTCCTCCTGTCTTCACCGGGATTCTATCCTGGGAACCTCTGATGGGGGAGAGAGGCGTTTTGCCACCTGCGCCACCCCAGTTCCTGGTTCTTCAGCATGTCTCGTCTTGGCTCTCCCCTTGTGTCACTCTCCTGTTATGTCTCATCCTGCTGCGTGGCTCGGTGGAGCCTGGCGCACCCACACATGGGACCTGGCAGCCCGCGCGCCTTCTATATTTTTATTTATTATACAGGAGGTTCTGGGCATCGAACCCAGGTCTCTCCATATGGGAAACAGAAGCCCAACCATTTGAGCCACATCCACCCCCTCAAATGTGTGTGTGTGTGTTTTCCCATTGCATTTATTTATTTATGGTATTTTTTTTCTTTCGTATATATTTTAAAAGGTGCTTAGATTACATATATGTTACACAAAAATTACAGGGATTCCCATGATCTCCACTTCCCATACCTCCCATAACATCTCACATAAACCTCTTTCATTAGTGTGGCACAACACCTGCAATGGATATACACATCCTGGGGCTTTGCCATTAAGCATAGACCACAGTTCACATCATAGGCCACACTTTCTCCCACACAGTTCTGCATGGTATATGCTGATGTAAAATGGCCTATATCTGTCACCACAATGTCACTCAGGACAACCCCCAAGTCCTGAAAAAGCCCCTGTATTACAACTGCCCATCTACTCCCCACCCCAAAAGCATCTAGTGGCCACTGGCTTCACCTCACTGTTAAAATTTCTTCCATTGCTTGAATCCCAATATGTCTACAACAGACTACCATTGAGTCCACTCTAGTCCATAGCTCTTCCTCCAATCCTGAGGGGACTGGAATGGTGATGTCCACTCCATCTCCAAGTGAGAGTGCCTAAGAGTTGGGGTGCCTAAGATTTGCCACCTGAGAGCCTCCTTGTTGCTCAAATGTGGCCTCTAAGCCAAACTCAACATATGAATGCATTACCTTCCCCCCAATGTGGGACATGACTCCTGGGGATGAGCCTCCCTGGCAACGAGGGACTAATACCAAGTGCCAACTGGAAACACGATGGGGGGGGACCTTAAATAAAAGGGGGAAAAGGTAAAGACAAATGAGTTGATGTGGCTAAGAGACTTCAAAGAGAGCTGGGAGGTCATCCCAGAGGTAATGCTTACGCACACCTCAGTAGGATCTCAAAGAACACCAAAGTGGATATCACCCCACACAGAGGGACTTCTGAGGGCTCTGGAGACACCCAAGTCCTATATAAGGGGGGATAGCCCCAGAGATTGACACCTTATCAGTGGGCTCTACTTTGGAATCTGTGCTTCTAAGAGTGACAGAGTTGGACTCAAATAAGTCCTCCCTGCACATGGTCCATCAGTTCCTTCTATTCAAACCTATACGTGAGGCAGAAGTTTGTAGGTGTACTTCCAGAGACTGGAGCCTCTGGCCTGCCTATGTGCCAGCTGTGCCTGGAATCTTGGTGGAGCTGCAACTCCTACTCTACAGCTCAATGGACTCACCCAAGTCACCTAGTGAGGAGACGATGATGATGGACAACGGCCATCCCAGGGAATGGAGAGAGCCTGCAGCTGAAGGCTGGATAATCCCATCCACCGTATCCATGGGATATAAGCCCACTCAAATGTGTTTTTGACCTCACATATTGTGTCTTTCATATGAACTCCTTTACTTTTCAGTTAAGGATTTCAAATTCTTCTTTGCGTTCGCTTAATGTCTTCTTTTTTTTTTTTTTTTGACTGGGAGGTCCCGGGGATCGAACCCGGGTCCCTCCATATGGGAGACGGATGCCCAACCAGTTGAGCCACATCCGACCCCCCCCTCAAAGTCTTCTTGATGTCATTTATTTCTTTAACTATATTGTCTTTCAACTCATTAATTTGATTTTGGAAATTTGTGCTCATCTTGCTGATTAGTTCTCTCAAATTCCGCATTTCTTCTGGGACTTTGATGTATTCCTTTTCTTGGGTCATGTCTTCTATTTTCTTAGTATGGCTTGTAATTTTTTGCTGGTGTTTAGGCATCTGGTTAGGATGTAGTTTATTCAGATGCTCAATCTCTTTCTCTTTTATAGGGATTTAGTGCCACGAGGCTGTGAGTTACCATAGGTCTTTGATTTTTGGCTCAACCTGGATTGTTAGGATTATCTGGCTGGTTGCTCAAAACTGGGCACTGGACCCATAATTGGTTGTAGAGTCGTTTCCTAGGGCCTTAGGCAGGGAGACTATAGAGGCCAGGAAAAGCTTCTCCTACTTATTTTTAATTTTCTTATGTGTACTTCCTTGGTCTTCCAGGAGATGGCACTTCTTGGCAGCTCTCAATTCAATGCCTGGTCAGAATGTATTTGTTGTAACACAGACCAGATCAATGTGATAGAGATTCCTGTCTGGAGACTAAGAGCCTTGTAATTCAAGTTTTCTGAGACAGTTCTCCAGTCTTCTCTGGCAGCCCCCTCCCTTTTCCCATCTAGGAAATATTTCCACTCCCCTCTGAGTCCTCAACAATCAGTCCCTGTTAGTAGAGGAGGAGATTGGGAGGTTTGTATATCTTTAGCCCCTTGCAGCCTCCAAGACAAACAATGGCGCAGCCCCACCCGGCCTGGAAGGGCTTTTGGGACATGGCAGATCAAACCTGCAAGTCAAAAGCCTGGTCAGCCCCAGGCTCTCCCCTCTCCTGTGGAGTCCTCAACAATTAGTCCAGCTAGAAGAGAGTGAGATTGCAAGGGTCGGATTTCTCCAGTCCTTCATTGGCTCCCAGGGCAAACCACCGTGTGGTCCCACCTGGCCTGGAAGGGTCCGTGGGCACCGCAGCCCAAATTTGTGGGTCAGAACCTGAGTCAGCCTTAGGCTGTGTCCCTCTCCCCTTTCCTGGAGTGGTAGATCCCTGGAGCCCCCTTTGTCTGTAGTCACAGGTCCAGAGGCCCGAGAATTCTAAAGTGTCTTTAGTGTGGGGGAGGGTGCTGGCAGCAGCAGCCGCTGAGGGTTCCAACTCATGGTTCTGTCGTCGTGATTTCCCTCTTTTGTCCCTCTCTCCTCTGGGTGGTGTGCAGCCTTCACCTGCTGTCCTAAACTTTAGAAGAAGATCTTTTTTGGGGTTGTTTCAGCCTGTCCTCTAGCTATTTTTCTGGAGAAGAGATTCCCGTGTCTTCCTAGTCTGCCTTATTTGCGGAAGTCTTCTAAATACTCTTTATAAAAGTCAACTGATTTCTGGTACTTTGCATCAGCACTTCTCTGGTGGACTGGTACATAAACATATTCATATTGAACAAAAATTTAAAAATACTGATGTCTAAAGTGAACAGTTTCTCTCTTACCCCTGGACCTTTATTACATAATTCTTCTTCCCTCAAAGTGACCAGTTTCTTGTGTATTCTTCTGGAGATAATCTATGCATATGGATTTACAAGCATTAAATTCTTTTTTCTTACACTTGTTTTTTTAAAAATTTAATTATCCTGCAATTGTTCCATATCAGCACATAAGATTTCAAATGTATAGAATGCATAGAATTCTATTGTATTACTGTACTCTATTTTTACAGTATGTTTTGTATTTTTTTTCCAGGTTCATAATTTATTGTACAAATTAAGTATCACATGATGAGTTGACATTAGCTTCTGCAGACATCAGAACTTGGTACTTGGATGAGGTATGGTTTAGAATCCATTTATGTTGCTTTCACAGCTGGAGTTTAAGACTTTAACTCAAATTATAGGACAATCAAAGCAAGGCTTCTGTATGTGGCCTGTACATAATTCATTCTACCTGTAAGAGTGCAAGAGTTGAAATTGGGCATTAGTTTCTGGACCTGCCAAGATTTCAATCTTGCCATAGGCACAAATTCCGTAGCCAGAGTCCTTCAACGTATAAAACCACCACTCAGCTCAGCCAGAAGAAACCCTATAATGTATTTTTAGATTTTGAAATAATTTTAAGTTTACAAAAACATTTGCAAGCACAGTACAAATACTTTTTTCCACGAACCATTTGAAAGCAAGTTGTTGACCTGATGATATATTGCCCCTGAATAATTTTCTGTGTATTTTCTACAAAAACCTTCTCTTACATAACCACAATACAATTGTCAAAATCAGGAGATTATCATTATACATTATTACTAATTCTCAGATCCCATTCAAATTTTGCCAGTTGCCTCAATAATGTCCTTTATATTAAAATAATCTAGTCCAGGGATGCAGGTGTGGTTGGGTGACTGGGCTCCCATCTGCCATGTGCGAGGCCCTGGTTCGGTTCCCGGGGCCTCCTGGTGAGGGCAAGCTGGCCCGTGTCCATGGAGAGCTGATGGCTGGCACCCAAGGAGAGCTGATGGCCTGTGCCTGGGAAGAGCTGATGGCCAGCATCCACGGAGAGCTTACGGCCCGTGCCTATGAGGGACTGGAGCAGCCGGATGATGCAACAAAGGGAGACAAGCTGACACAGAGGAAATGTGGGTGGGCGCAGAGAGCGAACAGTGGGCGTGGGTGGCAAGAGGTGGGGGGATAAAAAAAAACTTAAAAAAAAAAAAAAAAGAGAATACTAGTTTAAAATAATCTAGTCCAGAATCATGTTTTGCATTTAGTTGTCATGCCTCTTTAGTCTCCTTCAGTTTGGTATAGTTCCTCAATCTTTTCTTGACTTTTATACCCAGAACATTTTTGTAGATTATAGACTAGAGATTTTGGAGAAAGAAACTTAATTTAGTTTGTCTGAGGTTTCCTCATGATTAGATTCAGATTATGCATCTTTGGCAGTAATATAATAAAAGTGATGCTGTGGTCTTCTGATTGTATACTATTGGTGGCTCTCAATTTCTGTTTGTCCCATTATGATCATGTTCATGTCAATGATTATTGTGGGGTCTGAAAGACTTCACTGTAAATTAATTTTTTTCCATTTGTAATTAATATGTATTTTGGTGGTGGTAGATTTCTGAAAATATATAAACATCTTATTTCTCATCAAACATTCACTTTATTCATTTATTTAAATATATCACTATGGGCTCTCAGTTCCCGTATTATTCAATGGATTATATGCTAACTATCATTATTTATTTTGATGCTCAAAGTGTCCCAGATTTGCTCAATGGGAGCCTATTCAAGCTGGTTTCAGTGTGCACTTGGCATGTTCCCATCATTCCTTGAGCACTTCCTTGCTTTCTGGCATGACAAGATGATCTAGTCTCAGACTGTACTTCTTCTGCCCCAGTGGTGGAATCAGCCATTTCTCCAAGGATACTTGGTCCCATTTAGTAAGAATGATATTTAGAAAACTGTGGTAGCTTAAAATATATATCCCAACAAACACATGTTCTTAATCTTAATCCATGTACCTGTGGGTGTGAACCCATTGTAAACAGAACCTTTTGAAGATGCTGTTTTTAGTTAATGAGTGGCAAAGTGAACCAGAGTCAGCTTTAATCCAGATTACTGGAGGCCTTATAAAGAGAACCAGGAAATCACAGAAGAAGTTAGAAAAAAGAGGACATTACCATGTGATGGGAGGCAGAAATATGCTAAGCTGGAGAAGCAATCCAAGATGGCATCAGAGTAGCTCAGGCAGGGCATAGCTCTCTTGCAAAATAGGGAAGAAGGCACAGAAGCCATCTGAGGGAGCCACTCTGGGAACCACACAAATCACCAGAGAGATGGAGATGCCAAAAGGAAAAGGAACAGAGTTTATGGGAATGAAAGACAGAATGGATGAGATTAACAACAGAGGGGAGCAGATGTGGCTCAAGTGATTGGTCTCCCACCTACCATATAGGAGGTCCAGGGTTCAATTACCGGGGCCTCCTGGCGAAAAGCAAGCTGGCCTGCATGGTGAGCTGGCCCAAGTGGAGAGCTGGCCCACACGGAGTGCTGGCCCACGCAGAAGTGCTGGCCCATGCAGAGGTGCTGGCTCACGTGGAGTGCAGGCCTGCACGGAGAGCGGGTGCAGCAAGATGACGCAACAAAGAGATACACAGAAGAGAGACACTAAGAGATGCAGCAGACCAGGGAGCTGAGGTGGCATAAGAGATTGAGCAGCCTGTCTCCACTCCAGGAGGTGCCAGGAGCGGTTCCCAGTGCTGCCTAAAGAGAAGACAAGCAGACACAGAAGACCACACAGAAAGCAGACAGCAAGTGCAAAACAAGGAGGGTGGGGGGTGGAGGGGAGAAGTAAAATAAATAAATAAATCTCTGAAAAAACCAATACATTAGAGGCCTATAACAGCAGATTTGAATGGCAGAAGAATGAATAAATGAAATTGAAGACAGGACATTAGAACTTGAAAAGATAGGAGAACAGACAGAAGAAAGAATACAAAAAATTGAACAGGTTCTCAGGGAATTGAATGACAACATGAAACACAAACATACATGTTATAGGTGTCCCAGAAGGAGAATAGAATGGAAAAGGGGTAGAAAGAATATTTGAGGAAATACTGACTGAAAAATTTCCAACCCTTATGGAAGACATTAATATATCAATATCCAAGAAGGACAATGTACCCAAACAGAATAAATCCAAATAGACTTACTCCAAGACATCTATTATTCAGAATGTCAAAGGCCAAAGATAAAGAGAGGATTCTCAGAGCAGCAAGAGAAGAGCAATATATTAATTACAAGGGAGCCTCAATAAGGCTAAGTGCTGAACTCTCGTCAGAAACTATGGAGATGAGAAGGCAGTATAAGATATATTTAAGGTACTGAAATAGAAAAACTGCCAGCCAAGAATTCTTTATCCAGCAAAACTATCTTTCAGAAATTAAAATGAATTTAAAGTCTTCACAGACAAACAAAAACTGGGAGAGTATGTTACCAAGAGACTGGATCTATAAGAGATTTAAAGGGTGTGTTACTGAATGGAAAAGATAAGGGTGACAGCCCTCGAGAAAGGTGTAGTAATTAAGAACATAAGAGAAATTGAAAAGATTAAAAGACAGATTATAGTAAGATATGATAACAAAAAGCTAAGGTATAAAATTGATGAAGAAAATAAAGTCTTTACAGTAGTAACAGTGAATGTTAATGGACTGAACTCCCCATTTAAAAGACAAAGATTGATAGAATGGATTAAAAAACATGAGTTGTCTACAAGAGACTCATCTTAGATGTAAGGATGCAATCAGGCAAAAAGTGAAAGTTTGAAAAAAGATCTTCCATGCAAAGAGTAATTAAAAAAAAGAGCCGGAATAGTGATACTAATATCAGATAAAATAGATTTTAAATGCAAAACTGTTAGATGAGGAAGGTTACTATATATTAATAAAAGGGACAATTCACCAAGAAGAAATAACAATAATAAATATTTATGCATAAATAAATAATATTTATGCAACATAGGTGCCTCAAAATACATGAGATGCACACTGGCAAAACAGAAGGGAGAAACAGACATCTCTACAATAATAGATGGAGACTTCAACATACCACCCAGTATTAGACAGAACATCTGGACAGAGGATAAATAAGGACACAGAGCTTGAATATGATAAATGACCTAGACCTAACAGACATTTATAGCACATTTACACCCCAAAATTGCAGGATATACATTCTTCTCAAGTGCTCATGGATCTTTCTCCAGGATAGACCATATGCTGGGACATAAGTCAGATCTCAATAAATTTAAAAACACTGAAATTATACAAAAACACTTTCACTGACCAGGATGGAATAAAGCTTTAGAGGAACATCTGGATATGATTCTTATAACTCCAAAAGTCATACAGTGTCAGAGCGAAGAATGGGATGGTTATGATAGTTATGATGCATAATGGGAATGTAAGACTAGTTTAGATATTACATACAGTTTTGGGAAAATTGTGGTGAGCTGTGAAGGAAACTTTCTCAATATGATAAAGTGCATATATGAAAAACCCACAGCTAACATAGTACTCAATGGTGAAAGACTGAAAGCTTTCCTGCTGAGATTGGGAACAAGATTAAAGATGCCCACTGTCTCCACTGTTATTCAATATTGTGCTAGAAGTTCTAGCTAGAGCAATTAGGCAAGAAAAAGAAATAAAAGGCACCCAAATAGGAAAGGAAGACATAAAACTTTTGCTATTTGCTGATATGACTCAAAAACCCATAAAAAACTATTAGAACTTATTGACGATTTCAGCAAAGTGGCAGGATACAAGATTAATATGCAAAAATCAAAAGTGTTTCTATATACCTCTAATGAGCACTCTGAAGAGGAAGTCAGAAAAAAAAATCCATTTACAGGGAAGCGGCTGTGGCTTAATCAGTGGGGCTCCCGTTTACCATATGGGAGGCCCCAGGTTCGGTTCCCGGGGCCTCCTGGTGAAGGCAAGCCCGCCCGCACGGTGTGGTTAGCTGACCCAGCGAGCACAAGCAGCAAGGGGGGGGGGTGATAAATGAATAAATAAATAAAATCTTTAAAAAAAAAAATCCATTTACAAAACAACTAGAAGAATAAAATATTTAGGGATAAACTTAACGAAGGACATAAAGGACATAAAAGTTTTCTGTATTCAGAAAACTATAAAACATTGCTAAAAGAAACTAAAGATGATCTAAATAAATGGAAGGATATTCCATGTTCATGGGTTGGAAGACTAAATATCATGAAGACGTCAATTCTACCCAAACTGATCTACAGATTTAACGCAATCCCAATAAAATTTCAATATCTTTCTTTGTAGAACTGGAAAAGCCAATTGTTAAATTTATCTGTAAGGGTAAGGGCCCCTGAATAGGCAAAAATTTCTTTAAAAAGAAGAATGAAGTTGGAATACTCTCACTTCCCAACTTTAAAACATATTATCTAGCTTCAGTGGTAAAAACAGCATGGTACTGGCATAAAGATGGATAGATTGACCACTGGAATAGAATTGAGACTTTGGAAATAGACCCTCATATCTATGGTCAACTGATTTTTGACAAGGCTGTCAAACCCACTCATCTGGGTCAGAACAGCCTATTCAATAAATGATGCTCGGAAAACTGAATATCCATATCCAAAAGAAAGAGAGAGGATTCCTATCTCACACTTTATACAAAAGTTAATTCAAAATGGATTAAGGACCTAAAAATAAAAAGTAGAACCATAAAATTCCTAGAAGAAAATGTAGGAAAACATCCTCAAGATTTTGTGGTTGTTGGTAGTTTCTTGGACCTTACACCCAAAGCATGAGCAACAAAGAAAAAATAGATAAATAGGATGCCTTAAAATTAAATACTTCTGTATTTCAAGTGGTTTTGTTAAGAAGGTGAAAAGGTAACCCAACTCAATGGGAAAAAAAATCTTCAGAAATCATATATCTGACGAGGCTTTGATTTCCATGTTATATAAAGAGATCACACAACTTAATGACAAAACGACAAGTGACTCAATTTAAAAAATGGGCAAAAGACTTGAATAGACATTTTTCTGAAGTGGAAATTCAAATGTCCAAAAGACACATGAAAAGATGCTCAACATCACTAGCTATTAGAGATATGCAGATCAGAATTACAATGAGATACTGTATTAGTCAGCCAAAGGGATGCTAATGTGAAATAACAAAAATGGGTTGGTCTTTATAAAGGGTATTTATTTGGGGTAGACGTCCACAGATACCAGGCCATAAAGCATTAAGTTTCTTCTCTCACCACAGTCCATTGCCACGTGTTAGAGTAAGACAGCTGCTGGCGTTTGCCAGGGTTCAGGCTTCTGGGGTTCCTCTCTTCCCGGGGCTGCGTTTCTCTCCAGGCTTAGCGCTGTTTCCTCCACGAGGTCAGCTGTAGACGATCAGGCGAACGGCTTGCTTCTCTTCACCTGGGGCCTTCTTTCCAACATCAAAACTGCTTCTCAAAAGACTGCTTCAACTTTCCTTTGCCTTGCCTTTTATATTCAATTCCCCACCCACCAAGGGGTGGGGCTCAACGCCCTAATCCTAACCTAATCATGCCCAGATTAACAGATCAGTTTACAAGCATGATTCAATTACATTTTTGGAATTCATAATTACATCAAACTGCCACAGATACCATCTCACACCATATAAAATTGCCATTACTAAAAAAACAGAAAGCTGTATATGCTGGAGAGGATGTAGAGAAACAGGTACACTCTTTCACAGTTGGTGGGAGTGTAAAATGGTGCAGCCTCCGTGGAAGATGATTTGGCTGTTCTCCAGCAAAATAAATATAGAACTAGCAATATCACCTGGCAGTCCCACTAGTTGGAATATATTCAGAAGAACTGAAAACAAGGACACGAACAGATATTTGCATACCAATTTTTATAGAAGCCTTATTCACAACTGCTAAAAGAGGAAAACAACCTAAGTGTCTGTCAACAGATGAATGGATAAAAAGATATGGTGATGTGGGAGGAATTTTACTGCCTGACCTTGAAACATATTACAAAGCTATAGTGGTCAAAACAGCATGGTACTGGCATAAAGATAGACACATCGATCAGTGGAATAGAATTGAGAACCCAGAAATAAACCCTCACCTATACAGTCAACTGGTTTTTGATAAACCTACCAAGTCCATGCTAATGGGAAAAAACAGTCTCTTCAACAAATGGTGATGGGCGAACTGGATATCTATAACCAAAAGAATGAAAGAAGACCCCTATCTCACCCCCTATACAAGAATCAACTCAAAATGGATCAAAGATCTAAATATAAAAGCCAGGACCATAAAACTACTAGAAGAAAATGCAGGGAAACATCTTCAAGACCTTGTAGTAGGTGGTGGTTTCTTGGACCTCACACCCAAAGCACGTGCAACAAAAGAAAAAAATAGATAAATGAGACCTCCTCAAAATTAAACACTTTCGCACCTCAGAGGACTTTGTCAAAAGGGTGAAAAGGCAGCCAACTCAATGGGAAAAAATATATGGAAATCACATATCTGATAAGGGTTTAATATCCAGGATATAAAAAAGATAAACAAAAAAAACAAAAAAACAAACAAACAAAACAAAACAAAACAAAAATATCCAGGATATATAAAGAGATTTTACAACTCAACAATAAAAAGACAAACGACCCAATTAAAAAATAGGCAAAAGACTTGAATAGACATTTCTCCAAAGAAGAAATACAAATGGCAAAAAAAAAAAAACCAATTGAAGAAATGCTCAACATCACTCATGATTAGGGAAATGCAAATCAAAACTACAATGAGATATCATTTCACACCTATCAGAATGGCCACTATTAAAAAGACAGAGAACTACAAGTGTTGGAGAGGATGTGGAGAGATAGGAACACGTCTTCACTGTTGGTGGGAATGCAGAATGGTACAGCCACTGTGGAGGACTGTTTGGCAGTTCCTAAAGAAGTTGAATATAGACCTGCCATGTGACCCGGCAACACCACTACTAGGTATATACGCAGAAGAACTGAGAAGAGTGTCACGAACAGATATCTGCACACCGATGTTCATAGCAACGTTATTCACCATTGCCAAAAGTTGGAAACAACCCAGGTGTCCATCAACAGATGAATGGATAAACAAACTGTGGTCTATTCACATGACGGAATCTTATGCAGCTGTAAGAAGAAATGAAGTCGTAAAGCATATGACAACATGGATGAAACTGGAGGACATTATGTTGAGCGAAGCAAGCCAGAATAGGACAAATACTGTATGAATGCATTACTATGAACTCAATATATTGTGTAACATATTGTTTGATTAAAAAAAAATTATATGTATCCAGTACATTTAATTGAGAAATGTAAAAAAAAATTGTATAGACCACAGTTAGTAGTAATGCTTCAATATTAATTAATTATAACAAATGTAAAAAAAAATATATGGTATTTGCATATGATGGAACACTATTAAGCTGTAAGAAGAAATCAATTGGGGAAGCACAATTCAAGGTGCCTTGAAGACATTATGGTGAGTGAAATAAGCCAAACCCTAAAGGATAAATATTATATGGTATCACTGATATGAACTAAATACAATGAGTAGCCTCATGGAGTTGGACTATGAAGTGTAGGTGGTTGGGAGATGGAATGTGAGTTGAGAACAGGAAGATGATGCTGGATGTATGGAGAATGTTTAGTAAGGTTATTTGCAAATATGTGGTAATGGATGGACTTGGAGATTATAATGAGCATAACAAACACTTGATTTATGGATGTAACTGTGGCTGAAATGAGTAGTCTAAGGAGGTTAATGTTAGTTAGAGGACAGCTGGAGCATTATATAGGGAGTGTATAACAGTGATTTTGGTGGTAGATGAGGATTGTGGTTAATAATATAAACACAAGAATGTTCTTCTATTACACGGTGTTTAGAATGTGGTAATACAAGGGAAAACATAACTAATGTAATTTCTAGACTATAGTTAACAATATTGTAAAGTTTTTGTAGCAGAAGCAAAGAAGGTAGTATATTAAAGCTAAAGGTAAAAAAAGAATATGGGGTTTGGTTATGTGAGATATGAATATAATTACATTTTTTTCTTCTTTTTTTTTCATTAATAAAGAGAACTTTACTATGTCATTTAACTAATCTGTGTTCATCTGTGTATCTTTTTGAACACTGGAGGAACAATTGAGTTTGTTGTTGGAATTAGATGAGATAAAAATGCCTGGACAGAACTTTTTAGGAGTAATGCTTCCATAACTTGTTGAGCTGACTTTTGTTTATTATTTTATTTTTTGAATTTGAAATAAAGTTTGAATTAAAAAAAAATATGGTAAGCCAAGGAACCCCAAGGATTGCCAGCAGTCAGCACCAAACTACTAGTCTTCAGGGAAAAAGCAAGTCTTGCCAAATCTTGATCTTGAATTTCTCTTAGCTTCAAACCATGAGCCAAAATTTTGTTGTTTAAGCCAACCCATTGTGAGGTATTTATCATAAAAGCCTGGCAAAGTAAGACAGAATTCAAAATGTGTGCACCTGGTATGATAATTGCTATTTGGGTGCCTCTGCTCATGGGCCATGGGCCATCTCAATGAATACAGCCATATATACACACACATATACACATATGTGTGTGTATATACACCCATATAAATATACACACATATACATTTTATCATTATTTATCTAAATATCTAAAATCATGAGTTTTACCGATATTTCTAATTCTAATCCTACACTACAGAGTTCATTCTAGTTTTATACCTTTTCTATATTTGTAACTCCTTTGTCCGGCAGTGAGTAACTGGACTCCCATTATCCTTAATATACTTACTTATTTGATTAATCCTTTGAGTGTAAGCAACCTCTCATTGCCACTGTTATTTCCTCCTCTGCATGGAAACCTTTCTTACCTCACTTGGGATCTAACATCCTGCATCAGTTCCATGCTGCCACCCCATTCCAGTTCACATGCTCACATGAATACCCTTCTCACAATTCTTGTGCTCTGGACCACCAACATTCCCCCTGCCCCAAGCACAGATGCCCATCTTTCTCTTCTAGACTTCATGGCTTTAGGACTGACTTATCTCAGGAAGGGACAGGAAGGAGAAGAGGGTCCATAATTTCCTTAACATGTCCCTTTAACCCACCCTTCTGCTACTGCAAACAATATTTTAACACACGATTACAATGTCTTTAGGATAAATTCCAAGTGTAATTGCTGGGTCAAAGCATATGTGCATTTGTAATGTTGTTAGTTCTGCTACATTGCTTTCCATAGGCAATTTACATATCTACTGTGGTGCCTGCAAGAATTCTTAAGAGTGGTAATTCTAGCACACAGAAAGACCTAAAGGTTATATGATGATATTTGAGAAAATTAAAACAACTTATTTTCTCTTTTGGAAATACACTTGTTACCCAAATTCAAATTTCCTACTAACTCGGTGTCTTAGTAATAAAAATGAAACAAAATATAGCCAACACAAGCAAGCTTAGGAACACAAAACAGTAACCAAACATATTGGGTAAAAAGTAGCTAGAAGAACTCTGAGCAGCATAAAGGGCCACTAACTGAATGTGAGTTAGTGAGCGCAGTAGCCCTGCAGTTTACAAGGCAAAAATGGTGACCCTGAAAAGCAGGGTAACACAAAGCAGCTAGGAAGTAATTTTTCTACCAAACTTGTTATTAATCAGATACTTGTCGGAAAGCTGTTTTCCAGGTCTTGGGCTTAAATTCTTTTTACAACCCTGCAGTGGCAACAGGACAGTTTGTTTATTAGGTGTTCCCCATGATTGCCTTGGGCTAGTAGGAAACTAGGCTGGAGTTTGAAGTTCATCTGTTTGCAGGATTTTCCGGTGTTCCCCACGATTGCCTTGGGCTAGTAGGAAACTAGGCTGGAGTTTGAAGTTCATCTGTTTGCAGGATTTTCCCCGGTTTTAGCATTCAAAGTGTTACATCCTGGGAACCCCTCAGCTGTAGGCAAACCTGAATGAGTCACCCTAGGACCTCTAGGTCAAGGTTACAGAGTGAGAGGACTTAGACTTGCACTATCCAATATGGCAGCCACTAGCCAGATGTGGCTATTAAAAAAAAAAAAAAAAAAAAAAAAAATCAGTTCCTCACCCGCATTAGCCACATTTCAAGTGCTCAACAGCCACAGATAGAGAATGTTTCCGTCGTGGAGAAAGTTCTATTGGACGGCACCGACTTAGACCATTGGGGTAAAAAAAAAAGCGTGGAAGTCATTGGGCTCCACTACCAAAAATAATGAACAAGCTTTATTATTCATTCTAAATAGGATGAGAGGGAAATTACGCTAAGAAAAACCAAGCAAAAAACCTGCAAAAGCACCTGACAGCGGGCTCCGCCTGGGGACTCACAAGACACTAATTTCGAAGGCGGAAGAGGACCCTCTATCTGCGGGGCGAAGTCACTCCCCAGACTTCCAGGGCTCAATGAATTCCCAAAGCGGTGGGTGTGCAAGGGCCAAGACCTCCGAGAACGAGCTGCTCAAAGTGGTGGCCACCCGTACTCACAGGGCGGGCAAGCCTCGGCTCGCGGGCCGCCACTCAGGCACCGCGCCACACCGGGTGGGTAACCCGCCACAGTTCCCAGCGCGAAGCCGCTGGTGTCTGCGCACCCGCACGCGCGCCGGCCTGGGCGAGGGGCCCGCGACAGCCAATGGGGCGGGGCGCCGCGCGCCGGGGGCGGGGCAGTGACGCAAGCGCCTCGTGACCCGGTCCGGGCCTGCGCCCGCGGAAGCCGGAAGCGGCAGTGGTCGGCTGTGCCGACGCGGGGCGGAGAGGCGGTGGTGAGCGCCCGGGATTTGAGAACCCGGCGATGGGTCCGGATGGAACAGTCGTGCGGCTGCGGTCGTCGCTGCTGCCGTGGCTGCTGCTGCTGTGGTCGGGGCTGGTTCTGGACGCGCACTCCTTCGGCAGCAACCCCCACAGGGTCCTCCACGGTCTTCTGTCGGAGAAGCAGTTGCTGGAGGTGGAGGACTTATCCCTGTCGCTGTTGCAGGGCAGAGGGCTGGGGCCGCAATCGCTACCCGCGGATCTGCCGGATCTGGAACCCGAGTGCCGTGAACTGCTGCTGGACTTCGCAAACAGTAGCGCGGAGCTGACTGGATGTCTAGTGCGCAGCGCCCGGCCGGTGCGCCTGTGTCAGACCTGCTACGTTCTCTTCCAACAGGTCTCCGACAAGATGAACAACATCAGCCGAGCCGTGGGGGTGGGTAGGGGAATACACCCTAGGCCTCTGGCGTGGAGGGTTGGGGAAGAAGGAGGATGTAAACAGTGGTCAACTCTGGGGGCCTCAGTTTTTCCATCTCTAAGAAAAGGAGCTTGCACTGGGTCTGTGAGTTTGGGGCATCATAAGAGTGGGTGGCATTATGGCGCTTGGGACTTGGATTTTTGCTTTGATGGCTGCTATTGGGCCTCCTTTTGGTACATATTTGCAGATAGGTGTGATTGACTTTCTTGGGGCTCCTGCGACACCTAACCTTTTTCCTCTCCGCTTCTATGCCATAGTTTTCTTCCCATCTCCACCTACTTCCCAGGAACGACCCTTTCCTGGAACCCCAAGTGGAGTTGGGAAACTGCATAGTGTGGTGGTAGTGGTCAGGAGCTTGAGCTAGAAAGTTTCAGATCTACCACTTTCTACCAGTGTGAACTTAGATTAATTGTCCTCTCACAGCCTGTTTCCTCCTCTGTAAAACGGAGGAAAAAACCCCCAGTTGCCTGATGTAGTTAGAAGGATTTAGAGAGACACCTTTGGGAGTTCATCTTAGTGATTATCTAGTGATAAGTGATTTACGGTCTGCCAGAGGGCCAGTTTTACTCTGCTTATCAGTTGTATACTCTGGGGCAAGTTACTTATATTCTCTGTGCCTGTTTTCTCAGCTGTAAAATGGGAATAAAAGGAGCTCTTGGAAAACTGGCTGATAATAGTAGCTCTCAGTAAATGGGAGCTAATATTTCTAGGAAATGGTAAGTTTGCCCTCCATTCTAGGTACCCTGAGAGCTTTTCTGGTCATGTGGTAGGTGCTGAGTGGGATTTAATAAAAATAAGGAAGATGCAGTCCCTTCTCCTAAGGACCTTTGAGGGTCAAGACTAGGAAAGGATTAGAGTGGCAGGGCTGGTGGGAGTCACAAGGTGTGGGCTGGCTATGCTGGGCCAAGGAAAAACGAGAAATGACACTGGGCTGGGGAATGGGAAAGTTCCTCTTGTATTGAGGCAACAGCAAGTAGTCTCAAGAAAGTGTGGTTGGAATTATTTAGTAATTTGTAGTTCATTGGACAAAATAGAAACTTTATGCAGTTGTATCTTGCTTTAAATGAGCCTGATATTACTTAAAGTAAATCTAATTTCTTATATAAATGGGAGATTTATTTGCATTAAATAAATTCTATTCTGAATCTATCTGTGAAGAACAAGTTTTCAAGGTAGTTATTTAAATAAATTTAGGTTTATTTGCAGTATTTTCCAGCACACGTCTATTAGGTATAAAAAAGGCTATATATATTTAATCTTGCTACAGTTTTAAAGTAAAGTATCCGAGATGTCTCTGTCAACTACAACCACAGCAGGAAATACTGTGATGTCATATGGTGTTTTGAGCAGTTAGGTGACTTGTTTTAAGGGTGCCATTTACTTTAAAGAACAAGTGCTGTTGTTGGCAGAATGGCTTTGAATCATGATGCTTGAAACTTTGAGGGGCAGCAAATGCTTTCCTCATTTGTGTGGAAATTAAGAAAATGTTTTAAAAATATTACCCCAAACTCTGGTACTACCGTATTATAGACATCATCCACCTTATGTATGCCATTTCCTTGTGAATTTCCCTCTGTCTGGAGGCTCTTCAGTGTGGAAGTTGCAGACATTTCCTTCTTCTTCCTTTGCCCCTCAGAGCCTACCAAACCTGGGTACCCAATTCACCTAACCCTAGTGTGAAAGGAAGAGGGTAAAGAAATAAAAAGAGACAGGAAAACCCTTTTCCCAATCTGCATTTCCCTTTCAACTTATCCTAGACCCTTGTCTTTGTTCTCCTCCTTTCCTCAGTAGAGCTGGACGTTGTTCATTAGGTTAAAAGCATGATTTGTACAGTATTGAGATACTTTGATGGATTTAATAGGCTTTATGGACTGGTTTGGGAATTGAACCATTATGTATATTACTGAATCTGTGGAAAAAATGTATTCTGAGTTTCTTATGAGTGCACTTAAACGATTCAGTTGTCCTTTGGGGAGTTTATTTTCTTTGACTCTCATAGAATCTGTTTGTTTGTTCATTTGCTTAAGTTTAATTAGCAAGCCCCTACTATTCATGAATATTAGGTTGGTAAAAGGATATAGAAAAAATAGATAAGGTCCAAACCTCATACTGTCAGTGTAGTTGGGAAGTAAAATAAACCCATATTGAGCAAAAGAAAAAAGGAAAAAATCACCAGTGTGAGTGTAATATATACAATAGCAATTTAGGGCAAAATGATGAAGGAGATGCTGAGTTAACAGAGGGTGGGAACAGAGCAAGGTGGGGTTAGTCAGAGAAAACCTGCAAGTTGAATTTTGAATAAGGCATCCTTTCTCACCTTTAAGGTGAGTGGACATGGATTGATTGAAAGAGGAGGGTAGTATAACAAGGAGAAATAATCAGAGGTAGACATTAGCATGCTATTTATGTGATACAGCAAGCTAATGAGCTATATAATAGAATATCTGATGAGAATTCTATGTTCTTATCACTTCCTTTTGGAATTACTGGAACAAGGACTACATACAGTTTTTTAAAAGATTTTATTGATTTATTTGCCCCTCCCCCCTTGTTGTTTGCACTCACTGTCTGCTCTCTGTGTCCATCTGCTGTGTGCTCTCTATGTCTGCTCATCTTCTCTTTAGGAGGCACTGGGAACCGAACCTGGGACCTCCCATGTGGGAGAGAGGTGCTCAATTGCTTGAGCCACCTCTGCTCCCTGCTTTGTTGTTTCTCTCATTGCGTTTCCTCTTTGTGTCTCCTTGTTGTGTCATCTTGTTGCATCAGCTCCCTGGGCCAGCCCGTCATGCCAGCTCGCTGTCTTGCTCGTCTTCTCCAGAAGACGCTGGGAACCATACCCGGGACCTCCCATGTGGTAGGTGAGGAGCTCAATTGCTTGAGCCAATCCGCTTCCCCATATAGTTTTATTATCACAAGGTAAAGAAGACAGTGATTTGAGAAACCTAAATGATAGAACTGACTGATTCCCTCTTCTTTTGAGTCATACTTTCTCCTTTTAGTTTAAGCTGATATGGATGTGATTTCATTGAGCCATCAGTATCATCAGAACAATTGCAAGGGTCTTTGGCCCCACAAATTCTGAATTGCTAAGCTTTAGCCTATTCTACTTGATTTGCTTAAATAAAAAAAAAATTTGTAAAGGTGCTAATGATTTGGGATATGTATCTGATCAATGTTCAACATACTTTTTTTAAAATAAGATTTTATTTATTTATTTATTTATTTATCCATCCCCCCTTGCTGCTTGTGCTTGCTGTGTCCATCCGCTGTGCATTTTTCTGTGTCTGCTTATCTCTCTTTGTTGGGTCGTCCTGCTGCATCAGCTCACCGTGCCGCGTGGGCCGGCTTGCCTTCACTAGGAGGCCCCGGGAATCGAACCCGGGGCCTCCCATATGGTAAATGGCAGCCCTATCAATTGAGCCACATCCGCTTCCCTCAACATACTTTTAATGTAGACTAATGAATTCTATATAGAGAAAATTAGAACATGGAATAACATAGAAAGCTATGTCTTTCATTAGAGATTGTGATGGAGAGAAATGGGTAGATTGCAGAAAGATTTAGGAGGTAGACTTGACAAGACTTGATGGTTAATTGAATGGGGGAATTGAGGAAGAAGAAGTTTCGTGTTTTTTTTTTTTTTTTTTTAAAGTTTTATTTTATTTATCCCCCCCCCGCCCCAAGTTGTTTGCACTTGCTGTCTGCTCTCTGTGTCTGTTGTGTGCGCTCTGTGTCTGCTAGTCTTCTTTTTAGGAGGCACTGGGAAACAAACCTGGTACCTCCCATGTAGTAGGCGGGTGCCCAGCTGCTTGAGCCACATCTGCTTCCCTCTAAGGTTTTGATAAGAGCACCTTTATGAATAAGTTGGCATTTGAATTTGTTGATTTTAAGGTGTTTATGAGAAATCTAAGTGGAGATATTGCATATGTGGTTGGATGTATGTATCTAGAGGGCTGGACTGGAGATAATATGTTTAGGAGTGATTAGCATAAAAATGATATTTGAAACAATGGTAATGATGAGCATACCTGATGAATGAATAACAAGAATAAGAAACACTAATAGTTAGCAATGAGGTAGAGGATAAACTATCAAACGAGACTGAGAAGGAAGAGACCGGGATGAAGAAAAATCAGGAGAGTATGATCTGTAAATCAAAGGAAAGGGAAGGACTGGCTCTTTGTGTCAAATCCTGCTGAGTTGTCAAGTAAGCCAAAGACAGAAAGCACATCTATCAACATTGATATTATTGGTAACACAAGAGTAGGTTTTTTCTTAAACTTTTTATTTTGAAATAATTTTAAACTTACAGGGCAGTTGCAAAAATAATACAAAACTCATTCAGAGAGCTCCATCATACCCCCCCATCCAGATACTCAGATCTACCAATTTTAACATTTTGTCATATTTGCTGTATCAGTCTATCCATCTATCGATCCATCCATTTATCTGTTTACCTATCTATTTTTCAAACATTTGAGAGTAGGCTGTATATATCATCCTCCTTGAACACATAATATTTCCATGTACATTTCCTAATAACAGGGATATTTACTTATGTAGCGCCTTAAGTACAATTATCAAATTTAAGAACTTTAACATTGATATAAAACTTTCAGTCTATATTCAGATTTTTTCGTATGTCCCCATAATGTCCTTTTGGGCCTTTTCTTCTCCATTATTACAAGTCAAGGATCATGTATTGCATTTAATTGTCATCGTCGCTTTAGATGCTCCTTTTCTCTTTTTTCTTTTCTTTTCTTCTTTCTAGAACATATATACAGCATAAACTTTCCCATCTCATCCTCTCTCAAGCATGCTATTCAGTGGGAATAATCACATTCACTATTTTGTGCTACCCTCACCACTATCCATTACCAGAACTTTCCCGTCACCGCAAACAGAAATGTTGTACCCATTAAGCATTAACACCCGCCTACCCCCCCAACCTGTATTGTATTTTCTCTCTATGTGTTTATATATTCTAGCGATTTCGTATAAGTGGAATCATACAATATCTGTCCCTTTGTGTATGACTTATTTCACTCAACACTATGTCTTCAAGGATCATTCCTTTTTAAGGTTGAATGATCTTCTATTGTGTGTGTGTGTTTATCCATTCATCTACTGATGATCTTTGGGTTGCTTCCACTTTTTGGCTATTGTGAATAATGCTGCTGTGAACATTGGTATACAAGTTTCTGTCCAGATCCCTTCTTTTAATTCTTTTGGGTGTATACTGAGAAGAGGGATTCCTAGGTCATATGGTAGTTCTATGTTTAACTTTTTGAGGAACTGCCAAATTATATTCCACAGCAGCTATGCCATTTTACGTTACCACCAGCTATGTGCTAGGGTTCCTATTTTTCTGCATCTTCAACAGCTCTTACTATTTTCTGTGTTTTACTGATGATTTTTTTTTTTTTTTTTTTTTTTTTTTTTTAGGAGGCACCAGGGATTGAACCTGGGTCCTTGTACATGCAAAGCAGATTTTCAACCACTGAGCTATACTCGCTCCCCTATTTTCTGTGTTTTAATGACAGCCATTCTAATGGGTATGAGGTGGTATTTCATTGTGGTTTTGATTTGCATTTGCCTAATGGCTCTGATACTGAGCATCTTTTTATGTGCTTATTGATCATTTATATATCTTTGGAGAAATGTCTATTGAAGTCCTTGGTCAAGTTTTTAATTGGATTGCTTTTTGTTGTTGTAGTATTATTTTCACAGTATGAGTTTCTTTCATTATTAAAAATTATGTGTGGAAAGCTTATCCTTCTAACTGGGTACAAACTGTACCTGTCACATTTTCTTATGGATTACAAGACTTCAAACCAAAAATTGCCCAGAAGATGAAACCAAATGATTTGTAAGCATTTGCCCACCAGATAAAAAATATATCTATCTATCTATCTATCTATATATATGTAATACAAGTTCATTGTAGAAAAATTTAGATAGTATAAGAGAAGCAAAAACAATCATCTGTATGTCTATTATCTGGAGATACATTTTGATGAATAGCTTTAAGAACTTTTTCTTGTGCATAAAAAGTAAGAAATGGGAACACATCCAATTTTGACCTAAGTGGTTGAGATTTTATTATGGAAACGCGTACTTATTTGCGAAGCTAAGATTTTCTTCTCATAGGTGGACTTGGTACTCAATACCAAGCTAGTCGCTATTTTTTTATTACCATTGTTATTAATATTATTATCTGATCATATCAAACAAAATGTTAAAATATTTATAATAAATATGTTCATTATTTTTATAAGGCTTTTTTCCTCAAGTTGTTGCTTGGAAAGTCTAAAAACATTCAGGTTGTATTTTTCTATCTTCTTTATGTTACAGAATTCTTCTGAGAGTCATAGTTGTGCCAGAAGTCTCCTAATGACAGACAGAATGCAAATAGTTGTGATTCTCTCTGAGTTTTTTAATTCCACGTGGCAGAAGGCAAACTGTGCAAGTAAGTAATTCTTTTCATTTTCATGTTCCATTTATGGTTCAGGGGTATAGATGTCAGATTTTATTTTAATGAATTTTGTAATCTTTGAATTAGATAATACTTTTTATTGCTAAGTGAATTGTGATTTGCTTCATGGTTATTAGTGGGAACTACTTGTGCGAATACTGAAAGGTGAGAAAATATAACAGTTCAAAGCATGAGTTTTTCAGAGTCATACGTATCTGGGTTTGAGTCTAAGTTCTCTGCCACTTAATAGCCTAACTTACTAGCTGTCAGACTTTGGGCAAGTAACTTGGCCTCTTGGAACTTCAGTTTCCTCGTCTGTAAATTGATGGTAATATTGGAACCTAACTTATAGGGTTATTTTGAGATTAAATGAAATAAATTGTATAAAGCACTTGGCTCGGTGGCAGACACATAGTTAATGTCTAAGAAATATTAACTATTTAACATAATTATGATGTTTATAATAATCTGTCCAATGGGGGAGTAATAACTCTTCTACCTGCTTTGCAGGTTTGTGTGTGTTTATATAGTAAAATGAGATTTATCTTCAGACATTCTTTGGAAAAATTAAAACCACTATTTCAATTCAGAAGTATTTTTGAATACCAACTATGTGCTGGACAGTTCTTGTCTTATAATTTGGTGAGGGAGAAAGATACATACACTTAAAAATGCTACCCAAGGCAGACAGATAAATGCCTTAATAAAGTCATGCAGTCCTTGGGGGAAGTAGAAAATAATTCTAATTGGGGAGGATTTGCAATGACTTCCTGGAGGAGAAGGTTTTTTGAGCCTAGACCTTTGTGACGGCATGATCTCATCAAACAGAGATGAGAGGAAGGACATTACAGATAGAGGGGCATTGTGGACAGAGGCCAGAGGCATAAAAGGGTGATAGATGTTCTAGGGTTCTGGAAATATGACAGTAGATAAAGCTGGAAAGGGAAGGTAGGACCTTACCGGGAGGTCCCGGGGATCGAACCTGGGTCCCTCCATATGGGAGACGGATGCCCAACCTGTTGAGCTACACCCGACCCCATGGAAGGTAGGACCTTGACTGACAGGAGTTTATCAGTTAGGTCAACAGTTTTCATACTGTTTTGAACACCAGCATATCATTAAGAAAGGCTTGTATACCATAATATCTTGGAGCTTTACAATGCATATGGATTAATAAAGGCATTGAGAAGTCTTGTAGGTTAAAAAGCAACTTTTTGAGTTTCAAGGCCCCCTCAGCAGTTATATGTCTCATTACAAAGTAATGAATAGGCATTTGGGTTAAAAAAATTTTTTTTAATAAAAAAAAAATACAACTTTTTAATGCCACTTAACCTAGCACTTTCAAAGCTTTTTTTAAAGCTACAAAGCCGTGTGTGTGTGTGTGTGTGTGTGTGTGTAACCCCTTAGGAAGAGGAAAAGAAGAGACCAGTAAGGAGATTATTATATTAGTTTAATTAGGAAGCAGAGAAAACATGAAGTGTAGGACAGGGGCAGTAGAAATAGAAAGGACAGGATGGATTTTTAAAAATGATGAAGTAGCTTAACTTTTCTAAGGACTTGTCTTTATGTTTAGTGCATATGAAGAAAAACTACAAATGGACAAAAGACCCCCTGCCAAGTTTTTTTCTTTTCCTTTGCAGAATACCATGGTATATTGAATATTAACTCTTTTTGTGGTTAATTAAAATTTCTGGTAATTTGAACAGAGGCTTGGCTAATATTTAACTTTTTTAAAAAGGAAATCTTTACTTTTTTTGGAGTGAAAATGTCTAGTATGGTAAGATTGAAGAGACTTTGTTTAAGGTATATAGGAGAGCTTTTAAAAAAGTTTTCTTAAGCCTTTTATAAAAATCCTTTATAAAGAAAAATATATTAATTATAAATAATTTAAAATCAACTTATTAAAATAAATGGGGGTTTGCTTCTTTTTATTGGTCTAATTTATGTACTTAAGGGAGGTAAAGCATCTTTCCTTCTGAAAGATATTTTGTGATGAAGACTTCACTAATTCCAAGTAGCTTTCTTCAGTTTAAAAAAACTAAAAAGGAAAAGGAATGGAAAAAAATTTTAACAGCATATTCACCCATTGTGGTAGTTATAAAACTTTTAAAATTTTCAGGGTCCCTTTGGTTTTCTTTGAGGCATCCTGTCTTGAAACATTCCTTAGATTGAACATTCTCTGAAGAACAAATGAACTGCTGAGGAATTAGATATAAATTATTCAAGAGACTCTTTCTTCCTAATTAAAATGAATTGGTCAAGACATGTGGTCAGGTGAAAGAAACAAGGTACAGAGAAGTAGGCTATCTTTTGTCCTAAAAGGACCTATGTACTAGATGGCTGAGTAGGCAGAAAAGGAAGACAGACTTAGTCTTCACTGTGTTTACATTTGTACCATTTGGATTTTATGCCATATGCATTTAATAGGTATTTGAAAATATATAAAAATAGTAAAAAATTGAATAGAATGCCCAAATCTAGGGTGAGTATTTATATATTAGATGTAGTCAGAGAGATTGGCTATTTTCTTTTCCAGGATTATGCATTTAAAAAAAAAACTATCTGGGAAGCAGATGTGGCTCAAGCGATTGGGCTTCCGCCTACCATATAGGAGGTCCAGGGTTTGATTCCCAGAGCCTCCTGGTGAAGGCAAGCTGGCCCACATGGCGAGGTGGCCTGCATGGCAAGCTGGCCCACGCAGAGTGCTGGCCCGCACAGCTGGCACAGCAAGATGATGCAACAAAAAGAGACACAGAGGAGAAACAATAAGTGACACAGCAGACCAGGGAGCTGAGGTGGTGCAAGAGATTGAGCTCTCTCTCCCACTCCGGAAGGTCCCAGGATTGGTTCCCAGTGCTGCCTAAAGAGAAGACAAGCAGACACAGAAGAACACACAGCGAATGGACACAGAGAGCAGACAGCGAGTGCAAAACAATGGGGTGGGGGGGAGAAATAAATAAATCTTAAAAAAAAAACTATCTTCCATTCATTGATTCATTCACATTTTAAAATATAATCATAATTCATAGTCTGTATTTTAAATGGAAATAAAATATAACTATGAATTTGGACTTCCTAAATTTCTCAGCTGTTTTTTTCTTGGGCTGTGCATTCTAAAATAATTAACTAGAATTCAGTACTTATACTAAATTACCTGGAAACACTACTGACTATGTTCTCTGTATACATATTTAATAATGTGAACATTTTCTGAGAAATTTAAATTGTTCAAATAAACTGAAAATTTTTTTACCAAAATTTAATAAAATATTCCTAGTTGAGCAACATAGTCTTTTCTTGCAAAGTAGTTAGTTATTGGGAACATGAGAAATTTGAAGGAAGGAAAAAATGGGGAAATAAAGCAGGCGAGTAACAGGTCAGCAATTGAATTTAATAATATTTCACAATTTACAGTTCTTTCATAGCTGTAGTTTTATTTGGGCTTCACAATAAGACCTGTGCTATAGAATGAGGGCTCAGAATGAATTGCAGATGTTAAGAGTCTAGAACTAAATTCAAAAGGCTTTTAAAAT
>JAKSZT010053792.1:10025688-10047936 GCA_026826555.1 Tolypeutes matacus
AAATAAATAAAATCTTAAAAAAAAAAAAAAAAAAAAAAAAAATTCATTTGAGTAGATGGTTTTCTTCATGAGTTAATGCATAATTTTGCTTTTTAAAGTTCTGTTGACAAGTTCATTGCAGTGTCTCCACTTTAAAAATTAGAAATACACTCTACTTAGTCCTATAGAATTTTATCTTTTATGATATATACATGTTACAAATTACAGAAAACTTACATCTTTTGCTAAAAATATAAATGCAAAATACTTTTTCCCCAAAGACCAATTAATATTACATAAAATTAAAACTAGATAATGTTAAACTTTTTTAGAGTTGCACATTTTCTAATATTAACCCTCAGCAATGATATGTCATTAATGCATCAAGTTGTAAGATAAGCTCTAGCAACTGCCATTCTATTAAATCATCAATTCCATTTGATCCTGCCTCTTATATTTTCTTAATGAATGATGCAAAAGCCTTCTCTTTTGCACTTAAAAAAAACAAATTCATTTCCCACCTATCCAGTCATTGTTTTTTAAATCATTGGCTTTATTTATTTATTTACTTACTTTATCCATTTTAAACACCCCCTGTTCACCATTTGCTGTTTTATGTCCATTCGCTGGGCAATTCTCTGTGTCTGTTTCTGCCCTCTCTTCTCATCCTTCTCCAGTTTTTACCAGGATTCGATCCTGTGAACCTTCGATGTGGGAGAGAGGCATTCTGCCACCTGCGCCACCTTAGTTCCTGGTTTTTCAGCAGGTCTCATCTTGGCTCTCCGCTATGTCTCTCTCCTATTACGTCATCATCTTGCTGCGTGGCTCAGCAGGGCCTGGCGGCATGCCCTCGCACACAGCCTAGTGGCACATGCGTCTTCTATATTTTTTTTCCTTTTACTGAGAGGTCCCGGGGATCGAACCCAGGTACCTCCATGTAGCATACGGACACCCAACCATTTGAGCCATATCTGCCCCCCCCCTTTTAAAAATGTGTAAAAGAATACAGGGGATACTTACTCTTTAATAAAATGGAAGAAGAAAATCATATCATACTAAAATTATAAGCTAATTGTGTTTGATCAGAAGCTTGGCTAGATGCTATCATTTTGTATATACATGAAAATCACAATATAAATATTCAAAATTTCTGAATTATTTGCTTTGATTTAAACACAAAAAAGACTGATTTTTTGGTTTTCTCAGAACCTGTGTGAATTTGTTAAATGCAGGCCACTCACCCATTTGCCTCAGTTACCTTTTTGCGATGATCTAATTATTAAATTATTAAACTTGCAGATGTACAGCTAAGTGATACTAGCAATAGGTATCCTCAACTATAGATAATATGGAGTCTGTTCTATCTAGCACATAAAGTTTACATAAAAAGGAAAAAATTACAAAAGAAAAACAGTATTGATTTTTTAAAGAAAACTTTTAACTGAGACAAACCAATGCATGATCCGTTTTGTAGGAATATAGCTTTTGATATAAAGTGACTATTTTCTCATTCTCTTTACTAGCAAATGCAAAACTGTAATTATATAAGTAAAAATTCTTTTAAGCAAATTTAAGGGACTATTAGAATTTTAAAAAGAATTTTATTAAAGTATATAAATGTAAAAATATAAAATATTATTTAATACATTATTAAAATTAATACACTGTTAAAAACCACTTTTCCAGTCTGCTTGCTCTAGCTGTGAAATAGGGTTGGCATCTAGTCTCTGCAGTTAATAGTCAGTGAAAAGAAGACTAGGGTCCTAGTAGAGGAGAGAGTGCCATCCCCGTACCACTCTCATCTGTTGAGAATTCCTATGTTTCTGTATGATACTAATCTTGGTAGGAAATGAGTTATTAGAAATTGATGAAAAGTCAAAAGAACTGTTAAGAGCTCAGCTCTTCTATTCTCATTACAAATAAAATGGAAACCAGTTCTTCCTTGTGGAGAATGACTACTAAGAATGAAAGAAAATGCATTAAAGATTGTCTTCTGTACATGATTTTAAAACTGTTACATCAGAATTGTGTTATTGACATAGGGACAGTATTACTGACACCCTCCTTGGTGATCTTAGCCATATGAGAATGAGTGATAAGCACAGTGACAAGATTTGGTGAGGCCATGGACCGTTTTCTGATAAAGCATTTTGCTTCTTTGGTGATCAGTATCTAATATGAAGTGTTATTGTAATAAGAAGGACTCCATAATTATCTGTTCAGATATTGTTCTACATACTGAAATCCTAAACTTTATTTGAGCCCTTTATATGTCTACAGTGATCTGAGTGATAATTTATGAGCACAGTGATACAATTGAACTATTATGTAATCCTGATGTACATTCTGATTATCAAAGGAAAACCTTGATTAGTATATTTAACTTCTTATATTTCGATTCTTTAAAAATCAATAATAAAACTTAATGATTAATCAGGGAGCGGATGTAGCTCAAGTGGTTCAGTGCCTGCTTCCCATATACAAGGTCCCGAGTTCAATCCCTGGTACCTCCTAAAAACAAACGAAAAAACCAACTGTCATTGGGGAGCAGATATAGCTCAGTGGCTGAGCACCTACTTCCCATGTACAAGGTCCTGGGTTAAATCCCCGGTACCTCCTTAAAAAAAAAACAAAAAAAACAGAAAAAACAACTGAAAGATTAATCACAAAGTCATTGAACTAGAACCCCTCTTTCCAATATTTATCTAAGTGGAAATTTACTAAGCATTAGACTCACTTATTTGTATTTTATAATTTAAAATGTCTTAGTTTTCATATTTTTAAACCAATTAAACATATTAAACTAAGGTACAAAGTCACACAAATTATACTATATTTTCTGAAGCTTGCACTATTTTCCAGAATTTGCTGTCTCTGTTGTTTTCTATAAAACTAGTTTTGAAAAACAACAAACGATCTTTATACAAGCTCCTAATAGATGCTGAATACTTCAGTAGGGTTCTATGTAAGATCTTAACTTGAATCCTTAACACTTCTTGAGCTGATGTCTGAGCCTTCACTGAGAAAGAAACTATAATAATTTATCCTTGATGAGATCTGAGATGAGGAAAATTCATGAAGACCCCTTCACTTAGTGCTTATAGGAAGCTTTATTATTGCTAATATTCTTTAACTTACTAATTTCTAATGCATAGTTTCTCTCTGTTTATAATCTTATGCTTCCAATTCCTGCAAATGGATAAAAGAGGAATTATACTGGAATTCTTTTGTTTTGAATCAGAAAGTCAAACCTCTTTAATAATGACATTTTTAACCCCATTTATATATATAAAGGAATTCCTTTGTGCTTTATAATATCACTGTCTTATGATCATTGAAAAGAACGTGATGGTACTGCATTAATAAAGTACTTACCAAGATGGCCAGTCCCTTAGTTTTTAGTTTAATTTTCAAATTACTTTAAGTGAAAAGGAATGGCTTCTAGTAAAAGAGAAGAGATTTAATTTTTTTTTTTTTTGCTTTTCAGAGAAGCTTTCTCTATAAAGTACATATTTATAAAGAAATGACTTATTTTAATTATTTTGTATAGAAGAACTTGTTCTCTCATAGTAATGTGCTATGTATCATTACTTTTGCATAAAATACAGGGACCCTTTCCCCCCATTAATCCCTATTGTGTATTTTAGTTGTCATGACATGGCTTATTATAATATAGATGTACAATTGTCACACTCTCTTTACTTCCATGTAAAACAGCAACTACAAACACTAAAAACCTGTTTGATCTTGTTTGCCTAATATGCTAATATTTTGTATATGTGTAAATGTGTTTGTTTTTATTTATATCTACTTTGCCTCAGTTGTAGAAGGATTCAGGGCTATTTCATGATGATGTTAAACCAGCATTAATAGGGGTGTGTGTATGTGTGTGTGTGTGTGTGTGTATATATAAATTTAAAAGAATCATTATTTGAACTTTTTGAGATCTGACAGAGTAATATTTTTAAATAGTAAAAACAAAACAAAACAAAACAAAAAAATGGATTAATTAAGAGAAATCTTAATTGGGAGCCTGGAAAGCATATTTTGTATTTCAATGTCTTACTAAGTGTAAGATCTCTCCAAGATCTCTCCGTATATCACTTTATTCCTCTGGCTTTGTTTCCTAATTTATAAAGTGATCCCTCAGATTTTTAAATGATAGGGTAAAAGGCTAGAACAGGACTCACTTTCTTGAGATGATAAAGCTGCACAGAATGTAGAGTCCCCGAGTTTAGAGAAGGGGAAGAATCGAGGGCTGGGTTCACCAGCGGGACCCCATGGACGTCAAAGGCAGATCACGCCCTCGCACCACGGGCCTGCCTGAGGGTGAATGGCTGCGCTCCTGCTTGCCTTCTGTAATTGGTTCACCCAGAACAAATTTGCAAAAACGGAGCCTTAATGTGCTAGTTGTCACCCTGTTCACCAGTTATAGGTTTCATCTCAGTTGCTAACCCCGATCAGCTAGTAGTGCCTGCCTGAATCCTTGCTAGCATTGGTAACCTATCTTTAACGGGTAGTGGAGGGAGGAGTGGTGACATGTTTGTTGACTCCGTGTCTTGATCTTTAATAATTTAGAATGTAGATGTGAATATTTCTTTTGGAGTATTTGAGAGTACAGGCTTGGGAATCAGACTGGGTAGAAATCCCAGCTTTTCACTTGGGCAACCTATTATTTAATTTCTCTAAACCTCTGTTTTTTAATTTATAAAATAGAGATAATGATAGTTCTTGCCTCATAGGATTGTTGCAAAAATTAAATGACTGTGTTTAAAGTAAAAGCACAGTGCCTGGAACATAGCAGGTGCTCAGTAATTGTAGCTTTGGTGGTAGTGGTGGTGAGCGTAGATTGTGTCATGTCCTGGAGCCCACCTTTTCAGTCCACGTCTTGTCCATCTTATTCTTTCTGTTTGCATTGCAACCTTTCTTCTGGATTATTGCAGTTGCTCCCTATCCTGTCTCTCCACTCAGAGTTGAGAGAAATCGTATTAGATTGTCCTGAATTTCTGAATAAGGTGGAAGATAAGGCTGTCTTTGAAATTAAAGAGGACAAGAGAAGAGTTGGGGACTAGAGAGTAGAAGATAATTGGAATACCCTTTGTGGAACAGTTGTTAGGGAGGTTATAGGATTGTTGAGATTGGAAGCATGAATTTGAATTGGGTTCCTTCATTATAATTTTAGAATTTTTTATTATAGTGTTCTATAACCAGAATTTGGAGTAGACAAATTAAGTGGAGGCTCTCCAGGGTTGGAAACGTTTGTGAGTGTGTGGAAGGAAAATAGGACAGGTATTCTAGGAGAGTGTGATTGAAATGGTTCACCACAGCTTCCAGGATATGTAGCCAGGAAGTTGGACCTAAATCAGAGATAGAGGTCTGAGAATACTGGAAAAGGTGAAAAAAAAGTGAGGCTAAGGAATAGGTTCAATGAAAAAAGGAGAATGGATAAATAAACTGTGGCATATTCACACATAGAAAACATTAAAAGGAACAAATTTGAGCCAATGCTAAGTAAGACTAGCGAATTGCAGAGGAAAAGAAATGTGCAAAACAATTCTATTTATTTCCAGACTCTACTTAAAACCCTTTTTATCAGTATTTTAGGTACAATTCTCACCAGCTTGTTTCTCTGGTCTCTTCACTCATGATTAAATAGAACAAATTGAAAAAAGATTACCCTGTTGGGTACAAGAAATGGTCCCTTGGTGAAAATGGAAGAGACAGAACTACCAAATTTGACACACAAAAGGATCAGAAAGCATGTGAATTTAGGTAAAATTAATGCAGCAATCTTATGCCTAAACAGCACTGAGAGTACCACTGTTAGGCAGCATTTGATAGCTAATGGTCATGAAGATGAAAATTCAAATTAAATTTTATTTGGCATGTTGTTTTTATAGAGAGAGGAGAGTCTGGATTATTTTAAGATTTTCATGAAAGTAATAATAATTAAAAAAAAATGTTGGTAACTAAAAACGGCAAGCTTCATGTATTTAGAAAATTCTCTGATGTGGAACACTTTGTGCCTGTTTGAATAAAAAATTGTTACTGCACAAAACAGAAGATGATAGCGTGAGAAAGAAATGACCACAAATAATTTTTGCTTAGATATATTAATATACCTCTTTTTTTTTTCTTTTTACAGATTGTTTAACAAATACCAGCGAAGAATTATCAAACAGTACGATATATTTCCTCAGTCTATTTAATCACACTTTGACCTGCTTTGAACATAATCTTCAGGTATTTTATAGATGATACTTGAAATTAAAATGCTGCCTTGTACAAATGAATAATGAGTAATTACAATTTTTATGGCATCATTGATACTTATCTATTGATGTTGAGGGCAAATGGACCTGGATTTCTGCTCTTAAGTTTTTTTACTTACCAGCTCTTAGGCAAATCATTAAAACTTAAATTTTCTCATTTGTAAAGTGGGGATAGTAATATCTACCCTGCTTACCTCCAATGAGATAATGAGTGTGAAAACATTGACACATGCAATTGTTTAATTAAAACATATTCTTGTTCCACTTCACAGTAATTTACTTTGACTTCATTTATGCAACAGTAAGATATTTCGTAGTACAGTATGATTCTGTCTGTCTATAGGAAGCTTATTCTTTGCCTCAATATTTGCTTAAATCTATTTTATGTACTTTACAGGGCACTTTATTTTTTTATTTTTATTTTTATTTTAGGAGGTACCAGGGATTGAACCTGGGACCATGTACTTGTGAAGCAGGTGCTCAACCACTGAGCCACACCCACTCCCCTACAGGGCACTCTTTAGTAAGGTCACTTTGAGAGTTGAATTAAGATATAAAAGGTAGCCTTTAAGAATCATTCCTTTATTGGTTTTTGTTTTCTCTACCTCCGGCCCAATTTTGGTATTGAAACTTTCCTGGTGATAGTTGAGGGTGAGATTGAAGCTCTGGTAAAATTGTAGTTTTGAAATTTGAGTAATAGGTAAGTAATCTCACAAGTAGATGTAAGCATGTTTAGGATATAAGGATGTATGATTTCCTTTTTAATAAACATGACAATAGAATTATGAATTTGCCTGAGGATAATAAAAATTATATGAGCCTTTCCCAAAATGTGTTCTGCAGATTACATGGCCTAAAAAAAAAAAGGATTTCGTGTTCTAATAATTTTGGGAACTGCATTTGGCTTTATTTATTAGTTTCATTGTTTTTTTCCCTCAGGTGTTTATTTAGGCTTTTATGTTTATTAATTCTTCCTATATTCTTTTGGTTAATTTTGTCATTTTCCTGGTTTCTTGAATGGTTAATTTATTTTCAGTTTTTCATGTTCAACAGTAAAATAATATTCAGACCATAAGTTTATTTCTATAGTTTTGACCTTATCTAATAATAGATTCTGAGATGAAGGGGTTGCATTCTCATTTAATTTTGAATAGTTTGTAATTTTATTTTTGATTTTTTTTTTTTTTTTTTTTTAAGATTTGTTTTATTTATTCCCCTGCCCCTTGTTGTTTGTGTTCACTGTCTGCTGTGTCCATTCGTGGTGTGCTCTCTGTGTCTGCTTGTCTTCTCTTTAGTAGGCACTGGGGACTGAACCTGGGACCTTCCATGTGGGAGAGAGGCGCTCAATTGCTTGAGCCACCTCTGCTCCCTGCTTTGTTGTGTCTCTCATTGTGTTTCCTCTTTGTGTCTCCTTGTTGTGTCATCTTGCTGGGCCAGCTCGCCGCACCTGTCTGCCATGCCAGCTCGCTGTCTTGCTCGTCTTCTCCTGGAGGCACCAGGAACTGAACCTGGGACCTCCCATGTGGTAGGCGGGAGTTCAATCGCTTGAGCCACATCCGCTTCCCTGATTTATTGTTTGACTTAAGAGTTCTTTGGCAGATTCTTTTTTAATATGAGTGGCATGATTTCTTCTGTGGATTTTTTTTTATTTAGAAATTTCTAGTTTTATTGCATTCATTGTGACCAGAAAATGTAACATGTCTACATTTTGAAATTTATTGAGATGCTTTTGTGATGTAATAATCATTTATTAAAAATATTCCATGGGCATTTGAAAAGAATGTGTTTATAGGATACAAATAGATATTTATATATTTGAGTCAAGTTTGTTAGTGGTAGATCAATAAGGATAGAAACTAAGCTGCTGTAACAGAGGTCTCAAATATAGTAGCCAAAACAAGCTAACAGTCCAGAGGCAGAAGGCAGCTCTATTCCATGAAGTTGTCCTGGGACAGGTTTCTTCTCTTTTATTGTTTTACCCTCCCTCAGGAGTTGTACTTGTATGATTGACGCAGTCTTGCCACTGTCCCCATTTTGTTATGTAGAAAAGAAATAAAGTGAAGAGCAAGCAGTTTCCTTTTAAGGAAATTTTGCAGAAACTGCACGTCTTGTTTGCTTTTGTTTCCTTGGTGAGAACATGGTCATACCAAATTGGATGGCCTTGAGCCCTACCGAAACACAGAAGGTTCTGCTACCTAAGAAAGAAGGAACACATTGGTATGGGAGACAATTAGTAAGATCTGCCACATTGGTATAATTCAAATCCGTAACCCTATTTGTATTGATTTGATCTGGCATATCCTGAGAAGGATGTGTTAATAGTTTCTACGTACAATTTTATTTTTGATGAATTTCCCTTGTGCTTGGGAAAATGTTGCTTTCATTATTTTGCTGCTATGTTGTAGAGAATATAAAGGTTTATGAGTTTGATATCTTTTTGTTGGATTGTGTTTTTATTATAAATATATAAAATATAACGTAAAGTATCTTGATCCATTGAATGCTTTTGCATTGAATTTCAGTTTAATATTAGTATTTCATCCCTGTTTTTGTTTGCATGTTTCCTGTATCTTTGCCTATTTCTTCATTTTTAATCTTTTTATATAATTTTTAAAAATGTTTCTGATATAAGTAACATATATATGGATTTCATTTTTTTATTTGATCTAGAGTCTCTTTTAACAGAGGAAAAGAAGTGGAAAAGTGGTAGCTTCCTGCTCAGTGAGTGGGCAGGGAGAATTTAAGTTCCAGAAAAAGTCTCCTTTGTGTAATAAGTGTTTGCAGGTGGCTTTCCTGGGAACCTGGACTGTTCTGGTGGCTGTGGAGAGGCTGTTTTTTGCAGGGTGAAAGGGTGACCATGCAGGCAGGATGGGATATCATTCCAGCCTCCTGCATCTCTAAAGGACTGTGAGTGCTGCAGGGGACAGAGGTTTACAAGAGACTTAGGCTCTGGTTCTGGCTAATTCCTCTGGGATGTGTGTGGTAGCTATAGTACAGCTTTCTTGTGGTGAGAAGGTGCATGTTGGCACCATTACTTTTTTGTGTGTGTTTTCTTTATTTAATTTTGCGCCATTATATTTTACAGTGCTATTCGAGTGCCTGGCTTTCTCCTTCTTTTGTTGAATGTCTTCAGTAAAGAAATCAGGAGACAAGGCATATGCTTATGTCATCATCTTCTCAGGATTCTACTTCCTCATTCATTTCAAAGGTTGCATACCTTTTCATTGTATGGCTATACCACCATATTTTTTAGCCAGTTCCTATATTGATGGAGACTTAGTGTGGTTCAATATTTCACTGTTACAAACTGCTGCCATGGACAGTCTTTTTTCATATGACCTGGAGTACTTGTATGAGTTTGTCTGATAGATTTACTGTGTCAAAAGATATGTGCAGACAACCAGCAAGATGACGGCAGAGTAAGGAGCTCCTAGAATCAGTTCCTGCTACAGGGCAGTTAGTAATCACCTAGAGCTATCTAAAGCACTTGTTTGGGGCCTCCAGGACAACAGAAGAGCATTATGGAACATCCTTGAAAGAATAGGAGGAGGAGATTGCCCATCTGCAGAAAAGATTCGTAAGTAGAGCACTCCATGCCACTGAGGCCGGTGCCCATCCTCCACAGAGGCACAAGCCACCTTGGGAGCTGTTCCACGGCTGGAATTGGAAGTTCCACTTCCCCAAAACGGGGGAGGAAACTTCATCTACTGATTAATAAATTCAGTGGACTAAAGTATAAGAACAGCTAAAGATTGAACCTGTCCAAGTCAGAAAGAGGCCGGTAGCCTCCATCTTAACTCTGCGCCTGACACGAAGGGAAGCGAGGCTGACTGAAAATCACAGTGCTGGTAGGGACTGGCTTCTTTTCTTCCAGATCAGATTGTAGCTGTAGCATAAGCCCCAGGCCCACCTCAGGCAGAGAGGAAGTTGTGGGGAGCTGTGTCAGCCTCTCAGGGAAACTACAGGCCGTGCCGCAGAGGCTGGTGATCATCCTACTTTGGCAGCGCAAGCCATCCCAGGAGCTATTCTGTGGCAGGAATCAGAAGCTCCATTTCCCAAAAACGGGAGGAAGAGATGGTTGGCCACCGATTTCAGCTACGGTTTAGGAAATTCAGCTGGCTAAAGTTTAACTCTAAGAGCAGCTAAAGTTTGAACCTGTCCAAGTCGGAAAGAGGCTGGTAGCTGCCATTTTGATTCCACCTCCAGAATGAGAGGAAGCCTGGCTGACTGAAAACCACAGTGACAGTAGAGACCAATTTCTTTCACCCAGATTGGCCTGCACCCCTAGCCCAGGCTTCAGTCCCACCTCTAGCAGAGAAGAAGCTGGTGGGCCCTGTACCAGCCTATCCAGGTAACTGCAGGTACATTTGGCTGGCACAGACTGAACAATCGGAAGTCTACCGGGGCAACTGTGGTCATCTTGGACCTGCACTGCATAGAATGCTGTCCACACCTGCAGCTCCATCCCTGCCCCAGGCAGAAGAGAAAGGGACGAGAAGCTTTATCATTCTCTCTGGGCAACTACAGTCCAGGCCTACATGACTTGGATTATTCCACACATCTGTGACTCTGTCCCTAACCTTGGCAAAGGAGAAAGTTGGGAGAAGCTTCATTGGTCCTTGGGGCAATGAGGGCAGCCTGAGCCTCCACAGCTTATAGCACCAACTACATCCTTGGCTCCTACTACACAACCAGCAAGGAAGAAAGGGCAGGAAGCTCTAAACTTAAGAGGAAAACTGCACCCAGAATAAATACTCTAGTAAGCCAGATACCAAGACACCAACAAAAAATAACAATCCACACCAAGAAACAGGAAGATATAGCCCAGTTAAAGGAATAAGATAAGCCTCCAGATGACATAATGGAGTTGACACAACTAATCATAGATGTTCAAACAAATTCCTTAATAAATTCAATGAGATGGCTAAAGAAATGAAGGATATTAAGAAGACACTGGATGAGCACAAAGAAGAATTTGAAAGCATACATAGAAAAATAGCAGATGTTTGGGAATGACAGGTGCAATAAATGAAATTAAAAATACACTAGAATCATATAATAACAGATTTGAGGAGGCAGTAGAAAGGATTGGTGAGCTTGAAGAAATGGCCTCTGAAAGTGAACATACAAAGGAACAGATGAAGAAAAGATTGGAAAAACTTGAACAAGGTCTCAGGGAAGTAAACAACAGCAAGAGACGTGTAAACATACATGTTATGGGTGTCCGAGAAGGAGAAGAGAAGGGAAAAGGGGCAGAAGGAATATTTGAAGAAATAATGGTAGAAAATTTTCCAACCCTATTGAAGGACATTGATATCCATGTCCAAGAAGAACCATGTACTCCCATCCAAAAAAATCTGAATAGACCAACTCCAAGACATATACTAATCAGAATTTCAAATGCTGAAGACAAAGAGAGAATTCTGAAAGCAGCAAGAGAAAAGCAATGCATAACATATAAGGGATACCCAATAAGATTAAGTGCTGATCTCTCATCAGAAACCATGGAGGCAAGAAGACAGTGGTATGATATATTTAAGATACTGCAAGAGAAAAACTTCCAGCCAAGAATCTTATATCCGGCAAGATTGTCTTTCAAAAATGAGGGTTAAGGGGATGGGTGTGGCTCAAAAGGTTGGTCATCTGTCACCCATATGGAGGGACCTGGATTCGATCCCTGGGACCTCCTGGTTAGGAGAAAAAAAAAAAAAAAAAATAAGGGTGAGTTTAGAATATTCCCAGATAAACAGAAACTGAGAGAGTTTGTAACCAAGAGACCTGCTTTGCAGGAAATAGTAAAAGGTATGCTACAGCCTGAAAAGAAAAGACATGAGAGAGAGGCCTGGAAGAGAGACTAGAAATGAAGATTATATCAATAAAAGTAACTAAAAGGGTCAAAAGAGTGGTGAAAATAAAATATGACAGATAAAACCCAAATACTCAGGAGTGAACTTAACCAACAATGTAAAGCACGTGTATTCAGAAAACTACAACTCATTGTTAAAAGAAATTTTAAAAAGGCCTAAATAATTGGAAGAACATTCCATGCTCATGGATTGGAAGACTAAATATCATTAAGATGTCAGTTCTACTCAAATTGATATACAGATTCAATGCAATCCCAATAAAATTCCACCAGCATTTTAAAAATAAATGGAAAACATGATTATCAAATTTATTTGGAAGGGTAAGTGGTCCTGAATAGCCAGAAACATCTTAAACAGGAAAAGGGAAGTTGGAGAACTCTCATTTCCGGACTTTAAATCTTATTACCTAGCTACAGTGGTAAAAACAGCATGGTACTGGCATAAAGACAGGCACATAGACCAATGGAACTGAACTGATGGTTCAGAAACAGACCCTCATATCCATGGTCAGGTGATTTTTGACTAGCCTGTCAAACCCACCTAGCTCAGGCAGAACAGTCCATTAAACAAATGGTGCTGAGAAAACTGGATATCCATAGCAAAAGAAGGGAGGACCCCTATCTCACACCTTATATAAAAATTAACTCAAAATGAATAAAAAACCTAAATATAAAAGCAAGAACCATAAAGCTTCTAGAAGAAAATGTAGGAAAATATCTTCAAGACCCGTGGTAGGTGGTAGATTCTTAAAGGAGATAAAGAGGAGAACTGAGGTGGACTACTGATATTTAATGTATGTAGAAGTTTTAATTTGCTTTACTGTAAAAGTGGAAATGCACAGAGTTGATGGTAACACATTGTAGTGAGTAACAGCTGGTTTATAAATGGGGGTGTGGCTGAAAATAGTAGTCTAGGGATATAAATGCCAATTGAAAGAAAGCTAGAGAATAATCTAGGGACTGAATAGCACAGTAAACCCAGAGGTGGATGAGAATAGTACAGATGCAAGAGTGTCCTTTGTCAGGTAGAGCAGATGTACATCGCTATTGCAGGGAGTGGGAATGTGGAGAAGCATGGGAAAAATACAACTGGAGTGACCTATGGACTGTGGTTCACAGTAATAATGTAATATTCTTGCATCTATGCCAAAGATGTACTGTGTTGATAATGGGAGAGTATGGAAAATGCATGCCAAATATATGCTATGGACCTGGTAATAATCAGATGATATCATCTCATAATCTGTAACAAATGTTCCACCACAGTGTGGTGTGTTGATAGAGGGGTGTTGTATGGGAATTCTGCACATGTGCATGATTGTTTTGCAAGTTTACAACTTCTGTCATAAAAATATATTTAAAAAATAATAGGGTGGGTTGGGGGAAAACTATACCAAATGTAAGATAAAGACTGTAATTAGTAGTAAGATTTTGACAATATTCTTTCATAATTTGTAACAAATGTCTCACGACAATGCAAGGTGTTGGTGGAGGGTTGATGTATGGGAGCCCTGTATGATGTTATGAATGTTTGCTTTGTAAGTCACAACCTTTACTATACAATTATTGTTTATGTATATTCATGTATAAATGATATAAAAATAATAATAGGGTGGGTTGGGGAAAATACTTTGGTTAGTAGTAATATTTTGAGGATGCTCTTTAATCATTAGTTAAAAATGTTAAACAACAATGCAAGTTATTGGTGGTAGGGTGAGGTATGAGAGCCCTGTATGATGTTATATATGCTTGTTTTGTAACTTCACAACTATTACTATACACTTATTGTTTATGTATGATCATATATGAGTGATATACTTCAATAAATTTAAAAAAAGAAAAAAGATATGTGCATTGCAGAGTGGGTGAAGCTCAGTGGTTGAGCACCTGCTTCACATGTACGTGGTCCCGGGTTCAATCCCCAGTACCTCCTAAAAAAGATATGTGCATTTTAAATTTTAATACAGACAACTAGGTTACCTCCATAAAGGTTTTGTGCTCCTTTTTTAAAGTGGTTTTATTGAGATACATTCATATACCATACAGTCTATCCAAAGTGTACCATCAGTGGCTTTTATAGTATAATCAGTGTTGTAATTTCATTACTCCAAAAAGAAAAACTCCACACCCCTTAGCAGTCATTGCTTAATTCCTCTATCCTTCCCCAGCCCTACATAACCACTAATCTAATTCCATTTTATAAATTGATTTATATTTACATTTTATATGAATAGAATCATATAATATATAGTACTTTGTTTCTGGTTTCTTTCACTTAGCATAATGGTTTTTTATTTTACCTGATATTAACATCCTGTAACATTAACATACATTTGTACAATTTCAAAGAAAAACAGTCTTATACATGCAATATTACCCATATTCATTTCTCACATGAGGTTTTACTATGCTATACAGTTCCATGTTACATTTTTTAGCCTTCCTCCTATTAACATACACAGACTTAAACTTTCTCATTCAACAACTGTCATACCCATATAATAAATAGCACTGCTAGTTACAAACACTGTGTTGTGCTTTCATCTTTTCTATTCATTTCCAAAGATTAACAAACAACCTTTTTACCAATGCTGCACAGGTTAACCCTTAGCATTCCATTCTCTAACCTCATTCTGTTTTCTGGTGACCCATATTCAAGTTATTAACTCCATGAGATTACATAATATATTTAGTTCATAATAACGCACACAGTATTTGTCCTTTTGCATCTGGCTTGCTTCACTCAACATAATGTCCTCCAGGCATCCATGTTGTCATATGCTTCACGACTTCATTTCTTCTTAAAGCTGCATAATATTCCATCGTGTGTATATACACAGTTTATCCATTCATTGATTGATGGACATCTGGGTTGTTTCCATCTTTTGGCAATCATGAATAATGCCGCTATGAACATTGGTGTGCAGATTTCTGTCACTGTTCTCAGTTCTTCTGGATATATACCCAGTAGTGGTATTGCAGGATCATGTGGCAAATCTATATTAAACTTCTTTAAGAACTGCCAAACAGTCCTCCACAGCGGCTGTACCATTCTATATTCTCATCAGCAATGAATAAGCATTCCTATCTCTCCACATCCTGTCCAATACTTGTAGTTTTCTGTCTTTTTAATAGTGGCTATTCTAATAGGTGTGAAATGATATCTCATAGCTTGAATTTGCATTTCCATAATTGCTAGTGATATTGAACATGTTTTCAAGTGTTTTATTGCCATTTGTATTTCTTCCTTGGACAAATGTCTATTCAAGTCTTTTGCCTATGTTTAAAATGGGGTGTTTGTCTTTTTATTGTGGAGTTGTAGCATCTCTTTATATACCATGGTTATTAAACCCTTATTGGATGTGTGATTTCCAAATATTTTGTCCCACAGAGTTGGCTGCCTTTTCACCCTTTTGACAAAGTCCTTTGAGGTGCGTAAGTGTTTAATTTTGAGGAGGTCCCATTTATCTATTTTTTCTTTTGTTGCTCATGCTTTGGGTGTAAGATCCAAGAAACCACCTCCTATCATGAGATCTGAAGGATGTTTCCCTACATTTTCTTCTAGTAGTTTTATGGCCCTGGCTTTTATTTTTAGGTCTTTGATTTATTTTGAGTTGATTCTTGTAAAGGGAGTGAGATAGGGGGCCTTTTTAATTCTTTTGGTTATGGATATCCAGTTCTCCCAGCATCATTTGTTGAAGAGACTGTTTTGTCCCAGTAACATGGACTTGGTAGGTTTGTCATGTTGGCCATAGAGGTGAGGGTTTTATTTCTGTACTCTCAATTCTATTCCACTGATTGATGTATCCATCTTTATGCCAATACCATGCTGTTTTGACCTCTTTAACTTTGTAATATGGTTCAAGGTCAGGCAGTGAAATTCCTCCCATGTCGCTCTTCTTTTTTATTTTTATTTATTTATTTGATAAGCACTGATTTTATTTGTCCATCTCCCTCAGGCTCCTTAAGAGTGGGATATAGGGGCCTTGTTCACTGCTGGTTCCCAGGCACCTCACAGGGCCTGCAGGTAGGAGATGATCCACGGATAGTAGTTGGGATGAATCAATGAATACTGACTGATTCACTCAATACCTATGAGCTCTTACTAGTGTTATTCTTGGGGTCGGGGGGTGACTGTGCCTCCTGGGCCTGGGGGCTGTACCCCAGCTCATTGGCAGGTCAGGGACTGAGGCTCTGTCCTCCCCCATACACTCTTCTTTTTTAGAATGCTTTTGGCTATTTGGGTGCTGTTGGAAAAGCGGCGCTTACTGGGATGCAGAGACTGATGATTGCAGGCAGGAAGTTTATTGAGAAGCTCTCCCAACAGAGGGGGTCTGAAGATAGACTTCAGCTGTCCTTGGAAGGGGCAGATGTGAATTTATACGGTATATCAATAGGCAGGGAAACGTTAGTTTGTGGAGAGGGGATCAGACGAGTACAGCCTGGGGCCAATAAGGGACAGTAAAAGCAAATTTCTTCCCTTGTATGACTAGGGGGTAGTGGGCTAGGAGATAGGGTATTCTTGGAATGCAAGAGAGGCTGATGCAGCCTTGCTCAGGAGGGAGTGGAGATCCTTATCTTGCTCTGCTCCATCCCCATGTGGTTCCTTTGTTCTTATGAGGAGATGGTTGGTTGCATTCATGCACACAGGCTATGGTTTACTCAATCAGTCATGTAGTCCCTGGATGGGGGTTGCCTTTCTTTATGTCACAATCTGTTTATAACAATGGTAACAGTGGACATCCTTGTCTTGTTTCTGATCTTAGAGTGAAGCTTTCAGCTTTCACCATTGAGTATGATGCTGGCTGTGGGTTTTTCAGATAAGCCCTTTATCATATTGGGAAATTTTCCTTCTATTCCTATCTTTCAAAATGTTTTTATCAAGAAAGGATACTGGATTTTGTCTAAGGCCTTTTCTGCATCGATGGAAATGATCATGTGGTTTTTTTCCTTCCATTTGTTAATGTGGTGTATTATGTTAATTGATTTTCTTAAGTTGAATCACCCTTGCATACCAGGAATAAATCCCACTTGGTTACGGTGTATAATTCTTTTGATATGCTGTTGGATTCTATTTGCAAATATTTTGTTGAGAATTTTTGCATCTATGTTCATTAGAAAGATTGGTCTGTAATTTTATTTTCTTGTAGTATCTTTATCTACCTTTGGTATTGGGGTGATGTTGGCTTCACAAAATGTGTAGGGTAATTTTCCCTCTTCTTCAATTTTTGAAAGAGTTTAAATAGGATTGGTGTTAATTCTTCTTGAAATACTTGGTAAAATTCACCTGTGAAGCCATCTGGTCCTGGACATTTTTTTGTTGAGAGATTTTTGATGACTGATTCAATCTCTTTAAATGTGATTGGTTTGTTAAGTTCTTGTATTTTTTGTAGAGTCAATGTAGGTTGTGCATTTCTAGGAATTGTCCATTTCATCTAGGTTGTCTAGTTTGTTAGCAAACAGTTTCTTATAATATCCTCTTATTATCCTTTTTATTTCTGTGGGATCAGTCGTAACTTCTCCCCTTTCATTTTTAATTTTATTTATTTGCATCTTCTCTCTTTTTTTCTTTGTTAGTCTAGCTAAGGGTTTGATCTTCTCAAAGAACCAGATTTTGGTTTTGTTGATTTTCTCTATTTTTTTTTCCTCTATTTCATTTATTTCTGCTCTAATCTTTATTATTTCTCCTTCTGCTTGCTTTGGGAATGGTTTGCTGTTCTTTTTCTAGTTTCTCCAGTTGTTCAGTTAAATCTTTGATTTTAGCTCTTCCTTCTTTTTTAATATAGGCATTTAGAGCTATAAATTTCCCTCTCAGCACTGCCTTCACTATATCCCATATGTTTTTTTTTTTTTTTTATGGACTAAAAGGTAGATTTATTATTTTTCTAGTAATGGAAGAACTTGTAACATTGATATAAAGACAATGGTTACCAGGGTTCTGAGGGGAGGGAGAGGGAAGAGTAGGTGTAACATGGGACATTTTTGGGACGTTGGAATTGCTTTGAATGACATTGCAATGACAGATACAGGCCATTATCCATTTTATCAAAATCTATAAAATTGCGCAAGGCAAAGTGTAAACCATAATGTAAACTATAGACCATGGTTAATAGAATACTTCAATATGTGTTCATCAATTGTAACAAATGTACCACACTAATGAAAGGTGTTTTTAATGGGGAAAAGTATGGGAGGGGGGGCAGGTGAGGTATATGGGAATCCTCTATATTTTTTTTTTATTTTTTTTATTGATTTTTTTTTTTTATTATGGGTAAAAATCAAAATTCTCACAATACATAAAAACATTTGCAAAATGATATATAAATATATATGCATATATGTGTATTTGCTTACAAAAATGTTATTTATATATATATATATATATATACACATATATTTTAAGAGGTGCTTAGATTACCCAAAATATTACACGGAACCCACTGGGATTCCCATGTTGCCCACCTCCCACACCTCCCACCACATCCCACACAAACATCTCCCACAGTGTGGCCCACCACCCTCAATGAACTTACACATCCTGGAGCCTTGCCACCAACCATAGACCACAGTTCACACTGTAGACCACACTCTCTCCCACTCAGTTCTGAGTGGTGTGTGCTGATTTAAAATGGCCTACATCCATTGCCACAACAGTACTCAGGACAACCTCCAACTCCCAAAGAAGCCCCTGTATTTCAACTGCTCATCCCCTCCCTACCCCAAAAGTGTCAAGTGGCCACTGGCTCCACCTCATTGTTATAATTTCTTGCATTGCTAGAATCACCATATGTGAACAAGAGAATACCATCAAGTCCACTCTAGTCCATAGTTCTTCCCCCAATCCTGAGGGGACTGGGAGGTGATGTCCACTCCAACTCCAAGTGAGAGAGGGCTTATATCCCATGGATATGGTGGGTGGGATGATCCTGCCTGCAGATGCAGGCCCTCTCCATTCCCTGGGATGGCCATTTCCCATCGTTGTCTCCTCACCAGGTGACTTGGATGAGTCCATTGAGCTGTAGGGTAGGAGTTGCAGCTCCACCTAGATTTCATGCACACCTGGCACATAGGTAGGCGGGAGGCTCCAGTCTCTGGAAGTATACCTAAAAAACTCCAGCATCACATGTAGGTTTGAATAGAAGGGACTGGTGAACCATGTGCAGGGAGGACTTATTTGAGTCTAATTCTGTCACTCTCAGGAGCACAGATTCCAAAATAGAACCCACTGATAAGGCATCAGTCTCTGGGGCTATCCCCCCTTATATAGGACCAGGGTGTCTCCGGAGCTCTCAGGAACCCCACTGAGTGGGGTGATAGGCACTTAGATGTTCTATGAGCTCCTACTGAGGTGTGCGTAAGAGTTACCTCTGGGATGACCTCCCGACTCTCTTTGAAGTCTCTTAGCCACTTGAACTCATTTGTCTTTACCATTTCCCCCTTTTATTCAAGGTCTTTTTCCAGTTGTGTTGCCAGTTGGCACTTGGGAAAAGTTTTCAATTAGCAATAATCGTGCCTTGGATAAACCTCATTGGCTATGATACTGCCACTGCACAAAGCTGCCAGTTGGCACTTGGTATTAATCCCTCGTTGCCAGGGAGGCTCATCCCCGGAAGTCATGTCCCACGTTGGGGGGAAGGTAATGCAATCATATGCTGAGTTTGGCTTAGAGAGAGGCCACATTTGAGCAACAAGGAGGCTCTCAGGTGGCAACCCTTAGGCACCCCACAACTGCAGGCTAAGTCTCATTTACAAGAGCAAAGACTCACAAGGGTAGTCATCAATAAAAAAAAAAAAAAAAATCAGTGGGTCATCCTATTTTGACAGGCACGGTCCCTACACTCAGAGGACTATTGCTGCTCCCTTGGAGATTGTGGCAGAGCTCTCCAGGCTAGGAATTCAGATTCCCTCATTTATTGTGTGATTATCCACCCATCGTGACCCTGCCCCATCCCCCGATCCTTTGAATGATTTTGTATATCTTTCATGCATATTCGGTTGAACCAATCCCCACGAACCCCCCCCCAGACACCCTCCCCCCAATAATCCCCCGCAGTACCCATTGTAACCCTTCTGTGATCCAAATCCTCCATGAACATTTAGTCCATAAAATAATCAAATACACTTACTAGGAAAAAGAAACAAGTGTGATAAGCTTACATGCAAGAGACAAACATAAGGAAACTCAGGGGAAAAAAAAAAAAAGAGAGAGAAGGAAAAAAAAACAAATAATCAAACAAAGAACAAAACAAAATAAAATATAGTGGATTGGGACATTCAAAAAATGGGCAAAAAAGCAAAGGAAATGCCTTTAAAATATATATATATATATATTCATTTTTTTCCTTTCTCTCTTCTTTTTTCCCCTTTTTCCTTCCCTTTATCACTGTGTTATCGGATGTCTGGTGTGCCATGACACCTTCCTCCTCTCAATCCCCATTGTCTCCCAATTTTTCATTTAATTTTCAAAGAAGTTTTAGGTCACAGCAAAGTCACACACGGAGTGCCGGAGACTCCCAGATACCAAACCACCTCCGCTTCCCCACCCCATATTAATTCCCCCTCCTTTTTTTTTTTTTTGGTTGTTAGCATTGTTATAACTGTTATGCAGATAGCAAAATATAGCAACTAAACATTGTCAGTGATTTACAGTATAGTTTACAATTTAGATGATACAGTTAAATAATTTTGATGATATTTACCATGTCCTGTGTCCATTACTGAAAGGTAATGAAAAGCCTTCCCCATGACCACCAAACATCCCATTAGATCTTGACTGTTCCCTTCTCCCCAGCCCCCCAGGGCCCATGATACCCCCCTCTCCTAACCCATGGAATGTCAAGATTCACAGTTGCATGCTCTGGGGATTTGAACCAGCACTTCCTAAACCATCCACCCCCCAGTGTTGTACCACCAAACCCAGGAACACCACCGCTCATCTGCCCCATCCCCCAACATGCAACCACACTCTATCCCTTTACCATAGATTATGTCCATATGGGAGATGGCTCAAAGCCTGCTCTTCTCTTACTCTCCTTTGTTAACCTATCTTTCAGACAATGGTTCTCAGAGACTGCTCACTTTCCTCAGTTCAGATCAGTGAGGTCATATACTGTTCATCCTTCAGTGCCTGGCTTGCTTCACTCAACATAAGGTCTTCAAGATTCATCCACGTTATTCCATGTGTTAGCACTTTGTTCCTTCTTACCGCTGAGTAATATTCCATTGTATGTATGTGCCACATTTTGCTTATCCATTCGTCTGTTGATGGGCACCGGGGCTGATTCCAACTTTTGGCAATGGTGAACAATGCCGCTATGAACATTGGTGTGCATATATCTGTTTGTATTTTTGTTTTCAGTTCTTCTGGGTATATACCCAGCAGTGGAATTGCTGGATCATACGGAAGATCTATTGCTAGTTTTCTGAGGAACCGCCAAACTGTCCTCCACAGTGGCTGGACCATACCGCAGTCCCACCAGCAGTGGATGAGGGTTCCTATTCCTCCACATCCTCTCCAACATTTAGTGTCTCCTGTTTTTTTAATAGCTGCCATTCTGATGGGTGTAAGATGGTATCTCATTGTAGTTTTGATTTGCATTTCCCTGACAGCAAGTGATGTTGAGCATTTTTTCATGTGCTTTTTAGCCATTTGTATTTCTTCCTTGGAGAAGTGTCTTTTCAGGTCACTTGCCCATTTTTTATATAGGTTGTTTGTCCTTTTATTTTCGAGGTGAAGGATTTCTTTATATATGCAGGATATTAGACTCCTATCAGATATATGGTTGCCGAATATTTTTTCCCATTGGGTAGGTTGCCTTTTTATTTTCTTAATAACATCCTTAGAGGTGCAGAAGTTTTTAATTTTGAGGAGATCCCATTTATCAATTTTTTCTCTTGCTGCTCGTGCTTTGGCTGTGAAGTTCATGAAACCATTTCCTATTTCAAGGTCCTGTAGATGCTTCCCTACATTATCTTCCAAGGTTTTTATGGTTTTGGCTCTTATATTTAGATCTTTGATCCATCTTGAGTTGATTTTTGTATAAGGTGTGAGATGGTATTCTTCTCTCATTCTTTTGGATATGGATATCCAGTTCTCCAAGCACCACTTGTTAAAGAGGCCACTCTCTCCCA
>JAKSZT010053792.1:10051426-10131395 GCA_026826555.1 Tolypeutes matacus
CTGCATTGCTTCCTGGTTTTTATTTTGTGCACTGGACTGGTCCATGTTTTCCAGTTTCTCAGAGTCATTTGTATTTTTCTGTTGCCCTCTGGTCATCATATTATCTTGATGGGTTTGTTCAGTTGATTAGCTTTTCTCTATGCTCTAGAATTTTATTTAGCTGTTGGTTCTGCATGTGAGTTAAGTTTTCTCTTTGGCAGTTTTTCTTCTTATTTTATTTCTTTGCTTCTTTCTATGTTCCTTTGAAGGCAAAAGGTTAGGGCCAGAGGAATCAAAAGATGTAAGGAAGGCAGAAGGATAATAGAAATATTGATAAAAGTTAGAAGAGGGGCAAAATGAGACTTAATGAGATGAATATTTAACTTGTGTAGGCAGTGTAGAGTACTAGGAAAAAATATGGAGTTCCTATAATGGACTGGGAAAACAAATGGAGGAATATATATATATATAGTGATTTAGAAGGCTAGAATTATGAGGAGGTAGAGAAATAGTAGAGAAAGGTCTGAAAGGAAAAAGTTAATACTAATAAAAAAAAAAAAAGAAAAAAGAAGAAGAAGAAAACAAAATAGATGGGATAGAAATTGACACCCTTAAGTTGTGGGCCTATGAAAAAATGTTGTCTCTAAGAGCCACAACAGAAAACAGAAGGCAGAAAGATGCAGGAAGGATAAGCGATAGTTTGTAATACAGAATCAATATATACAGCAAGTGGGAAATTACTGAATAAGAAGCCCAGCAAAGAAGCGACCAGCTGGCAGCACCTATTTAAAATAAAAATAGAAGAAAAAAGGAAGGGGGGAGGAAAATGGGAATAATAGTAATAGACCAGAAAGTAACAGAGAGAAACCAAAGATCCACACAGGCAAGCAGTCAAACAGAGCTAAGGGGGGTCAATGATTCCCCTAGGGTCCACGTGGATCCTTCCTGCCTACTTGTGTTTATCAATGAATTTCCCCACAGGGTTCTATATGCAGGTCCTGAAGCAGCTTTTAGCTATTAAACTAAATTAAAAAGAATTTATTTTTCATTTGTTGAGGTGACCTCACTTTTTTTTTTTTTTTAGCCAAATGCAGGACCCAAAATAATTCCTCTTCTAGACCAACCCCCTTACGGAAGGGACCCTAGCTGGGCCCGTGAAAATTAATCAAGCACGTCCCACTTTCCGGACTCCCCAGGTTAGCTGAAGCTCTGATGTTAGTCAGTGAGGAGTGCTAAAGACGGCGGATTCCGCCCCTTCTGGCGCCGAGCTCCAGCGTCACCGGGCTGCTCAGTAAATCAGTTTGAGTGCAGATTCGCGTCTGCTCTCAGCCTGATGCTGCTTCAGGTCGGCTTATCTGCTCCCCAAAGCTATGGGGCGGTGCAGGCAGCCAGATCGATGTCTAAAAATATAAAATACCCTTCCCTGTCTTCCAACAGAACCCTCCCTTTTTTGGGAAGTGTCCCTTCCTCCTGGCTCCGCAGCGGCCCGGGTCTTATCCCTGGGTGGCTAGGGAAATCAGCTCCGTTCCCCGACCAAAATCCCCCCTCCGGTTCACCGGGTGCTGACTAGCTCGTTTGCTCTGTTCACACAAGGTCCAAGGGGCGCCAGGCAGCCAGCTCCCCAGAAAATAAAACTTTTTCGCCCCGCCCGCGGCTCCAAATGGCCGTTTTATTTTTTTTTTCCATAACCGCGGGGCTCAGCCGCCTGTGCCAACCTCCACCGGCAGCCTCAAAACTCACGAATCTCCACCGTTCGGTCCACGCCGCCGATCCGCGCAGATAGATGTCCCAAGCTTCTCACTCCACGCTTGCACAGCACAGACCCCCGGGCAGGACCCCGTCCCCAATCCGCCTTGTTCTGGGAGCTTGCAGTGTGCGCCCTCCTACACCAACGCCATCTTGCCGCTCCTCCTCCTATCCCGTATGTTTTGATATGTTGTGTTCTCATTTTCATTCTTCCCAATATATTTACTAATTTCTCTTACAATTTCTTTTTTGACTCACTAATTGTTTAGGAGTGTGTTGCTCAGTCTCCACACATTTGCAAATTTTCTCCTTTCCTGTCTATTATTGATTTCCAGTTTCATTTCATTATGATCTGAGAAGTCAGTATTTTTATATTTATTGAGACCTGCTTTGTGAACTAACATGTGGTCTGTCCTGGAGAAAGATCCATGAGCACTTGAGAAGAATGTATAACCTGCTGAGTTTGGGTATATATTCTGTATATATATGTTGGGTCTAGCTTAGCTTGTTTATCATGTTGTTCAATTTCTCTGTTTCCTTGTTGATCTACTGTCTAATTATTCCATCTAATGATGTGAGTGGTGTGTTGAAGTCTCCAACTATTGTTGTTGGATATCTTACTTCTCCCTTCAGTTTTGCCAGAATTTGCCTTACATATTTTGGGGGCACCCTGGTTAGGTGCATAGATATTTATGAATGTTATTTCTTCCTGGTGGTTTGTCCCTTTTAGTAATATATGATGGCCTTGTGTATCTCTCATAACTTTTTTCCAAGTTTTTTTTGTTTGTTTTTAAACAACAGTCACCTTTTATTTATTTATTTTTTAGGAGGTACTGAGGAATGAACCCAGGACTTTGTACATGAGTAGCAGGTATTCAAACCACTGAGCCTCATTTGCTCCCTCTTATAACTTTTTTTCATTTAAAGTCTGTTTTGTCCAATATCAGTATAGCTACCCCTGCTCTTTTTCGGTTACTATTTACATGGAGTAACTTTTTCCAAACTTTCACTTTCAGTCAGTTTATATCCCTGGGTCTAAGGTGAGTCTCTTTAGGCAGCATATGGATGGCCCATGTTTTTTAATCCATTCTGTCATCCTATATCTTTTGATTGAGGAGTTTAATCCATTCATAGTCAATGATAGTACTGTAAATACATTATTTACTTCCACCATTTTATTCTTTGGTTTGTCTCTTTAGCCATATTGTTTTTTTTTAATAATATTTTTTAATTGCCTTTTAAATTTATTTTATTATTTTTTTAATTTTTATTTATTTATTTATTTATTTTCATTTTACCAGGAGGTCCCGGGGATCGAACCCAGGTCCCTCCATATGGCAGACGGACGCCCAACCATTTGAGCCACATCTGCCCCCCAGCCATATTGTTTTTCAACTCAATAATTTGACTTTGGAAATTTATATGAATCTCGTTGATTAGTTGTCTCAAATCCTGTGTCTCATCTGGGACTTTGATATATTCCTTTGCTTGGGCCATTTCTCTTTGGTAGGTATTAGTGGTGGGAGGCTGTGTGTTACTGCCATTCTTTGAGTCTTGGTTCAACCTGTTCTAGGTTTTTAGGATTATCCCTGTTAGTTGCTCAAATCTGGGCTATGGATCCAGTAATGGGTTTCAGACGTGCTTCCAAGGGCCTTGGGGAAGGAAGCTGTAAAGCCCAGAAAAGCCCTCCCTTATTTATTTACTTTTAATTTCCTCACATCCACTTCCTTGGTCTGCTAGTCTATGGCGTTCTCCGGCATCCCTCTCAGTTCAGAGCCTGGTCAGAGTGTGTTCCCATAACACCGAGTGTGACAGTGTGACAGAGGATCCTGCCTTGAGGCTCTTCAGAGCCTTTACTTCAGACTTTCTCAGAGGCTGTTCTCTAAGCTTTGCTGACAGCCCCATCCATTTTCCTGGGTAGGAAATAATTCCACTACCCTCTGCGTCCTCAACAACCAGTCCCGGGTCAATAGGGAGGATGATTGAGGGGGTCGGATCTCTTTAGTTATGTGCCGGCTCCCAGAGCAAACAATGGTGTGGCTCCTCCAGGCCTGGATGAGTGGATGAGTGAGTGGGACACAGCAGGCCAAATTTGTTGGCCAAAAGCTGAGTCAGCTTTAGGCTGCATCCCTCTCTCTCCTGTTTCCTGGAGAGGTCGATCCTGCTGCCCCTTCTGTCTGTAGCCACCAGCCTGAGGCCAGAGAATTCAAAATTCTCAGCTCGTAGGGTGGGGAAAGGGTACTGATGGCTGCAGCTGCCACTTGTTTCCGTCGAAATTTTTTGTTATACCCCTCTCTCTTCTTGGTGGTGTCCAGCCTTCCCTGGTGTCCTAAACCCTAGAACATTTATTTCCAGGTCATTTGTGCCTGTCCTTTAGCTATTTTTCTGAGAGAGGAGAGTCCCGTGTCTTTCTAATTTGCCATCTTCCCAGAAGTCTGTACTCCATTTTTTTAAAAAAGATTTATTTATTTATTTATCCCCCCCCCGTCCCATTGTTTTGCGCTTGCTGTCTGCCCTCTGTGTGTTCTTCTGTGTCTGCCTGTCTTTTCTTTAGGCGGCACTGGGAATGGATCCTGGGACCTTCGGGAGTGGGAGAGAGAAGCTCCATCTCTTGCGTCACCTTAGCTCCCTGGTCTGCTGTGTCTCTTATTGTCTCTCTTCTGTGTCTTTTTGTTGAGTTATCTTTCTGCGCCAGCTCTCTGTGCGGGCCAGCCCTCCTGCACGGGCCAGCTCTCTTGCGTGGGCCAGAACTCCGCTCAGGCCAGCTCCCTCGCGTGGGCCAGCTCCCTTGTGTGGACCAGCTCTCCTGCGCGGACCAGCACTCCGGGCATGCTGGCACGCCGCATGGGCCATGTACTCCATTTTTTTTGTACTCCATTTTTGATGGAACACATTTAGCTAAATATGAAAAACAGGCAAAGGGCTATTTCTTGGGATAGAACTAAAGGGCAACTTAGTTTTTCTGTCAGATAGTGAGGGTAATTTTGGGAAGGTACATAAGTTTAATTAATTTTTCCTTTTATTTTTCATGCCGATATTTAGTTAATGTCACTTATTCAGGCTACATGGTACAGAAGAAAGGGAATAGAAAGCAAAGGTGTAAACTGATGGTTCAACAAACTTGTTCTTAAAAAGACAAGTGTCAGGAAGCGGCTGTGGCTCAATTGGTTGGGCTCCCGTTTACCATATGGGAGGCCCTGGGTTCAATTCGCCGGGCCTCCTGGTGAAGGTAAGCCGGCCCGCGCAGCACAGTGAGCCAGCGCAGCAAGATGACCCAACAAAGGGAGACAAGCAGACTCAGAAAAACGCAAAAGCAAATGGACACAGCAAGCACAAGCAGCAAGGGGGGAATAAATAAATAAATTAAAAAAAAAAAAAAAAAAGACAAGTGTCAGTGTTGAAAGTAAAAAAGATTGATATTAATTAACATAATATTTTACATGTCATATCCACTACCCTAATTTTAGGTTATACTATTCTTTGCTGTTTGTCCTTTTTTGTTGACTAGAAAGGCATGAATTACAAGCCTTGGGATGAAAGGGGTGGATGGCGATGTAGTTTTGGTGCCTTTTCCTTTTGCATTAAAAAAATCCTCTCTGTCTCAATAAGGCAGAACTTTGGTGTTGAGATCAGCAGAAGCAGGGACATACATATGTTTTTAAAATTCAGCGCAGATATGTAAATGACAACATTATTAGGAAATTTGGTATTTAGGCATCAGCAATTTGGCATATGGGCTAGTAGAGTCCTCGTGGTTTTCAAAATTTAGGAGCTCCTAGAAAGTGTGAAATAAATTGTTGTGTGCTTTACATACCTCATGTCTCTAATCCTGGGGACCTATAATGTAGGTTAGGGTAGCCCCGTTTTATAGATGATGAATCTGAGACTCAGTGATTTAGTACCTGCCCAACATCACAGCTCAGCACTTTAACACACCATATTATTCCCTGTCCTCTTATGTTAAAGAGATATTTTGGGTAGTGTTTATTTGCATACTCTATTTCCCTTTTGCATTTTAGGAGAGCTCACACAGTCTTCTGCAGCCAAGAAATTATTCAGAAGTATGCAAAAACTGCCGTGAAGCATACAAAAGTCTGAGTCATCTGTACAGTGAAATGCAAAAAATGAATGAACTTGAGAGTAAAGCTGAACCTGGAACACATTTATGCATTGATATAGAAGATGCAGTAAGTACTTTGCTTCTGATATGATACATATTTTGTAGTGTTGTTGAATGTGCTGTCATTTGTATTATCCCTTTTGGAGGTACACTGGGATCGGCATATGCTGTCTCTAACCAGACATGACTTGTTAGAAGGCAATAAAGTTTTAGAATATCCTTATCTATCAGACTAAAATAGAACCTAATCAAGTAATTCATAAGAAAGTTGATAATTTTATACATTTTTTTTTTTCAATTTGATTATGTGTGCCATTTTCCGAGGCATGGGAGTTGTTATATGTCTGCATTTCATTTCTTGTTCATTTGTTGTCTGATTCAGGCAGTCTCTAGGTTTGGCTACAGTGTGTTTTTAAAGCCATTCCTCAATCACTTCCTATCTCATTGTCTTTTTTATTTATTTATATCTCTTATATCTGAAAATATTTGTTTACTTATTTATAGTCAGTCTCCCCTCACTAAAATATAAGACACATGAGGAAAAGGACCTAGTCCTTTTTGTTCTCTGTTCAAGTATTTAGAACAGTGCCTGGCATATAGCAGGCCCTTAGTAAATATGTATTAATTGAATGAATGGTCAAAAAAGTGCTTTATTTCTCCATTGTATAGCCTGCTTTTACATGGGGCACCACTAGATGGCGATCATCCCTTGTTAAGGCAATATGATGCTTGAGTAGGCAATAGAGGAAACTGAGAAATCATTGGCTAAAAGAGAGAACTCGGTCAAAGTTGATGAACTTAATGTCAGAAACAATAAGTGTGAATTATTGTAGCAACTCAGGGTGAAATCGAGTTGATCAAATAATATTCAGGATAGTTAAAAAGCACTTAAAATGGACACTCCACAAGGAAAGGGACTTTTGTCTTTTTTTGCTGCTCTATTCCTACTGCTTAGAACAGTACCTGACTTCTAGTAGGCTCTCAATAAATAATACATACTTTTTAATGAACAAAACAATATTCTTATTTATACAAGTTCTCTGTTTGAAATCCATGAAAGGTTGACATTCCAGAATACTTTGGATAGTATTTTTTTTTTTTTTCCTAAAGATTTTTTAATTTATTTATTCATTTATCCCCCCCTTGCTGCTTGTGCTCGCTGGGTCAGCTAACCATGCCGTGCGGGCGGGCTTGCCTTCATCAGGAGGCCCCGGGAACCGAACCCGGGACCTCCCACATGGTAAACGGGAGCCCCACTGATTGAGCCACAGCCGCTTCCCTTGGATAGTATTTTGAATTTAGAATATGAAATTTCTGTAAATCGTTATACCATGACTAAAATACAGTGAACTAGTTTATTCATCTAGCAGAAGAAATTGTCCTCAGCCATCAATAGATTTTTTTTAGGGATGTGTGTCTAGTCTAAATTCTGAGTGCCTGTTAGGTGATTTCAAAATAATTGTATGGAATCGAAGACTAGTCAAATGTACAGTAATGTTATTTGCTCTTGTTCTAGATGAACATTACTCGAAAACTTTGGAGTCGAACTTTCAACTGTTCGGTCCCTTGCAGTGACACAGTACCTGTAATTGCTGTTTCTGTGTTCATTCTCTTTCTTCCTGTTGTCTTCTACCTTAGTAGTTTTCTTCACTCAGAGCAAAAGAAACGCAAACTCATCCTACGTAAGTTACTTTTTACAACTATTCATTTATTTCAATAAAAGCATGTATTTATGAAATTTGGGCCCGCTTTAGAAATTATGTATACTCTGAACTCAAAGTATATTAGCCTAAAATATCTCTGCTTTAAATTTTACAATTATGCCTACTAATGGAAACGATGTACAAGAAGTTTAGAAGTTCAGATAATAAAAAAATCAAAGTATGGTACCTCTCAGATAATTTGATTTAGAAAACCAGTTTACACTGGAACAAGGTTGGCAACAACAGAAGAATTATAGCAGCTGCCTGGCTTTGTAGGTCCGATGGCGCTAGTGGGGAGATGTGGACAGCTCCCAGGCCCATAGGAGCCCTGGTAGACCACCTACAAGTGCAGCAGGCAGGGAGAAACTATAACTAATATGCAGGCAATTTGTTTATGAACCATTGTAATTCCAAGAATGTTACTTGACATATAGTATGTGCTCAATATGTATGTATTCCTCTTCCCTTCCCATCCAAAAGAGCAGAGCAAAAAAGCACTAACTTCTGTTAGAAGATCCCATCTAGCTGAAGAAGAGTAGCTTCTGAGTCACATGAATCTCTTTATTATCAGAATGAAAGTACGGGCTTATTCCTTACTAAATTTTAGTTTTGAAAAAAAGAGAATGTTTTGGGAGAAAAAAAATCAGTCTTCTTTTCTTTCAAATATTATTCCTAGTCTAGGAATTTGAAAAATAAATTATTTCCCTTGTAAATAATTTCCCTTGTAATTAATCACAAAGATTTATCTAATAGATAAAGATTTAATTAGATAAATCTTTGTGATTTATCTAATGTGCTTCTACTATATCTTAAAAAAAATGCTACTTATAGAACAGTTTGAGCTGAATTTGTAATTACTAGAAGGGAGAGTCTTTGTCATGGGTGTATTTGTTAAGTTTTTTTGGAGATTGCCAGCATTTTGCAAATACATAGTTGCTCAGTCCTAAAAGCACCTATTTAGAATAACAGCAAAATATTGTGGGGATCTTGTTAGTGAGAAACTTTTTTTTTTTCAGGGCTTGATGTACTTTTAGAGTTTAGCATCTTATTTGCCTTGCAAATCTTTAACTTTGCAAAGGTATGTACTGCTGCTGATCAGGATTGGTTGGCTTGTTTTCACAATAAAAGTTACTACCATATGTCTGTTTGTGCAAGCCACAAACCTTCTCAGTTCTTAATTCTTCTTCTTCTTTTATTTCCCCATTCCCCCATTCTTCATACCCTTTTAATTCATCAGCAAGTTTTGCCAGCTCTACCTCCAAAAATATATCTTAAATTGTCTGCTTTCACCTTCCTCTGGTACTTCCCGAACCCAGGTCATTATCATCTCCTATCTGGGGAAACGGATGTGGCTCAAAAGGTTCGGCGTCCGTCTACCATATAGAGAGACTGGGGTTCGATCCCCGGTACCTCCCGGTAAAAAAAAAACAAAAAACATCTCCTATCTGTACTAATTGGTGTCCTGCTTCCATTGCTTCTCCAGTAAAACACAAAGCAAATTTTACCACACTTGTCTCCCACTCAGAATCCTTCATGTGTTCCTCTTGTTACCTGGAATAAAATCCAAACTCATTTCCAGGGTCTGCTCTTCAAACTGAATGTGACCTGGCCCACACCTACCTTTCTAAACTCATCACGTCCGTTTTTCCCTGGCTTACGATGCTGTAGCCAGTCTGGCCTTCTTTCTGTCCCTCTTAAATACCAAACTCATTCGCACGGCCCCCTTCTCAAGGCTCTTGCACTTGCTTTTACCACTCTCTTTGCTGGCTCCTTGTCATCTGGTTCTTAGCTCCAAGACAACTCTCATGATCCCCCAATCTAGAAATGCACCCTTCCCATCATTCTTCTGTATCATTTTTCTTTCATTAATAATCTATCACTATTTAAATCACTATTTAAATTAGCTTTTTCATTTATTCCTTTATTTATTTTATCTCCCCACACTAGACAGTAAGCTCCATGAGAACAAGGCTCTTATTTATCTTGTTCACCAGTGTATCACCAGCATCTAGAAAGTAGGTGCTCAAAAATATTTGTTGATTAAAGTATATTGTAGTCAATATTAGCATTTCCCAGAGTGTGTTCCTCAAAATACAATTCCTGTTAAATAATCTGTGTAAAAAAAGGTTGTGGATCAAATAAGATTGGGAAATGCTGCACATCATGTCCTTTTCATGAAGCTTCATAATGTACACGAATGTATGTTAAAGGTTCTGAGATTGCATTTCTCAAAACTTGGCAGTAGAACCTTTGTTCTTTGCATAATACCAAATAATGTTTCACAGAAGCAATATTTTATGAAACACACTTAAGAGAATGCTAGTGTAAGCAAACAGCTCATGCAGGCATCTCTCATGGACATGAGCTTTCATTTACTTTTCTTAATGCCATCATTCATCAAGGAGTTATTCACTGCCTCCCAGTGCTAGTACTGTGATAGGAGTAAGGGATTAAAAAAAAAAAAAAAAGGAATTAGGCACAATCCATGCCCTTACTCACTGACTGTAATCCAATGATTGCAATAAATGTGGTAGAGGTATGTACAGTATGAAGAGGGTAAGACTAACTGCATCAGGGATGTTGGAATTCTTAGAATATTGACCCTATTCAGATATAGAAATAATAGATATTTATAGCAATTTATATAAAAATAATGAATAATGTTGTTTAAAGAACTAAGCTTGAGCTAAAATATAATACTTTTGATTTATCTAGCCAAACGTCTCAAATCCAGTACCAGCTTTGCGAACATTCAAGAAAATTCAAACTGAAACCTGTAAAATGCAGAATTGACATTGTATTGTGTGGATGAAGGGTGGAAGACACAACTTGGTCAGAAAGAAGATAAACTGATTTGACAAGTCAAGTTCTTAAGAAATGGAAGGACTTCACGTTTATTTTTAAATATGAATTTTCAATTTTTTTTCCCTTTTCTGCCCCTTTTTTAAGTGTTTGGGTATTTTTAATTCCCAGGCATAGCACTGCTGTCTATTTTAAAGGGTATTTGTTATAATAACACAAAATGCAAGAACAATCTTTATTTTGTAGGCATTTTGTTACTATTGGAGACTTCTGGTATCTCCTTATTAACATAAGTATCTCAAATAGCAAAGTTTTTGAAAACTAACATTTAAAAACTAATCAGTTACAGCAAAAATTGTGAGATGGAAAAACATTGCCAAAAGGTAGCAGGTTCCAAAGATTAATTTAAATTACTCCACATTGCAGTATTATTGTTACATCTGTATTTAATATGTCACAGATTGCATATACTATATAATTCAATCTCTAGTTTGACTAAAGTCATTTTTAAAACCACTAATTATAAACCTCCCTAACAATATTTAGAAGTGGTAAGGCACATTACATTTATCTTTGTAAAAAAGATTTATGGTAACTGGTTTCTTACTTGACTTTTATAAATAGTATTTTACACTTTATTTTTGCCTTTATTTCATAAGTAATTTGAAATCACTGGACTGCTTTGTAATATTCAGGGCAAGACGGATTTTTTTTATATACCAGGGATTTGCATTGTGAATTACATTAAGTTATTTGGCATTTTATAAGTTATTACTACTTTAAATAAAATGTAGCATTATCATATTGTATTTACATTGTGATTTTCCGTAATGGGGATTTTCTCTCAGAATATATGGAGATTTTTGGAGAGGAAGAGTAAATAAACCTGAAAGCTCAGAAAATAGACAGTTACTTTTGTTGGGATGTTTATCTCACAATAAGACCGTTAAGTGGTTCATATTGGGGTCATGAATCAGAATGCAAGTCTGATACAGAAACAGATTAAAATGATGCTTATTTTTCTAAATTATTTAAATCAGATAAAAGTGATATGGTGGAAATGAAGTCAGGATTTCACTCTACTTTGTCAGAAAACAAATTCTATTTTGGAATGTTTGTTTTAACTTTTAAAAAAAGCTTAGTTTCAGAATTGTTCAGTTTTTTTTCCCTCAGGTTTTTAGAGTTAAAATCCATTTTTCAATTCTTTCTTGTTTTCTTGGTGAAAATAGGCTTTGATTTAAATGCTGAGAATATGAAGTCTACACTCTGTAGAAACAAGGGTTTGGTTAAATGGTACTAGAATTTGAGTCCCTGCATATACTGTAAAATGCTCTACAGAGAGACCAGAGGATGTTTTTATTTTTTATTTTTTCAGTATTTATCATATATGCTGAGTGAAAGAGAAAGCTCAACTTTGAATATATAACAGGTAGTTTTTTGGTGGTCTGCTGTGACCCATTTAAAGTGTGGTGGAGTTTGTTCTGCTGTCACTTTTCATGCCGCTGATACTAATAGCACTGTGTTCATTTGAAGCATATGCTTGAGGGCCATTGAAAGCAATCTTTCATTAATGCAGATAAAACCAGTTTACTTGTGCAGAGTTAGAAAATGACATTTGGTTCTGTAAGTAGAGACTTTTTGAGCACCTTTCAATATTATGCATTTGTAAAAAACCATTGCTTTTAGATATTGTTGTTAAAAAGCACTTTAAAAAGGAAAAGGCAGCCTTTACTATTTTTCAGGTTGGGTCGTTGCTCTTTAGAAGTAGCATCAGCAATAGATTTCAAATATAAGTATTAAGCGCTATACTAAAGTGTGTAAATATTTCCTTTTGTAGTCATATTGAAAAATCCTTTGCATAGTTCTGAATTCTAAGACACATAGCATATGTGTATGCATAAGACCATCTTTAGGTTTTTTTTTTTGACATTTTAAAATAAAGTATCTTAAGGAAATTGCAATGCTGTATTTGATTTTTTAAATACATTTAAAAAGCTTGAGATGTAATTTACATTACATTTTACTTTTTCAGGTATTTAAATGCCTGCTTTAAAAAGTACCATCTGTCTTGTAATTTTGCTGCAAATAAAAAATGTACTTTTGGATTATTTATTTTTTGCTGGATTGGAGAGGTAAAAATCAAATGTTTTAAAGTATAACTATAAATCAGTAAATAAAACTACAGTTTGGTTGCAAAATGTTGCTACTAATGGGAACCAGTATTTTCTAATGTTTCATGGATGAGCTCTACTTTTTTTACTCCAGTGTACTCCTTATAAAGTGAAATGTTTCCCCACTGGAACATTTTTGTATTTGGGGTTGCATTCTTGTCCAAAGACTTGACATCAAATAAACATCATTAGCAATGAATTGTGAAAGCAAAAATATACTAGTAACTTCTATTACAATTTAAAATGGAAAAAACTATGCTCTAAATTTATATATTTTCTGAGCTTGAAGAAATCTTACAGGTATTCTGGTCATAGAATCCCAAAACTGTATTAGCTAGAGATAACCTAATTGAAAAACTTCTATCCATTGCGATTCCCTCCAAAAAATGTGTCACTTATTTCTCTGTCTTTATAATTAAGATAGTAAAACCTCATAGAACTCTCTATTTATAACTAAACTATTGTGGGATATTCAACTTCAAAAAAATGCCTGAGATGACGAATCGAGTACTTTTTTTCCATCACGACACAGCTTATCTTATAAAAATTCTATAAAATGATCGTAATGACTATGAAAAGGACTTTGGCCTATGCTGAATTATACATGTAACAGCACATAAAAATTATAACTCTACCAAGCTGTCTTGTTCTAAATGATTGTGTTGGCAATGATAAATACCAGTCATACATATAGTACATTTAGTGACCAATAATTTTTTGTCCTCTTGGAATTGAGGAAGGCTTTTTAAAGATAATTTGACTGATCCATGCTTCTTAAAGTATGGAAGTTTTCAACAGTGATTTTTAAAAATCTGTTTCTTCTGTGATTAACAGAAGTATCTTTTAATTTACTTTTTTAACTTTTTATTTTGAAATAATGTCAAATTTACAGTACAGTTGCAAAAATAATACAAAGCCCATATAGAGAACTCTATCATGCCCCCAGATCCATCAATTTTAATATTTTGTTATCTTTGCTGTATCTTTTTCTTTCCTCCCTTCCTTCATCCCTCCCTCCCTCCCTTCCTTCCCTTTCCCCCCCCCTCTTCCCACTGCCTTCTTGCCTCCTTGGTTTCTGTGTCTAGTTTGCTAAAGTTGCTTAAGCAGATACCATAAAATGGATTGGCTTTAACTATGGGAATTTCTTATCTTACAAGCTTAAAGTTTCAAGGCTAAGAAAAAATAGCGAAATTAGGGCATCATCAGGTGATGCTTTCTCCCCGAAGACCACCCAGCAATCCTGGACTTCTCTGTCACATGGCAAGACACATGGCAGCATCTGGTGGTCTCTCCCTTCTCTTCCAGGTTTTGTTTCTTTAAGCTTCTCGCTTCCATGGCTTTCTCTTTTTGTCTGAATTTCATTTGTTTGTTTGTTTAATTTTATTTAGCCCTCCCCCCACCCCCCGATAGTTTTCTTGTCTGTCTGCTCGCCTTCTCCAGGAGGTACTTGGAGCCAAACCCAGAACCTCCCACATGGGAGGCGAGTGCTCAATAGCCTGAGCCACATCCACTCCTGGTGGGCTGCGGCGTCTCCTGGCTTGTGGCATCTGCTTGTTTCTGCATCTGCTCATTCCTGTGGAGCACGGACATCTAGCTCAGGTTGCAGCGGGGTGCGGCATCTAGCTCTTGTTGTGGCAGGTGCAGGTGTCTAGCTCTCCTTGCAGCGGGGTGCGGCGTCTAGCTCTTGTTGCGGTGGCTGCTCATCTTCTTTAGGAGGCACTGGGAACCAAACCCAGGACCTCCCATGTGGTAGGTGGGTCCCCAACTGACTGAGCCTCATCCACTTCCCTCATTTTCTTATAAGGACTTTAGTAAGGGGATTGAGACCTACCCTGCACAAGGTGGGTCACATCTTAAGATCCTACTCACCAAAAGATCCCACTTAAAATGAATCCACACCCACAGGAATGGATTAACTTTAAGAACATACTTCTCTGGGGTACATACAGCTTCAAACCATCACATTTTCCAGTGGGAAATTGACGCTTAATCTTATTGTGGCTTTCTGAATCCTTGGCTTTGGCATTAGACAGTTTGATAATGCTGTGCAGTATGGTTCTATTTGGATTTATCCTGTTTGGAGTTTGTTGAGCATCTTGGATTGTATATTCATGTCTTTCGTTAAATATGGGATGTTTTCAGCCATTATTTCTTTGAATATTCTCTCTCTTCCTTTCTTTCTTTTCCTAGGACTCCCACAGTGTATATATTGGTACATTTCATTGTGTCCCACAGGTTCCTCATGCTTTGTTCACTTTTCTTCATTCTTTCCTCTTTCTGCTCCTCAGACTGAATAATTTCAATTGTTTTATCTTCGGGTTCCCTAGTTCTTCTGCCAGATCTAATCTGTTGTTGAACCCCTCTAGGGAATTTTTAATTTTTGTTACTGTGGTCTTTAGCTCTGTTTGGTTCCTTTTCACAATTTTCATCTATTTATGTTCTCTTTGTGTTCATCTATCATTTTCCTGATTTTCTTTAGTCCATTGTTCATATTTTCCTTTAGCTCTTTGAGCATATTTAGGACCATTTTTAAAAAGTCTTTGTCTGGAACGTCCCAGGTCTGATCCCTCCTCATTGATGGTTTTTAATACTTTAATCTTCTCTTTTGCCTGGGTCATCAACCCCTGTTTCTGTGTGGGGTTTTTTTTGTAATCTTTTGTTGAAATCTGGATATTTTGATATTTTAATATGTTATCACTGGAATTTAGACTCTGAAGCATCTATTCCTTAAGCTTGCATCCAGCTAGTGTTATGATAGAGCTTTCTTTGGATGCCAGGAGTTAACAAAAAAGATAAAAAAAAGGAAAACAAAGGAAACACCTTTCCTAGCCTTTGCAGATTGACTCATATAAGCACTCCCCTTCAGGGCTTTTCCATACAGTGAGTTTAGAAAATAGTTCCAAGACAAAGTGTAGGGGCCTCTTGTCTTGGGCAAGCATGTGTAGCCCTAGGAATTGCTCCATTTACACAGGTGCAAATGTCCCTTCTTCCCTAGGAAACAGTTTCCTCACTGTTCTGAGCACTGTACTGTAGGTCCTATAGCCAGCAATCCCTTCCCCCAGACAGCCACAACTTGTCATCCTCCTACACTGTTCTGTAGGAGAACTCTGATCTGTCTCCTACACACAGGGGAAGTTCTGGGATGGCAAGCCTACAGTGAGTATCCTGGCTCAGTCCCTGAGGCTGCCACCAGCCAGATTCTGCCAGATATACATGCTGCCAGTATCTGCATAGGGTCCCCTTGCACCCTCGGGAACCAGGAGCAGGGCTCTGCACTAGGAGCCTGGGCCGACTCTGTGCCAAGCTGGTGGGGGTGGAGGATGGGCCAGCCAGGGCACCACGAGATCCTACTGGTTTTAAGTAATCTTTTTCTTGATTCAACACTCACCCTTTTCATGCAGTCCTTTCATTTTTTTTTTTTCTGGAGCTTTGAGAAGGATGTTTCTGCCGGTTCTTGCTGGTCATTCAAAGTTTCTGTGGGTGGATGGAGCCCTGAGTCTTCTCTGCCATCTTGATCAGGGCCCAAGTAGCTTATCTAAAAACTAAATATTAACATCAGACAAAGCAGAATTCAAGGTAAAAAATATTAAAGTGAACAAAGATGGATATAGTCAAAACTATACTCAGAGTCGAAATAAATGAACTAAGCATTTAACTAATTAAAGAACAATCCCAAGGACAGTAAATGAGAGAATTAAAGGAAACAACCAAACAAGAATTAGAAAAAAAGGAGCACATTAAAGCTGCTAAACAAATTGAAGAGCTAAATCTTTTGGGGATAAAAGATGAATTAATTAGAAATCTTAATGAATAAAAAGATAGAAAACAAATATTTAAAAATAGGAGTGACAAATGGGACATGGCCATCTATAACAAAACTAAGAATTATGAGAATGTTATGACAACTGCTCATTAATAAATTTGAAAATATGTCCTGTATGAACATAAAATGATGTAATTTATGGAAATTGACTCAAAAAAGAGATATGAAATCTAAACAGACTAACAAAAGGAATGACATTTAAAAAAAAAACATGTAAAAGGATGTTGTACTATCCTTTTCCCTTACACACACAAAAAACAGGGTTTCACAGACAACTTCTCTTTGACCTTTGAGAAACATAAATGACATGAGGTATAGATTTAAAAAGGAAGGAAAGAGGGAGGGAGGAAGGGAAGGAAAAAGGAGGGAAAAGAGAGAAAGAGTGCCAATTAGTTTTCCAAATTAGCATGATCTTGATACCAAACCTGATGAACATAGCACAAAAAAGAGAACTATGGACAAATCTCACTAAAAATATGGAAGCAAAACTTCCAAATAGAATATTCTGAACTCGTTTCATCAGTATTTTAAAAGAATAGTAGAGGTTTTTTCGTTTTTTGTTTTTTCCTTTCTAGGAATTGAAAGTAAAAAATCATTGTAACTCAGGTGGTGTTAAGTTCAAAGCCTTAAGGGGTCAGCTGTCCCTCCTCACCCCATTGGAGCCCTGATTCTACAAAGCTGCAGGATTGTGGGTCCTTGACAAATACTTAGAAGTTCACAAATCTGCCTTAGTTATCCCCTTTTGCCTGAGCTACCCATTCCCAGAAAGCTTTCTCCTCTCTGAAGGTTACTTCTGGTTACACCCATATTTCTAGGATACTGTTGCAGAAATTATAAAGAAGACGACATAAATTTGTCTGTGTAAATAACAAAATACTTCCATCATTTAAAAAAATGAACAGTTGGGGGATGTAATATGCAATCTATATGGCAAAGAGTTAATAATCTTAATATATAAAGACTTGTTTTCAATTAGTGAGATAGAATTAATTTTAATTTGTAAAATTTAATTTAATTTAAAGTAAAATTAGAGGTAAATAAATATCTCAGAAAAATTGTCAAAGGAAAAGACACAGAAAATTCTAAAACAAAGTTAGCCAGTGGAGATATGGAGAGGTGTTCAATCTCCCTATTTATTAAAGAAATGCAAATTACAGCTACACGGTGATGCCATATTCCATCGATTGAACAGGCAGATATGAATAAAGAATAGTAGTACACAGAATAGGCATGACAATAAGAAATATAATTTATGTGAGCGTGTAAATGGTACAAACTTTCTAAAAGCAAGTTTTTGTAACTAATTAAGATTACTTCCTCTAAGCAGAATTGACAGTCATAGAAAGACTTTTGCTGTTTTTAAGTTGGATTGAAGGCACATTCTGTAAGACCCAGATCCAATCTCACGCCTTCCATGACATCTTTTAGGGTTTTCTTCTGCCCTTGATTCTTCTCCATATTTCTTAAGGAAGCAGCTTGTTGGGACAAGTGGCTTAATTCTGTGAGCCTCAATTTCTTTCCTCACCTGTGAAATAGAATGAAATGCTACTTGCTTCACAAAATTATTGTGAAAACTACATGAGATTAAGTATATGAAGAGCATACAGCACAATGCCCAACACCTGCTCGATGAACACGAGTCCATCTTTTTCCTTATGGGCTACATTCTGTGATTTGGCACTTGGTTATACACCCTCTCACCTTCCTCGTGTATGTGATTTCTTACTCCTCCTCTCCCAACTAGATTGTCAGGGATTATGTCTCCTTTTCCTCTTGGACTCCTAGTAAAAAGAATGATATTTAGAGCCAGAGTGATACCAGTTTGCACTTGTTTGAGGGAAATGTGTATCTGGAATAAGAATATACATTCTTCAACTGCATTGTGTTGTGTTGGAAGGTGTCTTTGTAGCAGATCCACACAAAACGATGTTTTAGGCCTTGAATTAAAGTCCTATAGCTGCCTATGAAAAGCCTCAGTGGTAAAAACATAAGTAATGGAAAGAGACATACATGCTCCCTCACCACGCAGGAGCACTCCAGTTTAAGCACTGAAGATTCGAGGCAGGGGCCAACGCTGAGCATCATGGAATACTGCCCTTAGAACTAGCATCTTAAGTCGTACATAATACCTTTTCTGGGCAAGAGTCCCATCTGCTTAATCTCTGCTAAGTGAGCAAATATTAGATTTGACTGTTGAAAAATACCAAGTTAAATCAGACAGTTAAAAAAAATCAACGTGATGCCCATAACTGGTTTAATTTATCTTTCCTCTTCAGTAATCCCACACATTACCTACTTATTTGCTGTAATGAACATGCCATTCAGCTGAAATAAGATTAACTGCTTAAAACATGGCATTAAAGGCAAAGAACTTTAATGCCGCTTTGTGTTTCATTGCAAGGTTCGGCAGTTAAACGATACGGTGTAGTTGTTTCTCCCTCTGTAATCAAGATGGTTTCACTTAGGATTAGTGCCCCCCAACCAATCCTCCTGATGGAACATCTGAAGCAGCAAATTTGTGTCTAGTTACAGCACGGCAGCAATAACCATGTTCAGATTGAACCCGCTGGCCTCATCAGCACTCAACTTGCACTTTTTTTTCAAGTCCCCCTCTGCTCTGATGTTGATGGAAATCTCGTCTACCATGCAGACTGCAGAAAGAAAATGGCAAGGGGGCTTGAGTATGCGTCTAGAAAATAGCTCTGTAATGCCACGGGTGAGATCAGAGTTCAGAAAGTTAACCCAAGTTCCCCTAAGTGAATGAACATTCACCTGCTCTCTGCATCAAGGTCAAATCCCACTTCTTCAATAGAACTGTTCTAGCCCCAGGCGTCACTCTTTTCTTTGAACTCTAATTACGATTATGTTTCTCTCTCCATGTCTTACTGGGTGGTTACTGACTGATTTATGATCACTGTTCTAAATGTGTTGCCAATGTCTCTTCAGTTAGATTGCTGTGCTTTCAGAAGCCAGGGGTTAACATCTGCATGGTCACGGGCCCACAGGAAGTGCCCAATATTTGCTCCTTGACTGGAGCAAAGACCCTCTATGTTCTGGGACCCATTACGACTCCGCCTGGATAGTCCAGAGTGGGGAAGCAGCCCCAGCTGTGCCCGCAGGAGCCCCTTCCCTGCCCCCCATCCTTAACATCCCTTTCCCTCTATGGAGCTTATTCCATTTCCTAGTTCCTAACATTTAGATCCACAAAGAGAGTTAGTGGAGTGGCCAGCAGATTTGTCCATTCATTCATTTATTCATTCATCCAGTAATGCATTTATTAAGCACCTACTGTGTGCCAACTCTTGCTTCTCAGGGCTCTGAGAACTGAAAGACCCCCTTCTGACCATTTTAGCAAAAATGGGGGAAATGACTTAAAAAACCTAGAAGAAAACTCCTTTCTTCTCACACACCACCCTTCAATCCCAACTTTTGAGCAGGAGCACACATCTGTGGGGCCCCCTTGCCCTTTGTGTTTATTTACCACTTCTCCCCATTCTCACCTCTCCTCAAGTCACTGTGATAGATGGGACTGCTCCTCCCCTGCCTCCCTGGCTGTGATAATAGCAGGCTATTGAATTTTCCTGCTGAAACTAGTTTGTCCAGGTCTCCACTGATAGGCTAGGCTTGCAAAATTGGATGAGTTCCTGGTGTGCTCCTCTGGATGGGGTTTAATTTGGGTCATCCTTCAATGGAGGTGGGAAGGGGGAGATTGGGTTGGTTCTGCCCTCTCTGCCTAGGAAAATGGATTATTTAGCAAAACAAGGAGCCCTGCCTTGGATCCCCACCCTCACCTCCAGCTTCTACTCTTTAACCAGGCCTCAGCCTTTCCAGGGAAAAGCCAGAGCCTCAATTACCTTTTGGGATGACTGGAGGTTGGTCTGGGGGCCTTGTAGCAGCTGCCATCCTTGGTGGGCCTCTTAGGAATTCTGTAGTCACCCTCTTGACAGCTGTGAATCTGAGAGTGATACTTCCTTCTCCCTTGCTTCCTTCATTTTCCTGCTAGAAATAGGGTATGTACTAATAGTAGACCTGTTTTAGTTTGCTGAAGGCTGCCAAGCAATATACCAGAAATGGATTGACTTTTACAATGGGGATTTATTCATTTAAAAGCTTACAGTTTTAAACTTTGTTGGTTTATAAATGTGATTGTGGCTGAAAGGAAGATAGTCTATGGATGTAAATGTCAATTGAAAGGAAGCTAGAGGATAATCGAGGGACCATAATAAAGTGATTTTGGTGGTGGATGAAGATTGTGGTTAATAGTATAAATATAAGAATGTTTTTCTTTTACAAAGTGTTAATATGGTGATTTGGGAAAATGACAACTAATATAACTTATGGATGACAGCTAGTAATATTGTAATATTTTTACAGCAATGACAAAGATATATCAATTCTAAGGGACAAAAATAGTGGGGTATAAGGGAGTATGGGATTTTTCCTTTTGGAGTAATGAAAACACTCTAAAATTGACTGAGGTGATGGCAGTACAACTCTGTGATGAAAATGAGACCCACTGAGTGTACACATTGAATGGATGGTACAAGGCAGGGGACCGTATAACACAGTGAATCCAGGTGTGGAAGATGGACTTTGGTTAACAGAACAAATATGAGATGTTCTCTCATGAACTATAATGAATATATAATACTAATACAGGGTGTTAATGATCGAGTGGATTGGGGAAAATACATCAAATGTAAGATATGGGCTATAGTTAGTAGTACTATTTTGATTATGCTCTTTTAGTTTGTAACTAATGTTTCACAACAATGCAAGGTGTTGATGGTGGGGTGATGTATGGGAGCCCTATATGATGATATGCATGTTTGTTTTGTAAGTTCACAACTTTTATTATACACTTGTTGTTTATGTATATTCATGTATGAATGATATACTTCAATAAAAATTTTTAAATGAAAAAAGCAAGCAAATCCAATTCTGCCAACGTTATCCTAAATATCTTTGATTTGTCCATAGTTTGCTAATAAATATTTCTTAGATACTAATCTGTGTAAGCATTCATACCCTTCAGTTTATTGTGGACTCTTAGAAGCTTATTAAGAGTTTGAGGTGAGGCAGAATGAGACACAGTGCAGCTTTCCAGTCTTCTTTTGATTTCATACCACTTCACTTCTGAGAGTCTGAAAACCACTTTAGAATGCTCTCCTCTACTGTTGAGATGATATAATTTTTTGAGTCAACTCTAGTGAAGAAGAGTGACAGAAAGTACAGCAGTGTTTCTTACTTGCCCCCAATATCCACTCTATGTTTCTTCCATAGTTATAGAATCTGTAGCTGGACTCATGATTTCCCCAAATAAAGATCATTTTCCACCTTGTTTATAGCTAGGGTGGCCATCTGACTGAGTTGTGGCCCATGGGCTCACTAGTAGAAGTAATACATGGCAGATGCTAGGATCCTTGTTTTAAGAGAGAGCTAGTGGAGGCCCTTTGTCCTTCTCCCCTCTCTCCATCCTGCTGGTTGCAATATGGCTGTGATGGCTGGAGCACCATCTTAAAAGAAAGGAAGAGGGCCATGCATGGTAGAAAAATAAGACTGAAGGGGCCCGAGTCTTTGACCCTGTGGAGCACCCTACTGGGCTGCCCACCTAGACTTTAAGTGAAAAGAGGAATACATTTCCATCCTGTTTAAGCTACTATTATTTTGGGTTTTAGGGCATGCACAATTAAACCTAATTCAAACCAATTCAATGTATTTCAGGTGAAGCAGATGAGACATGGAGGAATTCTGTTTTGTTCCAAGGGACAAGATAATGTGCTATCTCTTCCAGGACAGGGTGGGTGTGGTACCATGGCCTAATATGAAAAGAGTGAAATGTTTAGACAATTTCTCACAGGTTGGTAGGGGCAATGAGACTTCCTAAAAGTAACCTGTGCCACAGCTTTTGAAACCCCTTCTTTCTCTGCCAATGATCATTAATCTACCAGTGCAAATTCTTTGAATACTCAGTGGCCATACTGTTGAAATAATAATCTTCTGTAATATGTTTGTCTTTCAGTTTCACAAATAAGATACACCAATAATAGAGAGATGAATACATTCTCACACAGCTCAAAAATGGAAATATATTTAAAGATAAATAATAATGAAAACATAAGCTCAAACTTATTGAGTCTTCTATGTTTCAGGTACTGTCCTGACTGGGATAAGTGCTTTACACACATTATGCACTTAATCCTAACAACAATCCTATGAGTTAAATAACATTTTCAGCCTTATTTTCTGGATGAAAACACTGATGCTTCAAGAGAAAGAGATTAGTCATGTCTAGAATCACACAAATTAGTAAAAACAGATCTGCCTAAACTCAAAGCCCAAACTTTTAATTAATACTCCAACTGAAGTTGAATAGAAAATATATTCTATTAATTCAAGATATATCTTAACAACTTCATTTTGAAAATGAGTGCCAATTGGTGAATTGGTCAGTTTTCTCCACAGGAAACACAATTCATCCCATGTAGTTCAATGAAGAGACTTCAATAAAGGGACTACTTACAGAGGTTTGGACAGGATTAAGGAAACAAACAAGGGATTGAGGGACCCAAATTCTGGCATCAGTAGGGAAGCTATTATTTCCCCCAGGGCTGAAAGGGGAAAGAGAAAAAACAGTGTTCTAAAGCCAGGTGAGAGCTGAAGCCATGAAAGATGGGTCATCTGCTGGGAGTCATAGCTACAGAGGTCACAGCCACCGCCCAGCTAAACAGGAATAAAGACCCTGACACCTCCCTTGTCCCGCCTTCTGATCTAAAGGGATCAGTCTCCTTGGGCACAGAGTATGGCAGGGAGGGATGGAGAATGGATCTGAGGGGCAAGTGGAGGAGTTCTAACCAATGCAGTCAGCCTCTAAGCTACAACAGCTCTGTAACCCAGCCATCATGCATACATTTCTAGAAAATTGGCCAATTCTTTGAGGGAAAACCCTCACAGGACTGAGGAGAAGCAGGTCAGAGTATAGAATAGATGATGATCAAATAAGAAGCCACCTCAATGACCAAAACATATTTCTTACTTGGGCCTACTACAGTTATTTATTTTTTAAAAACCCATCTATAGTAAACCAATAGGAGCTAAACATTCAGTTTTCACACTGTAAGTAGACAAATTTTAAATGACAAGCAATGCTGGGCCAAGGCCCACACGTCTACTATCAGTTGTGTTTCTCTTGCATTATTCACAAATAATCTGTTTAAAGGAAGTAAGAGAGGTGCAAGGATTTTGTGAGAAATATTTTGGATGAAATAAAGGCTAAATAAATGGATAATCTACCACCTTTCAACTTCCTAAAAGGAAAAATCCCAAAACTTGTAGATTCTACTCAGAGAATATTTTATACTCATTATAAAAAATTATTGTTGTAGAGTAAAGGAAAAGGTAAATTCTGATTATATAAGCCTCTGGGAAGCTTGACTGATAAAGTGGGGCTGCTAACCTAGAATGCAATCTTGTTTTAATGAGAAAATGCCTGAGAAACCACAGAAGGTTGTAAGGTCCAAATCAAGATTTAACTAGGTAGAAACTGCCACTTTTGAGGTTACTAGAAAATAAAATAAAATAAAATCCTTGGGCTTATTATAAAATGGTAGTCTTAAGAAATGGGAAAATATGAGTCATTCTATTTTTAAAACACAGAGTGGAGAAATCACATCATATCTCTGTTTTTGTGGTTAAGTTTTCTTTAAAGGTATTTTTAAGTTATGATTTGGCAAAATTGTTTCTCTAACTTCATGTTCTTTCAGAAAGCAGTTTTGTTATATTTTTCTGTGTGTGATGGATTCTAAATGATTATTTTATATTTAAAAAAATGAATAATAGTTCAGGCTTCAATGGGTAAAACTGAAACTTAAGAAGTGAAAAAAAATATATAACTCAGGTCTTTAAATATTCATTTTGGCTTTTGTCATGCCATGTGGAAAGAAAATGAAGACCTCTAAAAAGAAAAGTGTTGGAATTAACGGGGAATTTCTTTAGCAAAAGAGTGCTTAAGAGGAAGGTGAGATTGCTCACTAAGTCAGTATTTTCTGAAAAGGGTTCTGCAGAATTCTAGTCTTGGGAGATGCTACACACACACATACACACACACACACAGGTTCTCTTGGAGATTCATAATGTAAATTATTTATTAAAGGCTCTGAGAAGTCCTACATGAAAGAAATCTATCTTTTTTTTTTAATTTTTTTTTTAAAGATTTATTTATTTACTTTATCCATTTTAAACCCCTCCTTCCCCACTTGCTGTTTTGTGTCCATTCGCTGGGCAATTCTCCGTGTCTGCTTCCTGCCATCTCTTCTCATCCTCCTCCTCCAGTCTTCATCAGGATTCGATTCTGGAGACCTCCGATGTAGGAGAGAGGTATTCTGCTATCTGCACCACCTCAGCTCCTGGCTTCTGGAGCTTTCGGAGCATCTCGTCTTGTCTCTCCCCTGTTACGGCATCATCCTGCTGCATGGCTCCCCGGGCCGACAGCTCAGCGGCACACAGAGCCTGGCAGCCCATGCGCCTTCTATATATATATTTTTTAATTTTACCGGGAGGTCCCGGGAATCGAACCCAGGTCCCTCCATATGGCAGACGGACGCCCAACCATTTGAGCCACAGCCGCCCCCAATCTATCTGTTTTATTCACACTTTTTTCTCTTATACATAAAACCTTATAATAATCAATGGAAAGAATTTTTTAAACACATGCTTTGAGGAATGTGGCCTTGAGCTGTGGTTTCCCTAACCAAAGTAAAACTCACTGTAAAGATTTTTACTGTCAAAGTGTTTGGAAAATTTGAAGTCATCCCAGGAGGAGTCTGATTTCAAGAAGGGTTCTGTGGCGCTCACCTTGAAATTGAATGAGCTGCCCTTATGTCACATGACCAGCATCTAGCAAAATGGCGTCTGGGACCCTTGCTTTGTTCTGAACCTATGAATCATTGCCCTGTTCACACCCCAGTTCCTGAGAAGTTCCTGATCTTCTCTACCTGAACTTTCTCTTTAGCTCTTATTTGTGGCCTCACAAAAATCCCTCAGGGGGAAAAAAACAAAAATAAAGCATATTTACTACATCTTTGGTGCTGGCTCCCTTCCTCCGCTTTAATTCACATCTATTCCTTAAATTCTATCTTCTTCCAGCCACTCTGGAAATAACCCAACCAGATTCAGTTATTCAAAAGCTCTGTCCAGTCATTCATACATTGAAGAAATATTACTGCCCTGTCCCCAAAGACAAGGCAGGTGGTGCACCAGGCACAGGGACACCAGCCATGACAGACACGGACCTGGCCTCACAGAGCTCTCTGTCTAATGCTAATGCTGATGTGGTGGCTCTACTGCTAGGCCAGGAACCAGGCAGGCCCTTGGTGAGGAAACCAGGGATTACTAACTATTAAAGATCAGTGAGAATGGAACTTAAATGTTCATGAGCAATACTATATTTTACTTAAAATTTTAAATTGCATATCCTTATTAATTGAGTGGTTATTGTTTCTTTGGCTGTTTTAATAAAGAATTCTTATTTTATATACAAAGCAAAACTGACAATAAAAGCAAGATGATTTCCCTCTAGATTAACCCTTCTTGTAGATAATATAACCATAACCAAGGTTTACTTGGTGGCCGCTTATTCTAATTTTAGTAACTTACCTGAGACTAATACAAAGCTTCTTCAGGGCTAGCATTCTAAGTAGAAATCTTTTAAATGCCACGTGAATGGTAGATACCCATTGTGATGGTTTGAATTTTGTGAATCCCAAAAAGCAAAAGATTATTTTTTAATTTAATCTATTCCTGTGGGTGTGAGACCCATTTGACTGGATTACATCAGTGAGGTATGATTCATGTTGAATCTCTGCCCTCTTCCTGGGTCTGATATAAAGGGAGACACAGAGAGACAGACAGACAGACACAAGAAAAGGGAGATGCCATGTTTGATTCTGCCATGTGAGAGAGAGGACTGCAGGAAAACAGAAGACCCTGAGAGGCTCAAAGAGCTGAGGCCCAGAAAAAGACAAGTCTTATGCCCAATTGCTCAAAGTTGAGCTCCAAGAGACAGTAGATTCTGGAAGGGGAGGCAGAGACCGCCACAGAGATCGGCAGACAACTTGCTTCACCATGTAACAACAACACCAGGATCAACAGTAGCTGACTTTGGGGAGAAAGCATCTCTGCTGATGCCTTGATTTGGTCATTTCATGGCCTTGGAACTGTAAGCTTTTGCCCCACATTATAAAGCCAACATACTTCTGGTACTTTGCATTGACAGCCCTTTGGCAAACTAAAACACCCATATATGAAGAGACAAAAATTTATTATGGAGAACATCTTGGAGTACAAATTCTTTTGTACTGAGGGTCATTATTGTTTTCAGGGTGTACCTCGGGGTAGGATTGGGGAAAAAAAACACCAGGTCTGGATAAAATTGGAGAATATCGAGATTTCTGAGAAACAGAAAACTCAGCTTCAAAGAGATGGTAGTCTCTTTCGCTTTCTTTGTGAAAATGCAGTTCTACCAGTTCCAACTTCTTCACCTTCCTCTGGCTGATGTTAGGATGAATTGAGTTGCTTTCCCAGAGACGGAAATTGTCAGCTTTTTGGAGGCTTCAGCCATTCCCTCCCTCAAGGGCAGTGGGTTTGGGGAGTGGGGGTTAAGATGCTGCTTTGGGAGGGTAATGGTGGTCACTTCCCCACAAGCCATTGATGGGTGAGGCAGATTTTTCCATCCTTTCCGGTCAAGATGTAATCAGGAGCAACTCAGGAAATTCTCCCCCAAACCTTAGGTTCCCAGCACCAAAACAAATCTTTAAAAGTGGGGAGGCGGATTTACACTAGAGGGGGTTGAGAAGGAAATACACAGGTTTTCTCCCAAAGCCTGTTCCCATCTCCCTAAAAACATGGTCATTATGCCCCAACCAACCTTATCCATAGGCAGAGTGGGGGGTCTCTGATCAAAAAATGACCAGCCAACTGCCTGCCAATCCACCACTCTAGCTTCACCCTTTTTGGTTCTTCAGAGCTTTCTTCTTTAAAAGGCCTATTTCCCTAGGAGGAGTTGAAGCTTAAACTGATATCAGATAACATGTCCAAAACTGAGTTCTTGGTTGTCCATCTCAGTAAATGAATACCAATGCCCTCAGTTGCTTAAACTAGAAACACAGCCTTTTCCTGATGTTTTTTGCAGTCCATCACACTTTCTTGTCAATTTTTCCTCCATCATATATCTTGAGTCTATTTCTCTCCCTTCCCACTGCTACCGACCTAGTCACTTGCAATGGCCTCCTATGAGTTCTTTCAGCACCCAGTACCAACCCCTTGCTGAATGCTATAATTTCTGTTTATGTATTTGCCTGCCTCCTCCAACAGTAGCTTGGGGCCCGGTTTATTGAACAGATAAATGAACCCAAGTAACCCTATTTTCTAAGCCACTGCCAGAGACAAGGAGGTGAATTCTAATTAGTGTGTTAAACAAGACTATTCTTTGCCTAGGTCAGGCCTCTGGACACCAAAACAAAACAAAACAAAACAAAACAAAACAAAACTGCAGACATATTTCTGAGGCTGAGTTGGCCTGAAATGAATCCTAATCAGTTTAAACAGTAAAAGATAAGACTTAGTTTAGAAACAAGAAACTTATGTAAACTTCACCTTGCAAAGTATCTTCAGGGCTTTTTCATAAGGGTTAAGAGAAGATTCTGGATCAATTATACAACTGGGATACTATTTATTTATTTGTTTGTTTGTTTGTTTTGGAGCAGCTTTATTGAGATATGTTACACCTGGGATACTTTTGAGTTGAGTGTATTGGGAGAAGCCCATGAAGAAACAAGATCCCTTTTTAAGCTTTTGGGCTTCAGGGTCAAATGGTCAGGTGAAGAAGCAAGATACATATATCTGGATGACCTGGCCCTTCCTAATTATGCAGTGTCAGAATGATCTATCCTTTCATTTCTTGTCCTTATTCCTCCAGCTCCCTGTCTCTTTTCCAATTTAGTGCTCATTTGCACTTCTACCAGCAAAAAAAAAAAAAAAAAAGAGGAAAAAATCTCAGAAAAGTTAATCTAGCGTTTCTGAAGAAGTTTAACTGGAAGCAGGTTGACTTTACAGTACAGTATTGAGGGCTCTTGTTCTTTGAAACTTATTTTTGCTTAGATTTTGTCTCTTCTTGCTTCTCCCATCTTTCATTATATTTTCTTCATCCTCTTCAGAAACATCTTCTTGCTTTCCAGAAACAGGCTTTTTAGAGTTAGAAAGGACCTGAGACATTCTCCGGTACCTGGGGGGAAATGAAGCTCAGAGAGACTAAGTGATTTGCCTGTGGCAGTTCCAAACCAAGTCTCCTGACTCATAGTCCCATATTCTTTCTACTATGTAATAATTTACATCTCTAAAATAATAGCAAGGAGAAAGAAGTCTCCAAACCTTGCAGAAAAAAAAATTATTTTTTTTTAAATTTAGAAAAATTAGTGACAACATATCACATATGCATTTGTGCTTTCAGAATGTTAGTTTCCTGAGTAAACCCATGTAGAAGAATAAAAGAGAAACCCCAATTAAATTAGAAAAAATGCTTTGAATATCAGTTTAATCATTAGAGTTCTGATTTGTTTTTCCACTTAACTGGCCAGCTGCCCAGTATTTTTTTTTTAAACAATTTATTGAAGTATATCATTCATACATGAACATACATAAACTGTAAGTGTTCAGTAAACATCGTGATCTTACAAAACAAACATGCATAACATCATACAGGGCTCCCACACATCACCCCCTGCCCCCAAACACCCTGCATTGTTGTGAAACATTTGTTAACAAATCATGAAAGAATATCGTCAAAGTATTTCTACTAACTATAGTCCAAACCTTCCTCCCCTATACACTTTTTTAAGGATTTATTTATTTATTTACTTTTACCCATTTTTACCCCCACCCCCCCCACCCGCCACCCCGCTTTTGCTGTTTCTATGTCCATTTGCTGGGCAACTCTCTGTGTCCGTTTCCTGCCCTCTCTTCTTATCCTTCTCCTCCTGTCTTCACTGGGATTCGATCCTTGGAAACTCCGATGTGGGAGAGGGGCGTCCTACTACCACCTGCGCCACCTTAGTTCCTGGTTTTTCTGTGTGTCTTGTCTTGGCTCTCCCTTATGTCACTCTCCTGTTACGTCATCATCTTGCTGTGTGGCTTGTGGGGCCTGGCAGCACACCTGCGCAGAGGGCCTGGCAGCTCATCTGCTTGCGGAGCCTGGTGGCCCACGCGCCTTCTGTATTTTTCTTTTTTCTTTTTACCAGGAGGTCCTGGGGGTCAAACCTAGGTTTGTCTCCGTATGGGAGACGGACGCCCAACCACTCAAGCCACATCTGTCCCCCTGCTATATCTCTTAAGGTTGACCAAAGATACCCAAAGTTAGTCTTTTCCCATACAGGACAGTCATATAATAAATCAGGCTTAGCTTATCACCAGCATTCTAAAAACCAGACCTAGGGAGAAAAACTAGGTCTGGGGACACATGAATGGTTTGTAATATAACAAATGTTTAGCCTACCCTGATTATCACAAAATCAGGACAGCGAGAATATTTGCATGCCCAGTATTTCTTAGGTAGAAATATCTGATAATGTCCTTCTGAGTCATGGTGACCCTCAACCCTGGCTTAATTCAGGAGGCTCAGAGCTCTCTCTTGTGCTTTACTCATTGACTATTTTCCTTCTTCTCCATTCTCATATGTTTGAAAGGTCTCTTTATTCGGGTGCATAATAAAAATTCAAGTTGAAACAAAAATGAAATATCAAATAGATTACTCTTGGTAGAATGTTCCTAGGGAGGGCTGTTGCCAATTCAGTCTTTAAACATGATGTGAGAACACAGGGCCTATGGTTCATAAGGGTAGATAAAGTCTGATTTAAGAGTAATTGCATATAGTATAATGGGTTTTGTAGAGCAAAGGAACTGTTTCTTGACTTGTGCAATTGATTAGTGATTTTTCTATCTTTGGAATGCTGAGGAATGGGTCTACATTTCTCATGGTCCAGATTCCCCTCCCGGTCCCCAGCAGAAGGGCCAGTGTGTCCACAAATGGAAAGTATCCACTCAACATTGTATGAGAGACCCTAAAAAACCATGTGGTCAGCCTGAACCCCTCACTTTGTTTAACCTTGTATTCTGACCCCTGCATGCTTCCCCTTGCCTTGTCTTTTACCACTCTGGCCTCCTTCACCATGCTCTAACCCAGCTCTCCTCTGTTCTGTTCCTCCCACTGCACTGGTTATTCCCTGCTTTGAGGCACTGCTCTTCCCTCACATGTACCCTCCAGGTTAGCCCCCTTCTCAGGACTGGTCTCTTCTCATCCAAGATAAGTCTTTTGGAAGCATTTTACCTGAAGCAGGTGCCGTCTCTATCTGCTCAGTCTAGTCAAACACATCATCCCATTTGTTTCCTTCATAGAATCTACCATAATCTGAATTTATATAGTTTATTTTTTACTGTTTATTGCCTGTGACTCTCTTCTCCAATAGGAAAGTACCATAAGGATTTTCTTGTCTTGTTCACCATACATATCTCCAGCAGCTCGGATAATGCCTGGCATGTTGTAGACACTCAATAAGTATTTGTTGGGCATATGAATTGACACGTGAAAAAAGGTGGAGGACTGTAGACTATTGTTCGATAGCGATGGGCTGTGCAATTACGATGTCAACCGAATGCTGAATCGTCTGCCTGGAATGAAGCCCCCAAGAACATCCGTGTGGGCCTAACGGCAGAATAGACTCACCCAAGGCAGTTGCTTCTGATAGGAACCTTCTTTTAAACCTGCCCTGGACTCTGTCGTACCTTGTAATGTTTTCCACCATCTTGAGAGATTATTAGGGTTTTTTCACACATCAGTCTAAATTCACAACTAGAGAATGTCCCAGCAGTATCGAGAGCTGTGATGTGGTATGTGCTGGGGACACAGAAACGAAGAAACCACCATTCCTTTCCTCAAGGATCTTGTACTCTAACAGAGGAAGACACGGAGGGGCTTTACCTTTTGTAAATTGCCCAGACATGAAAGAGTCTCATCAGAGTTGTTCTGTAATGTAAGATACAGAAATGGTTCCTGAATCCTTCACCTTTGGAAACTGAGGACACCTTGAACTCTGTTAAGACATCTGGTGTTTCAAAACTAATAATGCTAAAAAGCTACCCATTCCTGAGTTCCTGTTTTGTACCAGACCCAGCCCTGGGCATTCCTTTTTTTTTTTTTTTAACATGGATTTTCTCACAAGGTAGCTTCAATTATATAATATTCATTTATATATATATATATATATATATATATTTTTTAAGATTTTATTTATTTATTCCTTTATCCCCCCCTTGCTGCTTGTGCTCGCTGGGTCAGCTAACCACGCCGTGCGGGCAGGCTTGCCTTCACCAGGAGGCCCCAGGAACCGAACCCGGGGCCTCCCATATGGTAAACGGGAGCCCTACTGATTGAGCCACAGCCGCTTCCCTCATTTTCATATTTGATGAAATGGATGCACAGGAAAGTTCTTGTAACTTGTTCAAAGTCATATAACTAGTAAGTGAAAGTCATGAATGAAATCTAGGTCTTTTAATGCCAGAGTCTGTGCTCTTTCCACTATACCACAGGCTCTTGTTTTAAATATTCTAGGACTCAGTTCCTCCATTTGCACTCACAATGGATCTCTTCTCAACTTCCCTTCTCTGCTCATGGCATAAAACATCTTTTTTTTTTTTTTTTTTTTTTTTTTATTACTGGGAGGTCCCAGGGATCGAACCCGGGTCCACTCCATATGGGAGACGGACGCCCAACCAGTTGAGCCACATCTGACCCCCGGCATAAAATATCTTATACACAACAGGTAAACACCATAAACCCAGGCAGGCATCTTTACAAAGAGGGTGCAGTCTAATGGCACATTGTGTTAATAGAACCAATAAATAAGGTTGTAGGAGCTACAAAGATACATAAAAGATATGGGGAGAAAAAACAAAAAGAAAAAACAAAACAAAACAACAACAACAACAAAAAGATATGGGGAGAAAATAACACCAACCACTACATCGAATCCAGACATGCCTAACCCTTAATAAGCTCAGCTTCTGCTTCCTCGTTTGTGACTGAAGAGCTCCTCTGGATGACATCATTTATGTCCTAGGCCTGTCCAGTTTCCTCTCATCTCTTACCTTAGTGTAGTTTTCAGTCCCTAACGGTTACCTGAAAATGATCCATTGATGAAAGGTGGCAGTATCTATCGAATGGTGTGCCCCTCCCCCCCAAGAATGAGCTGCAGTGAGCGCTGGAGCCCTCTTAAGACAGACTCTTCCTCCTCCTCTGGGGAGCAGCTCCATTCCTCTCGCCCTGTGGATATAGTTTTCATTATTTATTCTTTCAGATATGACTACTTGGAAAATTGTGGTTTTATTCCTGCTCATTCAGTACTATAAATGTTATGATTTGGCATATCACATCTCCCAATGCATTTCCTCTTTGTAAACTCTTTGGACATTTGCAAAAACTAGGCTGGGAAGGTAGGGGCAGCAGAAATGAAAACAACCCCCTTTTCCCACACCTCCTATCCAGTCAAAGGCAGGGATGATTGCTGGGTAACAGCGGACCGCTGGAAGAACAGAAGTGTGAGGGAAGAAACTTCTAAGTGTAATTATTACTCTGCTGAGGGAATAAAACCAACTTTTCTTATAATTACTTCTTTGAAGTATTAGGCAAAAATCAAATATCAGAGGGGAGCAGATGTGGCTCAGTGGCTGAGCGCCTCTGCCTATATACAAGGTCTTGGGTTCATTCCCCAGTAACTCCTGAAAAAAAAAATCAAATATCTTTCACATTCTTGAGTTTGAAATGGTTTTGTAGGTACATGTGGCAATGGATTTCATAACAAAGGCTTTTGGAGGGAGACAGTTCTCTACCAGCTCTCTCCTCTCTAACCTTGTTTTATAAGGTGATCTATGCATGCCCAGGGAGGAGGAGAAAGATGAGGAGCCAGGGAAATAGTGGAAGAAAAAGAGGTAGGAGAGGGAAGGGGAAGAAGAGCGAGAAACAAAGGACACTTGGGGTGGAAGTGTTCCGCTCCCTTTCCCTCTCTTTGGCACAGACGTGGAGCTACCGATGGAATTCAAACACATTTGAGCTCTCTGTAGCAGCTGGTTGTAGCCCGAGGTACACGCTGACTCTGGGAACAGCTTGGCAGGAGCTGAGGCAAAAGTCAGGCAGGAAAGCTCTGACACGGGAAGACTCTGACACGTGAGCTGCCTGGTGATGTCAACAACAGCTGACCCCTCACAAGACCTTAGGAAGAAAACCAATGGGAGTCTTGTTTCCCAGCTTCTAGTGCCCAGCTCGCTCCCTGCTAGGTGCTTGGAAACAGATTGACTAACATAATGGAGTGATTTTGTAATCTGTCATAATACCATAAGCCACAGATCCACAGACTTTGACCCCTCACAGGTATAATAAGCTCTTTTATTCAGCTGCACATGTTTTCCCTATGGGGAGGGAAAGAGGGGCCTTTCTTCTAATTACATATCCAAAGCGTATGTTTTGCTGGAGAACAAAGCATTGCATTCATTAGCAACAATCTTATAAGCCAGGTTCTTTTTACTAGCCAGTTAACTAATTGACAGTCAAGAATTTGTATTAATAATATACTGCAGTCAGGCATTGCTTAATCTGACAGTTTTATTAAAAATGTAGGCAAGCTCTGCAAGCCAGTGTGACTGTCAGCCTTTACGGAGGAGTCCTGCTTACCAAGGGTCTTAACTGGGCTGTAAAACAATATCACTCTGGCAGAAAATTATTCTCCCAGGTTGAAGTCCAGGAGTCAGCAGAGTTATTCATTTGGAAGATATGTTTTCCTTTGAGACACATCAGAACAAGGAAGTGATATTATCCATGTTTTCTTAAAATCTTATTGCCATGGTTCAATTGTTCTGGAGCATATTATTCAGGACTTATTCTGAACCTTTCTGCTTTTTCTGTGTGTCTGACCCTCATTTTATTTTATTTTATCTTATTTAATTTTATGGAGTATTTCTCAAGTCATTTACAACTCTATCAAAAGTTGTGTAAGTGATGGTAGAGGTGGTGAGATTTAAAATCTGCCATGTCACACTCTACTGTTTCCCATCTTTGCCTTTGAAATTCTACCCATGTCAAGACTTATTTCAAATATTACCTCCTTCAGAAGTCTTCTCTAATTTACCCCTACTTGTGGAAATCACATGTTTTTTTACCCATTCCCCCAACACTTGCACTGAACTTACCTGACCCTAACCTCTTGTGACACAATCTGCCTTAGTTATGCTATACTGGGCTAAATTGAATTTACTCTTTATTACTAGCTCTAGGCTCAGTCGGTGAGTCGGCAAACACTCTTATGATCTCTACTCTGTTTATAAATATCTCTAGAATTCAGCCCTTTCTCTGCAGCTGGACCTTTATTAATTATTTCCTGCCAATCTCCCTTCTTCGGTCTCAGCCTCCTTGAGAGGGATTTTTGTAAAACACAAACATGGTGTGGTAGTTTGAAGTTGTATGTACCCCAAAAAGACATGTTTTTAAATTTAATCCATTCCCATGGATATAAACCCATTGTAAGTAGGGTTTTGTGAGGGAGCTACTTCAGTTAAGGTATGGTTCTTAATCCTCTTACTGGAGTCCTTTATCAGTGGAATGAAGAGAGAGAGTGAGAGAGCGAGAGAGAGCCACAGGACCAAGAAGCTGAAAGCAATGAAACCCAAAAGAGAAGGGAAAGACCAGAAGGTGCCACCTTGTGTCTTGCCAGAGGAGCCAAGGATTGCAGGCAGGTGGTCTTCAGGAAAAAAAACATCACCTTGATGATGCCTTGATTCAAAACTGTAAGCTGCCCTTTTCACGAAGATGGCGCCGAAAGCGAAGAAGGAAGCGCCTGCCCCTCCCAAAACCGAAGCCAAAGCAAAAGCTTTGAAAGCCAAGAAGGCAGTACTGAAAGGCGTCCACAGCCACAAAAAAAAGAAGATCCGCACGTCACCCACCTTCCGGCGGCCTAAGACGCTGCGTCTCAGGAGACAGCCCAAATATCCTCGGAAAAGCGCCCCCAGGAGAAACAAGCTTGACCACTATGCCATCATCAAGTTCCCTCTGACCACTGAGTCAGCCATGAAGAAGATTGAAGACAACAACACACTTGTGTTCATTGTGGATGTCAAGGCCAACAAACACCAGATCAAACAAGCTGTGAAGAAGCTCTATGACATTGATGTGGCCAAGGTCAACACACTGATCAGGCCTGATGGAGAGAAGAAGGCATATGTTCGTCTGGCACCTGACTATGATGCTTTGGATGTTGCCAACAAAATTGGGATCATCTAAACTGAGTCCAGCTGGCTAATTCTAAATATAAGTTTTTTGACAATAAAAACAAAACAAAACAAAACAAAAAAAAACTGTAAGCTAATAAATTCTCATTCTTCAAGCTGAACAATTTCATGGTATCTGCTTTAAGCAACCTAGGAAACTAAAACCCATGGTCATGAGACTCCTCTGCTTAAAACCTTTGCCCAGAACGGCAAAGGACACCACATAGCCAAAAACATCTTGAAAAAGAATGAAGTTGGAGGACTCACACTTCCTGATCTTAAAACTTATTACAAAGCGACAGTATCAAAACAGCTTGGTAGTTGTATAAGGACAGATACACAGACCAATGGAATCAAATTGAGAGTTCAAAAATAAACACACACATCTGTGGCCAAATGATTTTTGACAAGGGTGCCAGATCCACTCAGTGGGGAAAGAACAGTCTTCAGCAAAGGGTGCTGGGAGAACTGAATAACTGTATACAAAGGAATGAAAGGGGACCCCTACCTCACATGTACAAAAATTAACCCAAAATGGAATAAAGGCCTAAAAATAAGAACCAAAACTATAAAACTCCTAGAAGAAAACGAAGAGAAACATCTTTAAGACTTTGTGTTAGACAATGGTTTCTTAGACTTCACACCAAAAGCACAAGCAACAAAAGAAAAAATAGATAAATGGGACTTTGCCAAAATTAAAAACTTTCGTGTATCAAAATAGCAGAATGGGAGTAAACCTTTGGAAACCACATATCTGATGAGGATTTAATATCCAGAATATATAAAGAACTCCTACAACTCAACAGAAAGACAAACAACCCTATTTAAAAACGGGAAAAGGACTTGAAGAGACATCTCTCCAAAGAAAATATGCAAATGACCAATAAGCACATCATTGCATTATTGGTCATTAATGAAAAGATGCTGAACATCATTGCATTAGTCAGTCAAAGGGGTGCTGATGCAAAGTACCAGAAATCTGTTGGCTTTTATAAAGGATATTTATTTGGAATAGAAGCTTAAAGTTACAAGGCCCTAAAGAGTCCAATTCAAGGGACCATAAGAGGTATTTTCTCACCAAAGATGGTTGCCGATCTCTGCGAGGGTTCAGCCTTCCTTCTTCCTCTTTTTTTTTTTTTTTTTTTTAAGATGTATTTACTTTATTTTTCTTTATCTATCCCCCCGCCCCCAGATGGTTCTCTCAAGTGTCTGCTCATTGTTTGCTCACTTACTGGGAACCGAACCCGGGACCTCCCACATGACAGGAAAGTGCTCAGCGGCCTGAGGCACATCATCTCCCTGCAGGCTATGGTGTCTGCTGGCTTGTTGCATCTGCTTGTTGCAGCGGGGACGGCGTCTGTTAATGTTATTTTAGGAGGCACTGGGACCTGAACCCCGGACCTCCCATGTGGTAGGCAGGCACCTAACTGGTTGAGCCACATCCGCTTCCCTCCTTCCTCTTAAGGCTCCGTGCTCCCAGCTTCTTCTGATTTCAGCTGTAGGCTGGCATAGGGCTCATTTCTTTCTGGGCTCAGCTGCTCTGTTATTTTCACAAGGTCAACTGTAAACTATCAGGGGAATGGCTCATCTCTCCCCAGAGCTCCAGGATCAAAACTGATAAAGTTCTCTCTCTCTTCTTCTTCGGTATCTTCTCCTGTGTGTCTTCTTTAGTGAGTGTCAATATATATAGCCCACCAAGGGGGCAGGGACTCAACCCTGGCTCACACCCTACTGACATGAATCAAAGCCTTAATCTTAATTTAATCAAATAAATGTAAAACTTTTGAATTTAGTACAATCAAAGGGTATCACACCCAGAGGAACAGACCCGTTTACAAACATAATCTTTTATGTTTATGAAAAAGAAACTCTCTATCTCTCTTTTTTTGTTTTGTTTTGTTTTGTTTTGTTTTTTATTTTACCGGGAGGTCCCAGGTATCGAACCCAGGTCCCTCCATATGGCAGACGGACGCCCAACCATTTGAGCCACATCTGCCCCCTCTATATCTCTTTTTGGAAGTCATAAATAATATCAAACTGCTACAATCATTAACCATTAGAGAAATGCAAGTCAAAACTGCAATGAGATACCATTTCACACACACAAGAACGGATACTATTTAAAAATGGAATATAACAAATGTTGGAGAAGATGTGGGGAAATAGGATCTTTTTCATTGTTGGTGGGAATGTAAAATGATGCAGCTATTGTGGAAAACAATTTGGCTGTTCCTCAGAAAGGTAACCATAGAATTACCATATGACCCAGCAATTCCACTTCTAGGTATATACCCAAAAGAACGAAAGCAGGGATTTGAACAGATATTTGCACACGGATGTTCATAGCAGCATTATTCACAATTGCCAAAAGATGGAAGCAACCCAACTGTCCATCCACAGATAAATGGATAAATAAAATGTAGTATATGCAATGAAATATTATTCAGCCAGAAAAAGGAATGAAGTTCTGATACATGCGACAATGTAGATGAACCTTGAAGATACCATATTGAGAAAAATAAGCTAGACACAAAAGGACAAATATTATATGATCTCACTGATATGTGATATGATCTCACAGATATGAAATAATTGGAATATACAAATTCATAGAGTCAGAAACTAGAATATAGTTTATCAGGGACTGGGGTGGGGACAGGTAATGGGGAGTTATGTTTAATTTGTACAGAGTTGTTTTTTGGGGTGAGGGAAAGTTCTGGTAATGGATGGTGGTGATGGTGGCACAACATTGTGAATGTAATTGACACCACGGAATTGTATATTTGAAAGTGGTTAAAATGGGAAATTTTTGGTTGTATATATATTTTCAGAATAAAAAAACTAATTCATAGAACTGTACAACCCAAGCAATAAATCCTAATGTAAATTGTGGACTATAGTTAATAGTATAATTATAATAATATTATTGTTTAATCATTTATAACAAACACACTAATGCAAAACATTAATAGCAGGGAAAACTGTGTGTGGGGTGGTATATGGGAACTCTGTGCTTTTTGCATGATATTTCTGTAACCTACAACTGCTCTAATAAACAAAATGGAAAAGGAAAAAAAAAAACTTTTCCACAGTTCCTCATTCACTCATCCCCTGAATATTTCTTGAGTATTTACTGTGTGCCAGGCACTGACTTGGGCACTTGGAATTCATCAGTAAACAAAACACTCAAAAATCCCTGTACTTGTGGAGCTGACATTCTAGTGAGGGGAGGCAAGCAATAAATCAATGAGTATATAGTGTGTCAGATGGTGAGGGTGCTGTGAGGGAAAGAAAGCAAGTGAGGACTCTGGAGGTGCTATTTTAAATTAGGTTAGGAAAGTCCTCTGTGATAAACTGAGCAGGGCCTGGGGAAAGTAAAACCAAAGGAAAGAGCTCAGCGGCAGAGGGAACAACAGCATTAGAGAGGCCCTGTGCTGGGAGCAGGTCTGGAGTGTCCCAGTTGCTGCAAGGAGGCCAGTGTGGTTGGAACAGAGTGAGGGCGAGGTGTAGAGGGTGCGGCTGGGAGATCATGTAGAACCCTGGGCGTTAGAAGGACTTGGGATTTTACCCTAAGTGACATGGGGAGCTGTGAAGGATATTCAGCAGAGAAGTGTTTTGATCTAACTTCCATTTTTAAAAGATCACTCTGGCTACTATTACTAGAGTAATATTGGGGAGGAGTGGGAAGGGACAGAAGTAGGAAGATCTGTTTGGAAACTCTTGCATCAATCCAACAGAGAGATGACAGCTACCTGGATCAGGGTGGAGCCTGCAGGTGGTGAGAGTGGCTGGACTCTGGGTAATTTGTGAAGGTGGAGCTAACAGGTTTTGCTACTGGATTGGATGTAAGCATGGGGGCGGGGGGGAGTCAAGGATGACTGCAAGTTTTTAATTTTATCATTTATTTGATTTGAGCAACTAGAAGGGTGACTCAGGATAAAGTCTATAGTCTTCTCATTCTAGGACTCTGGCCCACCTCTCCATTGTTGTCCAGCCTCTCCCTTTCTATATTCTATGTTCCATTTACAACAAGCTCCTCCACGTTCCACACTCCCTTCACATTTCTGGGTCTTTGCTCATAATAGTCCCTTCTATTGGACTGCCAAAGGGTGGTCATTTGTCTATTAGGCAAATTCCTCATCTCCCTCAAGACTCTGAAAGGACATGTCCTCTTTGACGCCTGCTTTCTCTCTCACACACATCCACCCTTTCCCGTGGCCCTTTAGAAACACCCATCCTGCACTTACTTACTTGTCCAGGTGTCATGCATCTGGGGCTTCCCTGAGAAAGCATGCTCCCAGATGGTGGGACTCTGCCTTACGGCGCTAACCCCACCACAGGAAGTGGAACATGGTGGAAATTCAGGAAGTGTTTATTGAATCATTGAATGAATGGGAATCATAGAAGAATGTGCCTCTCCCCCTATATTCCTCCTCCCTGCCCCTCCCCAAAGTTCGGTTCTTTCCCTATCTGCAACCACATAAGTATTCATAATACCCTGCAGAGCATGTGATGAAGGGGCTTGAGAGGATAAACACTGACTTAGTTTGGAAACTCAGGATAAAATTTTACTTGTACATTAAATTTGTTAGAAAAATGTCACGTGCATTTAAGACTGCTTTAATTATCCCCCAAATCAGGCTGTGCTGTGGGGAAGGGTTCACTACCTCCGAGTTCACTACCAGGAAAGTTTTCTCAGAGGTGATAGAACAGAAAGGCTCACAGACCAAATTAAATTGCTCGAATCACGTCATCAATTGAATCAACTTAAAACACAATGGGAAGCAGGGGCACACAGAGGAGGGTAGGTTAACACCTGTAGGGTTGGGGGCCAGCGGGGAGGAGGGAAGATGCCCTTTCTCTCTGCCACATTGACCTTCCCTAGGGTGCGGTTACCAGCACTAGGGCTGAGCTTGAGCAATGCGGGCAGTGTCAGTAGAAAGAAGGTGCCTGGAGCCACCCCAAGATAGCTTTATCTGAAAGACACAGAGGCAAGTTTGCCTGCCTGCAACTATAGCTTGCCTTTTAGTTTGCTGAACATGTCTGGGTTTTAGCTGCATTTCTGTAGCAGAGCATACGTGGGGACGTGTAGGACCATACTGAGATCACTAAAAGGCGCCTGAGTTAGGGCCGGCATTGCTATCAGCCTAGCAGTGGCATAATCCCTACTTTATGACTTGCTCTTTCCTTCCCTTTTTGTCTATAAGTAACATTCTTGTTGTTCCATTCTTTTTTTTAACATGTAACAATTTTTACGGGCTGTCAATTTACTTACTATCTATACTCAGCCCACCTTAGGAATTCTGTTTCATAAGCTATTTGCTTTCTCATTATCTATACTTAATATAGCCTACAAATTCTATATCTCACAAGCTACTAGTTTACTTTCTATCTAGGCTTAACATTTCTTATGAGTTTTATCCATCTTATGTTTTTTTTTTTTCTCCTATGGAAGAATTGATTATTCTTTTTTTTTTTTTTAAGATTTATTTTTTGTATTTATTTACCCCCCCCTTGCTGCTTGTGCACGCTGTGTCCATTTTGCTGTGCATTTTTCTGTGTCTGCTTGTCTCCCTTTGTTGCGTCATCTTGCTGCGTCAGCTCACCGTGCCACGCGGGCCGGCTTACCTTCACCAGGAGGCCCCAGGAATCAAACCCGGGGCCTCCCATATGGTAAACAGGAGCCCAACCACTTGAGCCACATCCGCTTCCCTGATTATTCTTAAATAATACAGCAAACACATACATTATAAGCTGGGAAAGAGAGGTTCTAAAATGCCAGTTTAGGTCATGAGATGCCTCTGCTTAAAACCCTTCCACAGTTCATTTGTTCACTCATTCCCTGAACATTTGCAATGTCTAGAGAGGCAATTACACTCAGCAATTTCCATCTCTCACCACCTACAGTGCATCCCCATGATTGGCTTATTCAAGAGATGTTTAAAGCAAAAGGAAAAGGAAAGTCATAAAAACCTCTGGGTCATTAATTACGTAAACCCAATGCTGGCTGGTTAAAAATCATAACAGTTAATTGGAAAATTTTTGTTTCCAGTCACTTTAGTAATTCAGAATCCTTTTCTTTTCCTACTTACTCACTAAAGGTCCTAAACTATTTCCAAAATGGTATTGCTCAGCTGAAGGAAAGGAAGTCCAGGGGCAGTTATTATACCTATTTTAGGAGGTACTGGGGATTGAACCTGGGACCTCATACATGAGAAGGAGGTGCTCAACACAGAGCCACACCCATTCCCCAACTCTGGTATTTTTTATTGTGCAAATTTCTTTTCAAAAATAAAGCTTTTTGAGTTATAATTTTCATACATTAAAATGTACCCATTTTAAGGGTACAATTTGAGAGTTTTGAGAAATGTTTGGGGAAGCGGCTGTGGCTCAATCAGTAGGGCTCCCGGGGGTCGGATGTAGCTCAACTGGTTGGGCATCCGTCTCCCATATGGAGGGACCCGGGTTCGATCCCCGGGACCTCCCGGTAAAAAAAAAAAAAAAAAAAAAAAAAAAAAAAAAAAAAAGAGTCTCATACCCAATCAGTAGGGCTCCCGTTTACCATATGGGAGGCCCCGGGTTCGGTTCCCGGGTCTTCCTGGTGAGGGCAGGCCCGCCCGCGCGGCGTGGTTGGCTGACCCGGCGAGCGCAAGCAGCAAGGGGGGGATAAATGAATAAATAAATAAAATCTTTAAAAAAATAAAATAAATAAAATAAAATAAAAATAAAAGTGTAGATAATAAAAAAAAAATTAAAGTTTAAAAAAAAAAAAAAAAGAAGAAAAGAGAAATGTTTGCACCCACATAAACACCACAATCAAGATAAAGAACATTTCCATCATCCCCCCAAATTTCTTCACTCCCTAGCAGCAATTTGGCACAGAAAGGAAAAGGCACTAAGGTGTCCATTTGAAAAGGATCTCGCTTTCCCTTGAAGCCCAGCTCTTGCCTCCATGGGCAGATTTAGACAACTTTGTAGAAAATCACTTAGCTTCTTTTCAATAGACCCTGTACAATGCTTACTCAATCCATCATTTTTAGTTATTGATGTCAGTTAGGAGCCTCAGCCTCACTTTCGACCCTCATCTTGAGCAAGGGCTCAATCACCTTTCCAACATTACTTCTTACCAATTTTCAACCTTCAGCAACAGCCAGGCAGTCAGAACACACCACTGCCCTTTAAAGAACCACTTTCAACCCTCAACACAATGTGAGCTCCATGCATTTGCTCATGTGAAGTCCCGGCCCAGAGAGCTCTTCTTGCAAAGACCGGCTCCAGCTCTGCCTTTCCCCACCACCCTCAACTTTTGGAGATCCCCTTCTCTCCAGAACATCCATTTTGCACACTGCCCAGCACACATTGTTACCATCGTCAGTTTAGAGCCTCATGTTCATCTGTCTCTTCCACCACGGGATTGTAAATGCCTCAAGGGCAGGGTCCTCCCACCACCCAGCAATGTCCAGTGCCCAGTGAATAGTCACCGAATGGCTGAGCCTATGAGACTCGCTCTGGAAGATGTTTTATCTGAATAGTTTCAAAAGCACATCTTGACTTTGGGTATTTATCTCTTGCCCAAGCAAATTGCCTCAGTGTAACATAGTGGGAGTATATGGTCCTGCTCTCTGAAAGAGAAGCCATTCCACCCTAAGACATCTGATGTGTGGCAATCTAAACTGAAAAACTTACACAGTATGAAAACCACATCTATTTTTTGAAGAGCAGGAAGGGGAGGGAAGAGAGAAGATCCATGGATATTTTCCTTGTAAAATATTGTTTCACTGCATAGACAGCAGTCACCACAGAGTTCCTTGAATACTGGATTTCTTCATCTGCTGTCCCGTGGGGTTTCCTACCATCATGCACCTTCTTTTCCTTCTGTTCCTTCAATCCTCTCCTTTCTACTGGGTCTATCCTCTCAAGCGATGAACAATCCAGTTTTCTTTAATATGTATGTAATATATCCCTCTGTAGTCCTTGAGCCCATATATCTTCAACTGTATCTCCTTCCCTTCTCATCCAAATTTTCTGAGTCATCTACTTTCCTTGTCTTCACTTTCTCTGTGTCTTTTCACTCCTAAACCTTCTCCAGCCTGGTATCATTCCAGACCACTCACTGACATTGCTCTTGCAATGTCATAACTGCCAAGGTTAATAGTCAGTTTTTGGTACTATCTTTTCCTTTGTTTCATTCACAGACTTGACAATTCTTTTTCTCTCCAGGTTTTCCTCCAATTTTCCCAAAGCTCTTTCTCACCCTCTTCCTTGTTTGCCTCTTTCTTTATACTCCAAAAGAGTATAAAATGGTGCCTTTCCTCAAGATCCTGCCCTGGATCTAATTTTCTTTTCCTTTATATAATCTCTCTTACTTATGGCATTAATCCCCAAGTGTGAGGCCACAAATCAGAGAAGCCATAAATTCCTAAATAAGGCAACCCCCCTCCCCTGTAAGTGCACCTTAAGGCAGCACATGCACATTCCTAAGCTATCTATCCTAGAACTACTCCTGCTAAATATCAGTAGCTTCAAGGAAATATGTTTACAACTTGCAAATCCTGCCTTGGCTCTGTTTTTCTTGTTCTTGCCCCTTATAAGCCCCTGTAACCTGGGTAGCATGGAGTGCTACTCTGAATGTCCTGAGATTGCTCAGGACTAGCTTCTTGGTCTCTAAGTTCCCTAATAAACTGCAACTATTTTGCTATACGGAGTAGCCTGCTTCGTTTTTCGTTCTTAAGTGCCCATTGAACTTTGGTGGAACCTATTCTATAGGTTCACGGCCAGACACCAAGCTTGACCTCTTACCTGTACAATGATAACACTGGGATCCATGCGTCTATCTCAGCCCAGATATCTCTATCAAGCTTCAAGAATCTCCTATCAAATCTTCATAGCCAGCAGGCCAATTTCGACTGACATTGGATTAATGACACCACCTTCTCCTTAACACTCGGCCAGGAGCCTGGGCAGTGCCCTTGACATCTCCCTCTGCTTTCCTCCTGCTACGTGCAGTCAGACAGCAAGGCTCCCTGCTCAAGTCCACGTCTCCCAAGGCTCGCCCCCCCTTGTGAACTCCACTACCACTGCTCTGGGTAGGTTCTTGTCAGATCCTACCTGGTGTACTGCAAAAGTCCTCCCCCCCTTCATCACTTTCCTTTTCTTTTAAAAAAATTTTAATATGCAGAAAATACAATAATATGTTCTGTTTACAAAATTAAGACTTGCAGAACAAAGGCTAAGTACTTTTATCTGCCATTGCATGTTCTCCCTTCCACTTCCTTAAGAGGTAACCACCGTTATTAGTTTGATATATATTCTTCAAGATCTTTTTCTGGGCATTTATATATATCTCTCCATACACACTCATTGCAAAAATATGGTATTGAAATGGGATCCAACTGTTCATATTGATTTGCAATTTACTTTTTTCACTCAATAATATATTGTAGGGACAATAGTCCTCACTCCAGGCTTGACTCCCAATCCAATCCATCCTCTGCATGGGGCCCAGAATTTTATATCCAAAATACAAATTTGGTCATGTCACTCCCCCACTTGAAAACCCTCAAAGGCTGCCCATATCACATACAGAATAAAGTCCAAACCCCTCACCTTTTCAGTCTCATTTCCTTCTACCTATCCTGATACTGTTACAGTAATCATTACCCATGATATTCTCTCTTCCTTACAAACTCTTTTCCTTCAAGACACAGTTCATAAATGTTACTGCCTATGTGAAATTTTCTTTGGAAAGTGCTCTCTCCTCTGGTTCCCATAGCACTTTGGCACCCAGTTCACAATGCTGGGTGGCATTATAATTATTTTTTTTCCTAGTCATTTTCTACTAGGACTGACAGCTCTTTGAGAGCAGGAGCTGTGTTTTATTCATCTTCTCATACCCCATGCCAAATAGTCTCTCACAACATGAAATACACAGCTATTGAATGAATGAGCTCTGACAGCATATTTGAAATATTTAACTCTGATTTCAGCTGACCCCTCTCCCTGGTTCCATCCCCATGTGGTGTCTCAGTGTATGTCTTGCTCCCCCTCAATGCAGAAATCAGAGCCCCCTTGAAGTCCCCTAAAGAATCCACCCAGACCAGAGCACTATTAAGAAAGGCAGATTTTGCTGAAGATTTTACGTAGGTTATAGAAGAATGGGAATATATTGTCTACCTCAGAACAAACAAGTTAAAAAGCCATACTTAAAAATCATCTTCTTTGTTTTTTCTTTTCATCCACAGTTCTTTTTCTCTTCCTTCCCCCATGCAATGTCTCACTTAGCTCCTGTGCTCGCACCCCAAGAAACCCCCCAGCCCAGCCCTTCAAACTCTGCCCTTTATTAAGCAGAGCACAGCAAACAAAGGTCCTCTCAGTTCAAAAGCCCCTGAGGCCGTGGTGGTCCATAAGTAAAACACTATTTCTCCTCTTACCTCTGAATTATCAGGATGGTATTCACAAAGCACTTCTCAGAACACAGCGGAAAGATGCTTGTCCTTAATTCTGGTCCTCTGCCTTAAACCTAAAAACTTCAGGGTGGGACATGAGGGGGTGGTATGCTGAGGCTACTGTCAGGCTAGAAAGATTCCTAGATACTATATATAACTTAGGTTCAACCATGACATCACCGTTGCTGAAGTCAAATGCAGTGCTTAGTGTTTCCTTTAGTTAAGGAACATCTTCCTGGGAAGCGGCTGTGGCTCAATCAGTAGGGCTCCCGTTTACCATATGGGAGGCCCCGGGTTCGGTTCCCAGGGCCTCCTGGTGAAGGCAAGCCAGCCCGCATGGCGTGGTTAGCTGACCCAGCGAGCACAAGCAGCAAGGGGGGGATAAATGAATAAATAAATAAAATCTTAAAAAAAAAAAAAAAAAAAAAAAAAGGGAACATCTTCCTGTGCCTGGAAAAATCTAAACTGATGCATAGGCTTAGAAAGATACCAACTGTTAGTGTCTGACTGAATGCATGGAATAATGTTATTTACAAGAATGAGCCCGTGAATTTCAAAAGGCAACTTTACAAGATGCAGGTGAATACAGTTGCCAGGAAGATACGCTGTTGTTATATTAAATAGCAAGACATATCTTATGGGGCAGGACACAGTATGTTTTGACCATAAATCAGAAGACAGTTTTCTAGTCCTAGCTGTAGCCCCAAGAGATTTCTAACCCAAATGTTCAAACTCCCTTCCAGACAAGTAGGGGTCTATGTTTCCGGGAAACCAGACAACTGAGTGGGGTTCCTGGAACCCAGGATGGGGCAGAGTGGGGAAGGACTGCTCTGGGAGAAAGCCATCAGTTGGCCTGGGGTAAAGTCAAGATAGTGAGAAAAGCCCCGTGCTCAACAGAGACGCTGACCTGAAGACTGCTGGGCAGGAAAGCTGAAAGCACTAGGAAGCATCAGAATAGAAAGAGAGTGGGAAATGTAGCCAGGAGACTTTTATACGTGTCTTCAGTTTCACCCTTATGTGGGGCGGTGGTGGTTAGGCTCTAGGAGAAGTTCAGAACCAGGAATGATGATGATCTGTAATTGGCAAGATAAGCCATGCTGTTTTAACAGATTTTTCTTTCCTGGTAAATGATGTGTTAGGCCCTGCCTTCATTTGAAATGGCTTGTAATAGTGAAATACATAAAACCAGATATTTAAAGCATTTTAAATGGATGAAAAAAAGAGTTAAAAATAAAAAACAAATAGAAAAATAAAAAAACAGGTGGATTATTAAGTATCATAGTTGCTGAAAACTTTCTATGACCAGAGCAAAAAAAAAAAAAAAAAAGGTGGGTCGGGGGAGTGCTTGGGAAGGGGAGAGGAGGAAAGAAAATCATGTTGCATTACCCTGTATAATTTTTCTTGTGCAATAAAGGGGGCACATTTTCATCTGGCCAAAACATTTTTTCCTAGAACTGAATTCTGGGAGAATTTACACTAAGGAACCTGATGTATGGGGCACTGGTTAACACAGCAATCTTCACAATCTCAATTCTGCAAAGTATAGAAAAACGTTATCCGGGTGGCCATTTCTTATATGGCCCTTGCACAAAAGCCTACAGAACAATATTCATTGTTAACTCGGTGAAGGTTTTCCTGAGGGGAGCCAAGAAAATAGTCTGGATACATTTTATTCTGATTATCTTCTGATCCAAGGTTGATAAATAAATTGCCTATATACTCATGCACTGAGCTGTCACACCTACGGCAGACATTACCAGTCGATCAGGGCACACTCTCCTGCTGAGCCTGGATGAAGACTCAGATCTCATCGTGGCAACCACCACTAGGATTGAAATCGGTAGGTAAGATGTAACCTCTGCCATCTGGGACCTATTGATAGCTTCTTTAATGTTTGAAAGACTTCTGTGCATGGAAGAAATGCTCACTACTCTTTATATTTTGTTTGATGACAAACTTATTAATCTCATGAGTTTGTTAAATTTTTAAATTGCCTTAAACAATCAACCTACTTATAGAATGAATAAATCCAAACTTAACAGATGAAATAAATTAAATTTCTCCAAGCATTTAAACATTGAATGAAAATTTTTAAAATCAGATTCTTCTAAACATTTAATTAAAATCCCAATTCTACTCTATCAGAGCCTTTTACATGCTTTAAACATTTTTTAAAAATCAGTCAAGGGGAGCAGATGTGGCTCAAGTGATTGAGTACCTGCTCTCCACATGGGAGATCCTGGTTTGGTTCCCAGTGCCTCCTGAAAAAACAAGCAAAACAAACGAAACCACCAACTAAGGAAAGCCAATGTGGCTCAGTGGTTGAGTGCTGACTTCCCATATATGAGGTCCCGGGTTCAACTCCCAGCTCCTAGAGTTACATTTTAGGGTGGGTGTAGTGACTGTTGTGGTTTGCCATCTAGAAACATCTTCAGGATCAAGGTACCCATTCCCCCAGTTGCCAAGAGTTGGTGGCTAACACCTCACAGCTCAAACACATACATGATAGCTCTTCTTAATAAAATCAATAAAAATCAAACCTATCCCAACATATCACCATTTTTTTACAACTATCTTTTGCCACTTTATAAGAATGGTTTTTTAAAATTATGATTATAAAATCTTGGCTGTTCACAGACTGAACTAATTCAAAATAATTGTCTTATTACTACTATAACAACTACAACAACAACAACTAATAATAATAATAATAATAATAGCAATACCTAAAATTAGTATTGTTATTTTCTGATGCTCACATTGTCACACCCTAGTCAATGGAAGTCCCTTGAAGTTGTCTCCTTTTCCTTTCAGTATTGCCTTTAACCTTGAAACATCCCTGCTTTCTTTCTTTTTTTTTTTTTTTTAAGATTTATTTATTTACTTTATTCATTTTAAACAATCCCTTCCCCATTTGCTGTTTTGTGTCCATTCACTGGGCAATTCTCTGTGACTGTTTCCTGCCATCTCTTCTCATCCTCCTCCTCCAGTCTTCACCAGGATTCAATCCTGGAGACCTCTGATCTAGGAGAGAGGTGTCCTGCCACCTGCACCACCTCGGTTCCTGGTTTTCGGAGCATCTCATCTTGACTCTCCCCTGCGTCTCTCTCCTGTTACGTCATCATCTTTTTGCTGCATGGCTCCCGGGGCCTGGCGGCTCACCGGCACACAGAGCCTGGCAGCCCATGTGCCTTCTATATATATTTTTTCTATTTTACCGGGAGGTCCCGGGGATCAAACCCAGGTCCCTCCATATGGCAGACGGACGCCCAACCATTTGAGCCACATCCACCCCCCAACATCCTTGCTTTCTGCAAAGGATAAGATGTCCCAGACATATTGGTTGTGGGGTGAGGTATAGGAGCCCTATATGATGTTATACATGTTTGTTTTGTAAGTTCACAACTTACTAAACACTTATTGTTTATGTATGTTCATGTATGAGTGTTATACTTTAATAAAATTTTAAATGAGAAAAAATGTCAGTTAGGTCAATTTGGCTTATAGGTCTTCTAATTTCTTATAGATTTACTATTTATTTAATCTATAAATTATTAAACTGAGTTTTGAAATCTCCAACTAGTATTGTGGATTTTTCTGATTTTTCCTTCAATTCTATAAAGTTTTGATTCATGTATTTTGAAACCATGTTATTAAGTACATATGCATTTATAATTATTATATCTTCTAGATGAATTAATCCCCTGTTTTTTGGTAATGAAATACCCCTTTTGATATGTAGTAGATTTTCTTTGTCTTGAAGTTTACTTTGTATCTTCTTAATATAATCATTCCAGTTTTTTAATGATTCTTGTTCACATGGTATATATTTTTCATCTTTTTAATCTGTTTGTGTCTTTATATTTAATGTGAGTTTCTTATATACGCCATGTATTTGTGTCTTGCTTTTTACTCCAGCTTGACAGTCTCTACCTTTTAAAAAATCATGCATAAAATACATGATTCCCATATACCACCCTATTATTTTCACAATGGATGTAAGAACAATCCCTAACTTTTTTGCAATAATAAAAGTTATTTTTAGAGAAGTTTTAGATTTATATGAAAATTACACTAAAAGTGTAGGGAGTTCCCATATAACCACCCACATACCCACACACTTATACACCTAGTTTCCCCTGTTGTTAACATCTTACATTAGTGTGGTACATTTGTTACAATTGATGAGCCAATATTGAAGCATTGCTGCTAACCTAAGTCTATAGTTTACATTATGGTTTACACTTTGTGCTGTACAGTTTTATAGGCTTTGACAATTATATAATGTCATGTGTCTGTCATTGCAGTATCATACAAGCAATTGCACTGCCCTAAAAATGCCCTGTGTTCTACCTTTTCATCCCTTTCCCTCCCTTTTGAGCCCCTGGCAACCACTATCTTTATATTAATGTTACAAGTTCTTCCATTAACACTAGATAATAATTAAAATAACAATAAATCTACTTTGGTCTATGGTTAAAAAAATATGTCCCAGATAGATATGGAATTCTTCTACGGAATTGTCCTCCTTCTAAGACATCCTGGTTCCATTTAGTAGAGAATATTTTTAGAGAACAAATCTGGGTCCTGTGAAGGCAAAAGAAGTAAAGCAGTTGGTCGCTTTTGATGACAGAGCTGGGAAGACATTTCTTTTTATGTTATGATTCCACAGTCACTTTAAAAATATAGATATTTCTATATTCTTTTTTTTTTTTTTACTTTTATCCATTTTAACCCCCCCGTTTTGCTGTTTTGTGTCCATTCACTGGGCAATTCTCTGTGTCTGTTTCCTGCCCTCTCTTCTCATCCTTCTCCTCCTGTCTTCACCAGGATTTGATCCTGAGAACCTCCAATGTGGGAGAGAGACGTTCTGCCACCTGTGCCACCTCAGTTCCTGGTTTTTCAGCGCATCTCGTCTTGTCTCTTCCTTGTGTCACTTTCCTGTTACGTCATAATCTTGCTGTGTGGCTCAGTGGGGCCTGGTGTCACACCTTCTATATTTTTCTTTATTTTACTGGGAGGTCCCGGAGGTCGAACCCAGGTCCCTCCATATGGGAGACAGATGCCCAGCCATTTGAGCCACATCTGCCCCCCTGCATTCACTTTTTACAATTTAATAATTTGTGTGTCTATACCCTACTTTTCCTATTTGTGGTTTCATTGACTCAGAGCTTCTATGTACATCTGATGGGGTGCTATTTACATTGTAGAATATTTATTTTGACAACTTTCTGGAAAAGTTTCTTTTTCTAGGAAAATCAGAATGTATGACAATTTTCCAATGGATATGAGAAAATTGTCTTAAGAAAGGGACATCTTTTTCTAATTTGCCCTAAAGCAACCCTACATCAAACACCAGGACTTTCTCCTGCACTGATAGGAAATTGAGATAAAGCTTAGAGAACTGAAAGGAATAATGATTGCCAAATCTATTACACAGTCGCTTTTAAACAATATAAGTCTCAGGTGAGGTTTTGGCAAGTGCTGAATTCTATCCAGTTCATACCTGAATTTTCTGGTGATTGTTGCTGGCTAAAGTATGAGCTGGTATTATGCTGTGAAAATTCTTAAACTGGATTAATGTTCGCATTTAACCTATTTCTACATAGATATGAGTCACACCATTGCCTTAAGGTAGAGTAAACATTTTTCTTCAGCAAAACTTGTCTTTTAGTTTAGACTGGAGTTGCACTTTCCTGGGTAGCAATTGGATTCCAAAGACAATGAGCACAGAGAAAACTGGAAGAGTCAGAATTAATCAGGACGTTTTTTGCTTCTGCTCATAAGGGCTAAATGCTACAGGAATTGCCCTTCTACCATGAAACAGACAAAATATTTGAAACAATGGTTTTCAGACATTGGACAACTGACAGTGCAGGACTGTGATCCCTGAGAGAAAGGAAAGAAATAGGGGAAGCCTTACTGGTGCTCAGAGCAGGGAAGGAAACCTAAACAGAGCTTGATGATCTTGTTGAGTTGAGAGATAAAAATCAGTGTATGTATTGTGAGAATTTTGATTTTTACCCATAATAATAAAAAAAAAAATCAGTGTTTGGGGAGTACATTAGTCTGCCAAGGGAGTGCTGATGCAAAGTACCAGAAATCTTTTGGCTTTTATAAAGGGTATTTATTTGGAGTAAAAGCTTACAAGTTACCGTAAAAGGTACTTTCTCACAAAAGTCAGCTGGCACGTGTTGAAGCAAGATGGCAGGTGATTTCTGCTGGATTTCAGCTTTCCTCTCTGGGCTTCTTCTCTCTCCTGGCATAGGTCTCATTTCTTTCTGGATCTTCTATGTCAGTCTCAGCTGTTCTCGTCTCTTCCCAAGATCAGCTGCAAACTATCAGGTGAATGACTCATCTCTCCTCGGGGCCCCAGGATAAAAAAATGACAGAGCTCTTTCTCTTCCCAAGTGTCTTCTTCTTCTTCTTTTTTAGGAGGTACATGGGGTTGAACCTGGACTCTCACACATGGGAAGCAAGCACTCAACCACTGAGCTACACCCACTCTCCCCGTGTGTCTTCTTGAGTGAGAGTCTGCTTTATATCAGATCCAGCAAGGGGGCAATGACTCAACCTGAGTCATGACCACCGATGCTGTCAAATCTAAAAGCCTAATCTTAATAGGTGATCTAATCAAAGACTCAGCTGAATCTGATACAATCAAAGTATCACACCCAGAGGAATAGATTAGTTTATAAACATAATCTTTCTCTTTTTGGGCTTCATAAAATAATCTCAAACTGTCACAACTGGTGATGAATTCTTTCAGCTTTTGTCTATCTGAAAAAAAAATTTATTTTGCCTTTGTTTTCTGAAAGATAATTTGATTGGATACAAAATTGTTGACCTTTTTTTTTTTCCCCTTTAAGTACGTTAAAGATGTTCCTTGCATTATTTCCATCAAAAAATTTGCTGTCATCCTTACCTTTGCTCTTCTGTACATAACATGTAGTTTTTCTCTTCTGATTTTCTCTTCTTTTTTTGTCTTTATCACTGATTATTAGCAATTTGATTATGATGTGTCAAGGCATAATTTTCTTCATGTTTCTTGTGCTTAGGGTTTGTTGAGCTTCTTGGATCTGTAGGTTTACAGTTTCCATCAAATCAGGAAAAAATTTGACCACTGTTTTTCCAAATATTTTTCTGTCCCCCTTTTCTTTCTTTGGGAAGTCCAATTATATGTATGCTTGAAGTTGTCTCACAGCTCACTGATGCTCTATTCATTTTAAAATTTTCTTTTTTTTTTTTTCTGCCTGTATTTCATTTTGGATAGTTTCTTCAAGCTCAGTAATATTTTCTTCTGCAATGTCTAATCTGCCATTAATTCCATTGAGTGTATTGTTTTTAAAAATCTCAGACATTGTAACTTTAACCTCTAGATTTTTAAAAAAGTGACATGAAATTCATATAACATAAAATTAACCATTTAAAAGTGAATAATCGGGGGCGGATGTGGCTCGGATGGTTGGGCGTCCATCTGCCATGTGGGGGGACCTGGGTTCGGTCCCCGGGACCTCCCGGTAAAATAAAAAGTGTGTATGTGGAAGGCGCATGGGCTGCCAGGCTCTGTGTGCCGCTGAGCTGTTGGGCACCGGGAGCCATGCAGCAGGATGATGACGTAACAGAGGAGAGACAAGACGAGATGCTCCGAAAGCTCCAGAAGCCAGGAGCAGAGGTGGCGCAGGCAGCAGAATACCTCTCTCCTACATCGGAGGTCTCCAGGATCAAATCGTGGTGAAGACTGGAGGAGGAGGATGAGAGGAGATGGCGGGAAACACACACAGAGAATTGCCCAGCGGATGGACACGAGAACAGCAAATGGGGAAGGGAGAGTTTGGAAAGGATAAAGTAAATAAATAAAATCTTAAAAAAAAAAAAAAAGTGAATAATCCATTGGTATTTCATATATTCACAATGTTGTACAACCTCCACTTCTATCTAGTTCTTTTTTTTTTTTTTTTTTTTTTTAAAGATTTTATTTACCTATTCATTTATCCCCCCCTTGCTGCTTGTGCTCGCTGGGTCAGCTAACCGCACCGTGTGGGCGGGCTTGCCTTCACCAGGAGGCCCTGGGAACCGAACCGGGGCCTCCCATATGGTAAACGGGAGCCTTACCAATTGAGCCACAGCCACTTCCCTCTATCTAGTTCTAAAACATTTTCATCACCCCAAAAGGTAATCTGGTACTCATTAAACAGTTACTCCCCAAATCCCTGTCCCTTACTACTGACAACCCCTAATCTCCTTTTGTCTCAATGGATTTACAATTTCTAGATATTTAATATAATTTGAATCATACAACATGTGACCTTCGTTGTCTGGCTTCTTTCACCTAGCCTAATGTTTTTGAGGTTTGTCCATGTTGTAGCATTTATCAGTACTCATTCCTTTTTATGGCCATTGCCATGTATATACCACTGCCTTTTTGGAAAAAAAATATTCACCCATTGAAGATTTGGATCTTTTTTATAACTTCCCTGTCTCAACTTAAATTTTTGAACATATGGAATACATTTTTACTAATTGTTTGATTATCCTTAACTGCTAGTTCAAACATCATCTGATTGATTTTTCTCCTCATATGGGGCATATTTTCTTGTTCCTGATAATCTCTGATTGGATGGCAGACGTTATGAATTTTACCTTGTTGGGTGCTGGGTATTTTTGAATTCCTATAAACATTCTCAACTATTGTTCTGAGATGTACTTAAGTTACCTGGAGATCATTTCATCATTTTGGGTCTTGCTTTTAAGGTATTTTATACTGAATCAGTGAAGTTTTTAGTCTATGATTAATAATTATTTCAGAAGGGAAAGACTCATCTGAAGACTTAACCAAATTTCCATGAATTATGAAGTTTTCAAGTCTGGCTGATGGGAATAGGTTCTATTCCCAGCACTGTGTGAGTACCAGGCACTGTTCACTGTGATCCTTTCAAATGGTTCTTTCTCCAGTCTTGGATAGTTTCTCACATGCATGCACTGATCCGTACTCTGCTGGATATTGAGAGTAATCTCCTATAGATCTCTGGGATTCTCTCTGTGAAACTCTATCTTCTTTGGTACTCTGTTGTGTGACATCTAGTCACCTTGATCTCCCCACACTCTGAGTTCCAGTTCCTCAACTCAGTGGGGTTTCCAGGCTCCACCTATATTCCACCATTCTTTGCTGTGGCCTAGAAACTCTCTCAAGGCAAACAAAGGATTTACTTCATTTGTTTCCCACCTCTCAGAGATCACTATTCATCACTGTCTGATGCCCAATGTCTTGGAAACCATACTTTCATATATTTCACCTGATTTTTATTAGTGTTTCAGGTGGGAGGGTAAATCTGGTCCCTGTTACTCAATAATGGCTGGATGTAGACTAAAGACTCCTCCTCTAGATCTGCCCAAAAGAAGCTTAAACAAAGCCTTGAAAGGATCACACTGATACTCAAAACAACAACAATAACAAAAACCAAACAAAAACAAACCCATACACACAAAACAAAAACAAATTTGCATGTCAGAACAAAGTCCAAATCTTTTAAAAATATACAATTAAATCCAGCATCCAACAATGTAAAATTCACAATGTCTGGCATGTAATAAAAATTACCAGACATACAAAGAAGCTGGAAAATATGATCCACAACCAGAAGAATCATCCAATAGAAACAGATCTGGAAGCTGCAGAAGTAATGGAATCAACAGACAAGGATCTTAAAACAGCTACTATAGATTACCAGAATAAAAGAAAATTTTAAAACATAAAAAAAAAAAAAAAAAAAAAAAAAGCCAGCTACTATAAACCTTTAAAATATGCTCAATGATGTAAAGGCAAATATGAGCATGATGAGGAGAGAAATTAAAGATATATATATATATCTTTAAAGACCCAAATGGAACTTTTACAGATAAAAAGCATAATATCTGATATAAAAATAACTGGATGCAAGTAACAGCACATTTGACACTGCAGAAGAAAAGATCAGTTAACTTGAAGACACAGTAATAGAAACTATCTAAATTGAAGCACAAAAAGAAAAAAAAAATTAAATTAAACAAAACATCAGTGACCTGTGGAACAATATCAAGTCGTCTAACATGTGTAATTGTAATCCCAGAAGGAGAGAAGGGGGAGACAGAGGAAAAAAAGAATATTGGTCAAAAGTTTGAAAAATTCAATGAAAACTATATATACATAGATCCAAGAGGCTTAGTGAAACCGAAACCGAAAAAAAAAAAAAAAAATGTGACTGAAACTATACCAAGGTACATCATAATCAAATTGCTGAAAATCAATGATTACAAAATAATTTACTCTGAAAATTCCCTTTGTAAATTAGATGCCTCACCTGGTCAAGAGACTTAGAGCCCTTTTTACCATCAGCAACATTTTAAGGTTAAGTCCTTTCAATTGGAGGTGTAGAATGACCTCCAGAGCACATCACTGAATGGAATGAAGGACTGGCAAGCCCTTCACCTCACTACAGGGCTATAAAGAAAAGAATCTGGGCCCAGGAATCAGGAGACTTGGATTATAGCAATGATGTATCCACAGGCTGGCTGTGTGTCCATAGGTAAGACCCTCCCCCTCTCTGGGCTGATGACATCTCCTCTGATACATCCTCCTACTCTCTCTTCTTCTCAATGTCTTTCTCAGCCCATCAGTTCTACATCTTAAATCTGTCTGGAATATATCCACATATCTCCATCTCCACTTATGCATCATCTGTCCCTTAGACAGACTTCCCAGGTTCCCATCCTAACCAGACCCCCATCCCATCTTCCTCACCCCTTAGCCAGATAGATTTTTCTAAGTTGAAAAATGAATCATTCCTCTCTTCTGGCTTTCCACTGCCCTTAGGATAAAGTCTATAGTACATGTTGTACTGGTCCCACCTTCTCCATCTGGTACATCTGGTCCCACCTTGCTTACCCCTGAAAGTCCCCCTGGAACCATTATTCCCTCTGCTTACAGCTCTGCTCCTGCCCTCTCATCTTGAGGCTTCCTGCCTAACATTTTCCCTAATTCTTCCACTTAGTTAATTCCTGACTCAGCATTAAGTTCCCAGTTTAAGTGCTACTTCCTCAGGGAAGACTTCTTTGACCACCTGTGTCCCTCCTTCTGATTCAGTTAGGCGCTGCTCCTGCTATGTACTTTCATATTTCTTTGCTTCTCTGGTCATAGAACTTCTCACTTTATTATAATTGTTTAATTGTTTGTCTCTCTCTGACTCAATATCAGTGCCTATTCCCCATGGTATTCTGGCATCTAACCCAGGGCCAGGTTCTAAAAAGAATGAATAAATGTTTATCCTCCATACTATATTCCAGCTGTGCTCCTTCCATCCCATCCTCAGAGCCTGTTCTAGACCATGTCCTTCTCACCCCTGGATTCCTGAAACAGCCTCAGATCAGCCTCCCTGCCTGAGGGTCTCCTGTATCTAATCCACCCTGCTCACAGCAACAGGAACCATTGTCCTCGAGCATCATTTTGACCATCTCAGTCCCCTTCTTAGTAGCCTACAATAGCTCCAATTGACTCTTTTCTAAAAAACAATTTCATTGATACATATTAATAAAGCATTCAGTCCATCTAAAGTGTACAATCTCTAATTGCCTCTTGAATTAAATTAAAACTCCTAATCATGAGTTTCAAGAGTCTCTACCAATTAGCTGCCTCCCTCCCCCCACACCTAACTGCTATCATCTTTTCACAGGCCCTCAAGCATGGCTTCCTCTGCAGCCCTGCAAACCTGCTCCTGTCCACCTCGATCCTATGCCTGCCCCTATGGCTCTCTCTCCTTCTTTCTTGGTAGTCTACCTTCCTCTTTCTTTCTTCCAAATAATATCCTTCTCCCACATTAAAACTATTGCTCAAAAATCATTTCCTTCATGAATACTTCCTAAGTCAACTCCATGTGGCTTTGTCCTTTCAATCATTACCCGTTTTCAGATGTGTAGAATATTTGTACTCATATGTGTGTTATTAGAGTCCCATTACCTGTGGCTTCTGCTACCTTATTTTTTATACTGTCTGTCCTGTTAGGGCCCAATAACTCCAAGAACAGGGAAGATGTGTTTTCATTCCCTGTAATTCTCAGGAATGCTCTGTGTCTGAGGCCCTTACCTGCCTTTCTAATGAGATGAATGGAAACCTAAATATGGGAATTCCTACAGGAAACCTTGTTTACCTTCAGATTTTCCAGATTAGGCTCTGGGTCAACCTGGTGAGGTCCAGCTCCAACTGAGCAGTAGACAGTTTGTCCACAGCATCTCCATCGTGGGGGTGGGGGTGGGGGTTGGGGAGAGTGTCTTAGTGCAGTGGAAGAATGGGGACAAACACAAGCATTTCTGAGTGTCAACCATGTACCATGTGAGCTTTCTGTTTGCTATTTCACTTAAGCCTCACAAAAATCTTACAAATTAGGAATTGCCATTTCTGATTTACAAGCACATTGGGAATCAAGGAGGCTAGATAATCTGTCTTTGTCATTGAGACAGATGTTTATGGTTCCAAAGGACTTGCTTTTGTTCTCACACCAGAGAAGACACATTTCTGGACAACTGAACCTTCTGGCAGAGTGTCCCAAATCAGGACATGTGGTCTGACATGACACGTAGACTACCTTAAGGCTGAAGAAAACAGTCACCAGCCCAATACCAATGGCTCTTCTGGCCCTGCTTGCTTGTCCAGACTTTGTTAGATAAGACCCTTCTTATAAATGACTACTTTTTAGTGGTAGTCAAAGACCCCTTTAAGAATCTGATGAAGCTCTAGAATGTCTCACCAGAAAAATACATAAACACATGCAATTTATGTACAATATTAGGGTGTTTGGAGTTGCTCCTCCCCTTAAGTCCGACCATAGGCCTTCTAGATAGAGCCCAGGTCTAGAGCCCCTGGCTACAGAAAGCATGTCTTCCTTATGCTTTTCCTAATTTACAGAATCCAGAACCAATAAAAAGTAAACTTTTGAGGACTCTGGGCCAATATTATTCACATACACATTTCAAATGATGTGCTGTGTAAGTCTTGAGTTGTTGAAAAATGCAAAGCCTAGCTTTAAAATGGAGACCAAAGAGAAAACCTAGGGATTGAAAAGGGGCTAGAGAAGGGATTTTTTTGAGAAAATAAATTTAAGGATTCTCCTTTCTGTTTGTTCCCATGTTAATCTTTGGTCCTTACTGATGGTTTTAATAACACCTTTATTTCCAGATCGGCTTTCATTGTTATTATAGATAACACTATTATTCTGTTTCAGCTTAACTTTTTTGAAGCACTGCGTCAGAGTCTGCTCTATTTACAAGGTGAGCTCCTTGTCAAACAGTAAATGCATTTTCCTGGGAAACAATTCCCTTTGTAGTTGAGAAGAAAGGAAAAGGATGAAAAAAATTGAAGGGTCTTTTGGGAAGCTGGGTGAGGCCGAACAGCGACGTCTCTGGGTGGAGAGAAGGAAGAGGCTGCTTATTAGACCACCTTTAGCTGCGACAGGAAGACCAAGCACCCAGGTCTGAAACCCCTAAAGATGTATGCAAATTTGGCAGTATAAAGTGTGCATATTTCCTGAAAAAAAGTTCATTGTTTTCATCAGGTTCTGAAAGGGTTCTATGCCATGAAAGGTGAAGACCACCCAGGCTGGGCTTGTGCTTTCTCAAATGAGGTCAGAGGATGGGCTGCATTAGAATCACTGGGGGAGCTTGTTCAACACTCAGATTCTGGGTGCCTTCCCTCTCCCCTGGAAGATCTAATGAATTAGAAGCTCTAGGCATAAGGCCTGTGACGTTAAATTTTTAACCACTTCCCCAGGTGATATGGTTAGATTTCTGAATTGGCTAGGAGGTTTCAAATGTTTAACACCATGTATTAGAATAAGAGAAAAAATTATAGTGTAGGGGTGTATTTATGTTTACCTAAAGAGATATGGATTCAAATCCCAGCTCAGCTACTTACTGTGTAAACTTGGCAAATTATGCATCTCTGATCCTTAGTTTCCTTATCTTTAATATGGGGCTAAATAATTTCTCTCTCTTGAGATAAGATTGTAAAACTGCTTAATACATAGTAGGAGTCTAAGAATCATTATTTCTGTTCATAGTATCTCTTAAACACCCAACATTCCCCAAACTCTCCAGGTCTAATTTTTAAAAGTGCTTTATTGAGGCCTTTTTTCACAAAGGTATTGTTAAAAGATAAATCCAGGTTAATCATTTTCTACATGACCCATTAGTATAAAGGGAATTTCATTATGTCATCAAATATGCCTGAACTGTAAACTGAAATTCTCTGTCTCAAGCTACCAAAAAAAAAAAAAAAAGTCAATATTAATTTTAAATAAGTTGTATCACACTGCAATTGGCTCTGTGGACTTCTGGCAATTTAGCAAATGGAAGGCATAGATACCAGAATTCACTGGTAAGAAGAAAGTCTTTTATTATTCTACATCCTTAGTAGTCATATTATTGATAGTGTTTGATTTAAGAAAGAATCTACTCACTAGCGTGTCTCCAGAAGCAAATAGCAAAAAGGAGAAAAGAAGAAATTCCACTTGTGTAAAACCAGTTGTAAAATCCTCTATTTGTATGATCTCCCCCACTTTTCCAACTCCCCTGGCACATACTCTGGGCAGTTTTGAGCAATAGAAACTCTTTTCCTTTCCTGTAATTATACAGCTCTATTGTGGCACAACTGTATGTTTTCTACCACTGGAAAAGCATTTACACCAGTGTTCATTTTTACATACAGAGGAACATTTACCCCAACTCAGAATGTAAGCAGAAATTTTAAAGAAAATCCAATGTCTAAATAAAAATGAAAAATTCCGCTTATTCATTTTCACATAGATTAACTGAATTTCCAGTTGGTTACCTAAAAAAGCCAAGAGTTTGTCTCTCATGCATTTTTCTGGGGTTAGGTATTTATCTTGGTCACTGGTGGAAGGTTTGTGTTTGTTTGGAACAAACGATACTGTGACTTGATGAAGAACTGGTATTCAAGGGGTATAATGCAATTTGCTTATCTTAAATTTATCATCTTATTACTCTTAAATTTACCAAAATCTTGACTAGGATAAGCTCAGGTTTTGTATTCTTTGATTGCCATCTGCTGGTAGACCCCTGCATTAGAAAATAAAAATTCCCAGAAAGACTGAAACAACCTGGTTTTCACTTAATTTGAGTAGTTTTTGCAACCCCAGAAAGAATGTTATTTTTCATGTCTGTGATGATACAAGAGAGTCATGCCAACGTTCCAAGAGAACATGCTCCTCAGAAACTACCTTGTGTGGTTATTTACTGGGAAGATGGTTGTATAGCTGCTAGGCAGTCCTCATTTTTAAGAGGACTAAGTGGGCAGCACCAGCCATGAGCATCTGTAACAGGAGTACTTAACCTCTGGCTCCCAGGCCCCTGAGGAGCTTTAGCGGGGTTCAGGATGTCCTAAAATCATCCATGAACTGTTGTGTAATGTACATTTCCTGGCGGGATGGTTCATTGCTTTTATCAGATGCTCAGAGATGGCTATGGCTCAAGAAATACTGCTCTGGGGAAACTTTGCAAGGAGTGTAGTTGAGATGACCACACAGGAGGTATGACAGGCCCCTAATGGTTCTCTTTGTTGCAGATAATTCATTATTGTAGTTAGAATTAGAAAATAAGAACACTGACATTCCTTGAGAACTTAACATGTGCTAGACACTGTCAGGCAGCTCCCATATGTTTTATTTACACACATACATACACACAACTATATAATGCTAAAAACAATAGCAGGTATTTATTGAGACTCTATAAAATTATAAAGTTTAACTTTATTACTGTGTCTCAAATTTTTGACAACCTTCTGCTTAGAAATTATTTCCATTCTTTAAAAACGACCAAGGCTCAGAGACCTTACATTGCCCAAGTTCATATAGCTAATCATGCTGCTGAAATTCAAATGTAAGCCAGTCACACTTCACTCTCCAATAACAAAGACGATCAGACAAACTTCCTGCCTGTGGTGACTTGTGGTCGAGGAGTGGCACTGCTGCGCATCGCTGGTGGTGAGGAATGAGGCCCTGGCTCCTCCCACTGGAAAGGAAGCCTGGGGATCCCCAGAGAGGAGGAGGAGATGTTTGAGCCAAGTCTTGGAGGACAGTGGGGACCTGGCTGGGCAGAGAAGATGGGGGCAGGGTTGACATTACGGATGAGGACCAGCACAGGCAGAGGCACTGCCCGTGAGAAGAGGCTGGCTGAATGCTGCAGAACTGGGGCTATGGTTCTTGGGAAGAACGAATCCCAGCCAGGTCTTGGAAGAATGGGGCAGAGACCAACCATTGTCTCTGGTCTTAGAAGAAATTGTAAACGTGATTTCAAAATAGATAAATTAGACTTCATCAAGAGTATAAACTTTTGTGCTTCAAAGGACACCATCAAAAGAGTGAAAAAGATAACCCACAGAATGGGAGAAAATACTTGCATCATATATCTGAGAAGGGACTTGTAGCCGAAATATATAAAGTACTTTTACAACTCAACACTAAAAAGACAAATAACCCAATTTTAAAAATCGGCAAAGGTTTTGGATAGACAGTTCTCCAAAAAGACATATAAATGGCCAATCAGTACATGAAAACACAATCAACATCACTAGTCATCAGGAAAATGCAAATTAAAATCACTAAACACCCACTACAATTTCTGTTTTAGTTTGCAAAGGCTGCCAAGGCAATATACCAGAGATGAGTTGGTTTTTATGATAGGGATTTATTAACTTATAAACTTACAGTTCTGAGGCTGTGAAAATATCCAAGTCAAGGCATCAAGCTCCTCTGGGTCTCATTGCTTTCAGCTTCCTGGTTTCCTTTCTCAGCTCCCAGGGGCCTCTCTCCATGCCTCTGTGATTTGCTGATTCCAGCCTCAAGTTCCCAGGACCCTGTCTCTCAGCCCCTGGGCATTTCTCTCTGAGCTCCTGTGTGTCTCTGCGGTGGCTTCTCCCTGTATTTATTCCATTTTTAAAGGACTCCAGTAAGAGGATTAAGACACACCCTGGGTCATCCTTATAGAAATCATCTAATCCAAGGCTCTTAAATGAAGTGATTTAGTCAAGAGTGCCCACCTACAATACGTTCACACTCACAGAAATGGATTAGCTGTAAGGACATGATCTTCTGGGGTCAGCTTCAAAGTATCACAATGGCTAAAATAAAAACAGACAATAACAAGCATTAGTGAGGATATAGGGAAATCGGAACACTTGTACCCTGCTGATGGGGATGTAAAATGGTGCAGCCACTTTGGAAAACAGTTTGGCAGCTTCTCAAAAAGTTAAACAGAATTACCATATGACCCAGCAATTCCATTTCTAGGTATACCCAAGAGAGCTGAAAACACATTCACTTAAAAATGTGTACATGACGGGGGTCGGATGTGGCTCAACTGGTTGGGCGTCCGTCTCCCACATGGAGGGACCCGGGTTCGATTCCCGGGACCTCCCGGTAAAAAAAAAAATAATAATAAAAATAAATAAATAAATAAAAACATTATAAAAAAAATGTGTACATGAAAGTTTATATAGCAGCATTATTCATAACAGCTCAAAAGTGGAAACAACCCAAATGTTCATAAACCGATGAAAAGATAAACAAAATGTGGTATATATAGTACAATGAAATGTTACTCATTCGTGAAAAGGAATGAAGTACTAATACATGCTATGACATGGATGAACCTTGAAGATATTATGCTATGTGAAAGAAGCCAGCCACAAAAGACCACATTATGACTATCTATATGAAATGCCCAGAATAGGCAAATCTATGGAGGCAGAAAGTAGATTAGGGGTTGCCAGAGACTGGGGGAAAGAAATAGGGAGTGAGTGCTAATGAGTACAGGATTTCTTTGGGGGGAGATGAAAACGTTCTGAAATTAGATAGCAATGATGATTGCATACTAAACATACTAAACACCACTGAACATACTAAACACCACTGAGCTGTATACCAAAAGGTTGAATTTTATGGTATGCAAATTTTATCTAAGAAAAGCTGTTGTTAAAAAATGGGGTGATACTTACCTCGCAGGGGAGACACCATGATCACGAAGATGGTTTTCCCAGGATGAGGCTGATCCATTGCACTGGGGATCTGCTGACCCCTGCGATTTCCCCAAATGCGGGAAACTAGACTGCATAATTTGTGTTGGTGGGGGACTGCATCCGCGCTTTCCCCCAGAAAAAGAAAAAAAAAAAAAAAAAAAATGGGGTGAGTGGGAATCACTCCGGAAACAGAGTTGTTCTTATGCCTGAAGCTACATCAAGACAGGCAAAGTGAAGGAGGGACCTTTGATAATGAAAACAATAACAATTATAACTTCTAGCTTCATTCATTTATTCATTCAATAAATACTCATTGAGCACCTACTAAAGCCTACCTGCTGAGATACAGAGATAATCAAGACAGAAGAAATCTCTGTCTTCATTGAGATCCTATTAAATGGGGGGAAGCAGTAACAAAGAATTCAGTTTGATAGGTAGAGATGTGTTACTCAGAAAAAAAAAGCAGGGTATGAGACTAGAGAGTGTTGGGGGAAGTAGAGTACTATTTTAGAGAGATACACCTGGGAAGGCCTCTAGGAAGCGACATGTGCACGGAGATCTGAAAATGGATTTTGTTTAGTATTTACCCTATGCCAGGCAGTGAGCTGAGAGTTCATGTGCAACATATTACTTAATACTCTCAACAACCTACGAGGTAGATACTACTATTATCCCATTTTACTGATGAGAAAATTGAGGTAGAGAGAAAGATGGAGCTGGTGTTCAAACCTAGGTGTCGTCCTTTTAGAGCACTTTATAACTTTTCAAAGCTCTTTCAGGCAAATGGAATATTATATGCAGTAGTGCTTTGTGAATGACAAAATGCTATGCAAATGTAAGTAATTACAACTATTTTAATATGATCTGATTTGACCTTCATGACATCCCTGTGAAGATGTGTAATATTATACCATTTTGCAGTCAAGAATAAACACACATAATATTGAAGTACAAGGTAAAGTGACTTGTCCAAGTTCACAAAATTGGCATGTTCAGAACCAGTGCCCATGTTTTTAAGGAGCATTATTTTAAAGTTTTGTATTTTTGTTTGTTTTAGTTTCCTGGAATGCACAAGCAAATACTAGGAAATGGGTCTGGTTAAAGAATGGGAATTTATTGGCTAATGGTTTGAGGCTGGGAAAAAGTTCAAATCAAGGCATCATGAAGGTGATGCTTTCTTCTGGAAGTCTGTGGTGTTCTGGGGCTGGCTGCTGGCAATGTTTGGTCCTTAGCTAGTTACATGGCAAGGTACATTGCAGCCTCTCCTGGCCTCTCCATTCTCTTCCAGGTTCTGCTGAATTTCATTTCTTGCTCCGGTGACTTTCTCTTAATTTCACTCGGTTTATGAAGGACCCCAGTTAATGGGATTAAGACCCATCCTGATTGGACTGGGCCACACCTTAACTGAAGTAACCTCATCCAAAGGTCCTAGTTACAATTCACACCCACAGGAATGGATTAAGTTTAAGAACATGTTTTTCTGGGGTACCTAACAGCTTCAAACCACCAGTTTCTCTCTTGGAAATGATCGATTCTGTTAAGCATTTTTCTTGTCAAGCTTATTTATGACTATTTTAATTATTAGAATTCAAAACCATTTAGAGTTCTTTAATAAAATTTTGAATTATCCCTTTTTCTGTAGCTTCAACTCCACTCATTTCCAGCGCCTTCTTTCTTCTCATCCTTCTGCCACACCCCACTCCCTAACTCACTCTCTGTCTCTTTCTCTCTGTCTTTCTCCAGGCTTCACATTCCTCTTAGTTAACATGAGGAAGAGACAGATGTTCTCTTAACAGAATAAGACTAGGTCATAAGTGCTCAAGATACACAGTCAGTATACATTTACTAGGTATCTTAAGATGACCAGATGGGTTTTGAAAAGACATTACTCACCAAGGTGATTAAATTAGAGTTTAGATGCTCTATGTTAGAGGGAACTAGCAATATCCCCAAATGTAAGACTCATTAAGAAAAAAATGGTGGTATTTATTCTTCCCTTCACCCACAGGCCCAGAGTGTGGGTCTGTGGCAGTTTGATATTATTTATGAATTCCAAAAAGAGATTTTGATTTTTTTTGTAAACTGGTCTGTTCCTTTGGATGTGGTTCCCTTTGATTGTATTAGATTCAGCTGAGAGGTCTGATTAAATTATGTTAAGATTAGGCCTTTGATTCAACCATGTCATTAGCATGTGACTCAGAATTGAGTCCCCGCCCCCTTGGTGGGCTGATAAAACAGACTCTCATGCAGAAATATATTTTTTTTTTTTTTACCGGGAGGTACCGGGGATCGAACCCCGGTCTCTCCATATGGTAGACGGACACCGAACCTCTTGAGCCACATCCGTTTCCCAATCATGCAGAAATAGATACATAGGAGAACACAGAAAAGACATGGCAGAAGAAGAGAGACAGCTCATTAGACATGGCAGAGACCCTGGGAAAAGAGATGAACCTGATAGTTTACAGCTGACCTTGTGAAGCGACCAGAGCAGCTGAGGCTGGAAAGAAATGAGCCCCAGGGAGAGAGACAAACCTTATGCCAGCCTACAGCTGAAATTGGAAGAAGCTGGATCCATGGAGCCTTAAGAGGGAAGAGGAAGGCTGAACCCTCACTGATGTCGCCTGCCATCTTGCTTCAACGTGTGGCAACAGAGTTTGGTAAGAGTTGGACTCTTTAGGACCTTGTGACTGTAAGCTAATGCCCCAAATAAATACTTTTTATAAAAGTCAACAGAGTTCCGGTACTTTGCCTCAGCACCCCTTTTGGCTGACTAATACAGGGCCCCTTGCTGGTCTTTGAGGATCAATGCCAGAGGCTGTGATGAGGCAGGTTAGTATAGTTAGTATAGAAGGGGGCTGAGACCTGGCAGAGAACATGGCCTGCAGACAACATGGTCATGAGACCCCACCTGGAAGCCTCCTTAGGGGAAGGCTGCTACCAAAGAACAAAGCTGGAAAGATCCCATGAGGCCCTGGCCATGACGTCTCATTTGAACTCTTTCCGGAGTCAAGGGGATGCCCTGGATACCTCCCAACAAAAGTCCTCCTCATTGGCCTGCTGAGAGCTAACAGGTGGGGAAACCAATCAGAACAGCAAACAGCTGGGACCACTCCCCGACATTAGCAAAGGGGAGGAAGAAAGACTTTTAAAAGACCCAACCTGGGGCCCCATGTGCATCTCCGCTGGCAGCACACCCACAATCTATGTCTCAGATTGTGTACTGTTTTTCTTTTCTTGTTTCTCAATACTCTTTACTTCCTTGCCTACCCTATGGCATGTCCTTAAATTCTTTTATGCAACATAAGCCAAGAACCCAGAAGTCCAGAACCTAGAGTGTTCACTAACAGTGAGAAGCCCCAGCAGTGGGGATTTGGTCTGTGAAAGGTGCCTGGGGTCAGGGTGGCTCTTCGAGGGCCTGAGGATCCTTACCTTTCACGCCCTCCCACACTTATCCCCAGTAAAGCTTGGCTCTGGACTTCTTTCCTGAACCATTGAGTAAACCTCTGTAGAGATTGGAGGTAATGCTGTTCTAAAACAGAGAAGGCCCCAGGCCCCTTTGTAGTCACTGGTGGGCTCAGGAACCCCATGGCTCACCAGGAGGGGACCCAGCCTCAGAGAGAGGTGGCAGTGGTGATTTTCACAATGTTCTGCCCAGGAGAGCAGCTGGAGGTGTGCCTTGAGGGACAGAAAACAGGCGGCTGAGAGCATGTTTTATAAACATGCCAAAAGCTCCAATTTAAAAAATAATAATAATAAACGGTGATCAGTTTTGCCTCAACCTCCCCAAACCACACCTTCTTCCAGATCTCATTCCTGGCAGAGCAGCCAAATACTGAGCACCCTCATTTGCTTCCTCTCTTTATTCCTTTCTGTTAGCAGAAAGACCTGAATTCTGGGCTTCAAGGTTTTTGGCTTATGTCACATTAAAGAATTTAAGGGGAAGCGGATGTAGCTCAAGCAATTGGGTACCTGCCTACCACATGAGAGGTCCTAGGTTCGGTTCCCAGTGCCCCCTAAAGATGAGGGGAGTGGAGGTAGCTTAAGCGATGGAGTGCCTCGCTTCCACATGGGAGATTCTTGGTTTGATTCCCGGTGCCTCCTAAAGAAAAGACGAGCAGACACAAAGAGCACAGAACAAATGGACACAGAGACCAGACAGTGAGCACAAACAACAAGTGCGGGGGGAGAAGAAATCTTAAAAAAAAAAAAGAAGATGAGCAAGACAGTGAGCTAATACAATGGGCTGGCATGGCAAACTAATGTAACGAGATGACTCAATGAGGAAACACAATGAGAGACACAACAAGCAGGGAGTGGAGGTGGCTCAAACGATTGGGTGCCTCCCTCCCACATGGAAGGCCCCAGGTTCGGTTCCCAGTGCCTCCTAAAAAAAAAGAAGACGATCAAACACAGAGAGCAGACAGAGAGCTCAAACAATGAGGCAGGGAGAAATAAAATAAATCTTTAAAAAAGAAGAACAGTTATTAAAAAAAAAAAATTTAAGATCACACCATAGGGTAGGCAAGGGGTTAAAGAGTTTATTAAGAAACAAGAAAAGAAAAACAATACACAATCTGAGACATAGATTGCAGGTGTGCTGCAGCAGGAGATGCACTCAGGGGGACTCGAGTTAGGCCTTTTTAAAACAATTACTCCTCACCCTTCATAATGTTGGGGAGAGGCCCCAGCTGTTTGCTGTTCTGATTGGTTGCCTTACAATCCTGTTAGCTCTCAGGGGACCGACCAACGGGAGACCTGTTGTTTGGAGATATCTGGGGCTTCTCTTTGCCCAGAAAGAGTTCCAAATGGGATCTCGTGAACAGGTCTCACCGGGTCTTTCTGGCTTTGTTCTTAGCAGCAGCCTTTCCCTCAGGGGGTTTCTGGGCGGGGTTTCACAGCCATAATTTCTGCCGGGTCTTCAGCTGTGACCCAAGTCTTCCCTTTCCCTACATGAACCTGCCTCACTTCCAATCCCTACAAACTAGTAGGGGCTTCTCCCCTTCCCAGCTACTCTACTGAAAGCACTCTTGATAATGTCGTCAGTGGCATCCATTTTGCCATAAACACTACACCAACATTTCCCAAAATGAGTTTCTGTGGAACCCTAGACCCTCATTATGCTCATTTTTTCCAAAAAGGGGGCAGTGGTCAAACAAGGTGGGAAATCCCACATCCTATACCCTTAGCTTAAAGATTCACATACCCATTAACCTATGAAGGACTCTGGAGTGTACTTCAAGCCCCCTCTCCTCAGTCTTCTCTCTCCCTGCCTGATTTTCATTTAGGACTCTTCATCTAACACCTGCAGGTATGGGTGGGAGATGCAGCAGCTATAATGCTGTATATATTATACTCCTCTTAATACAACAGTCCCACACATTCCCTTGATCATTTTTTTTTTTTTTTCTGTAGCTTTTTTTTTTCGGCACCGAGGCTGGGATTGAACCTGGGACCTTGTATGTGGGAAGCCAGTATTCAACCACTGAGCTACATCGGCTTCCCTGATTTGGTTTTTTCATTCGTTTTTTGTTGTTTTTAGGAGGTACCAGGGATTGAACCCGAGATCTTGCATGTGGGAAGCAGGTACTCAACCACTTGAGCTACATCTGCTCCCCGCTGACTCATTGATTTTTTATATTCATTTGCTGGAGATGGGGCTCCAGGGTGTCCTTATCACTAGTGTTAGAAACCCTATCTGCAGGCCCTGATGGCTTGATCAAAGGGACCTAAATTAATTGTTTTCTTCCTTTTGTCCTATTTGTCCTCCCCACCCCCTGCCCATTATATTAATGTTATAGTCATAGACTTTGCCTGGGTTCTAGGCTCTTAGGTTCTTGGCTTATGTTGCATAAAAAAATTTAAGGACACACCATAGTGTAGGCAAGGGAGTAAAGAGTTTATTAAGACACAAGAAAAGAAAACCAGTAAACAATCTGAGACCTAGATTGTGGGCATGCTGCAGGGGAAGATGCACTCGTGGGGCCCCAGGGTAGGCCTTTTTAAAACCTTTACTCCTTATGGCAGTTTGATATTATTTATGAATTCCAAAAAGATATATAGATTATGTTTGTAAACTGGTCCGTTCCTCTGGGCGTGATACCTTTGGTTGTGTTAAATTAAAAGTTTTGTGTTTACTTGATTATGTTAAGATTAGAGCTTTGATTCGACCATGTCATTAGGGAGTGCAGGGTTGAGTCCCCGCCCCCTTGGTGGGCTATATAAATGGACACTCAATCAAGGAGGCAGAAGCAGATTCGTGCGGAAAGAGGAAGGGAGCTCATAGACACGGAAGAGGATCCTGTGATCCTGGGAAGAGAGATGAGCCAGTTGCCTGATAGTTTGCAGCTATAGAGAACAGAGCAGCTGAGCCCAATGCTAGCCTACTGCTCAGATCAGAAAAGCTGGGCCCACGGACCCTTAAGAGGAAAGAGGAAAGCTGAACCCTCACAGAGATGAGCAACCATCTTGCATCAACAAGTGGCAAGTACCTCTTGTGGTACCTTGAGTTGGACTCTTTAGGGCCTTGTGACTGCAAGCTTTTACCCCAAGAAAATACCCTTTATAAAAGCCAACAGATTTCTGGTCCTCTGCATCAGCACCCCTTTGGCTGACTAATACACTCCTCCCCCTTCATAATGCTGGGGAAGGGCCCCAGCTGTTTGCTGTTCTGATTGGTTGCCTTACAATCCCCACCTTTTAGCTCCCGGCAGACCCGCGGGAGGCCTGTTGTTTGGAAGTATTCGGGGCTTCTTTGGAAAGAGTTCCAACTTGTGGCTGGGGTCTCACGGGGTCTTTCCAGCTTTGTTCGTAGTGGCAGCCTTTCCCTTGGGGGGTTTCTGGGCAGGGTTTCATGGCCATGTTGTCTGCTGGGTCTTCAGCAGTGAACCAAGTCTTCCCTATCCCTACATGAACCTGCCTCAGCTGGGCACCTTTCCTGGGTTAAACCAATTCCTGAGCACAAAGCTTTATAAAGTAGGAAAAGTTCCCATTTTACAGATGAAATTAAGCCATTTGTCTAGAGTCACATAGGTAGTAAGTGGTAGAGCCAGGTTTTGGGTTTTGCTCTGATTTGGAAGCCCTGGTTCTAAACCTCTATGGTTCTCTGCTTCCCTCAGTCTGCTCCTCCAGCCCCATCTTTTAGTATTGTTTTACATACACTCTTTTGTTTAATTTTGACTATCTCAAATCTATCTGTTTGGTCTATAGTTCTTTCTTTTTGTTTCCTCAAATACTGCCCTATGATGCTCAATAACATCCTGCCTACATGGTAGTCTCTATTCCCTTTTATCTTAGCATATTTGCCATAGCTATATATTCTTGCTGCTTTTATCTACTGACACTGGATTTGGGGGAGGATCTACAGCTTTACTATACTCCATGGACCACCACTTAGGCATCACTGGGAGCTTGTTAGAAATGCAGACTCACACCTTGCATCTAGGTGCTCCTTCTCTAAGGAGAGGCTTGAGAAATACTGCTTTCAAAGACCAAGGATTAGTAAGTTTCAAATCTGTAGTACTTGCCTGCTTTTTGTCACCTTCCTCAGTTTCTGGAAGGACACAGGAATCTCACCCATCAGGAACCAAATGGTTTACAAACACAGAGCAGTGGTCTCAGCTTCATTCTGCAGCTGAGGGAAAATATTTTCTTATCAAATGATCAGACTGGCTGTAATCCAGAGTCTAGCACAACTCTTGCACATAATCTCTAATATTTGTTAAGTAAATGAACGAATAGTTAAATAACTTTGAAAAGGAGCACCAGTGGCTGGAGGAAGGAAACAGAAAGCTGGCCGGCTCCCTGAATTCCTTACCTTTGACATCCCAGTATACCTGCACATTACACAAATTACATTCACACACCTCCAAGCAGTATCACATACTTTGCTTCAGCAAACATATGAACAACAGATAAATTAGGAAGAGGCTATTCACAACGCAAAAGGATGATTTGGATTACAAAAATAAGTCACTAGAGCAGTGGTTCCCAAGGCCTGGTCACCAGGCCAGCACAGCAGCAGAACCTCGGAGCTTTTTTTTTTTTTTTTTTTTTTAAGATTTTACTTATTTATTCATTTATCCCCCCCTTGCTGCTTGTGCTCGCTGGGTCAGTTAACCACGCCATGCGGGCGGGCTTGTCTTCACCACGAGGCCCCGGGAACCGAACCCAGGGCCTCCCATATGGTAAACGGGAGCCCTACTGATTGAGCCACAGCCGCTTCCCGTTCTCGGAGCTTTTTAGAACTGCAAATTCTCAGACCTCCCCAAACCTACAGCCCTAGAATCAGAAACTCTGGGATGGGGCTCAGTAATATGCATTTTTACAAGTGTTCCAGGTAATTCTGATGTAATTAAAGTTTGAGAACTACTGTGCCCAAGGAGTTCTTTAAATAGGAAACTCCCCTCCTGAAAATACACAGAATGTCCAAGAACTTTAGTTAAGGAAAGCAGGAAAAGCATCTCTAAAGAAGTCGCCTTTGAGCAGAGTCCTGAATGAAGAGAGGAAGAGGACTGCGGGGATAGCTGGGGGAAGAATAGTCTAGGCAGAGAGACTTTCTACGTGCAAAGGCCCTGAAGCAGGACTATACCTGGTATATTCACAGAACACAAGGAGGCCAATGTGGCTAGAGTGAATTAAGTGAGTGGGGCGGCTGTAGGAATTGAACCAGACAGGTAAGGAGTGGAGAACAGATGTGAGGTAGGATAGTGTTGGGAAGGCAGGAGTGGAAGCAGAGAGGAGGACAGGATGTGAAATACAGGAGCCAGAAAAGTAAGGGCAGGTATATCAAAGAAGTTTTTTGGGGGTGTCTAACTTTTGTATTAGATCCCGGAGAAGATTTGATTGATGTTAAAGAGCGAAAAGTACATTCTGGGTAAAGAGGAAAGAGGAAAAATGTAAATGGAGAACTAGTCCATCCTCTTGTTTCCTGCAGGATCATACTTAAACCATGCTACTTTACACCATTTCTTTTTCTTTTGGTCTTTTTCAAGGCATCCAGAGGAGATTCCAATGTCTCCCACTTATGTCTTCCTTTAACAAAAGCTAGTTTTAAAGGCCATTGTTTGTCGGCTAAGGCTGCTGATGCAAAATACCAGAAATGGGTTGGCTTTTATAAAAGGAATTTATTAGGGTAATAGCTTACGGTTCCAAGGCTGCAAAAATGTCCAAATCAAGGCACCATCAGAGATGCTATTGCACCAAAGGCCGGGTGCTAGCAGAATCTGGAGTTCAGCCACATGGCAAGGCAAGATGGCAGCTAGTCTCTGCTTTCCCTCCAGGCTGCTTTCTCTTCTAGCTTAACTGTGGGTGATCAAGCACATGACAGGGTTCCTCTCTTTGGCTTTGATCTGCTCTGTGGGCCTAGCCTCTTGGGTGCGTTTCTTCAGCTTCGGCTGCTAGTGATCCTTGAGTCCTGTCTCACATAACAGGGTGAATTGCAGCTGTCTTTCTCTGTGTGTTTCTTATTTCAGTTCTCCACTTATATAAGACCCCAGCAAGAGGGTGGAGACCTAAACTGGGTCATGCCTCAGTGACATAGTCCAATCAAAGACCCTAAAGGGAACTAATCAAAAGTGATCTAATAAGAAGCCCCTTAACTGAATCTAATCAGAAGGCCACATCTACACTGCATTTACAGGCACAGGAATGGGTTAGCTTAAGAACGTAATTTTCTGGGGTCCACAAAAGACAAACTAGGACAGCCTTATTGCTAATATTTATCTTGGAACCTGCAATCTGGACTTAGGAATATTTTCCCGCCTCTGTTTCTCCCATTCACAGCCAGACATAACTTCCTACTATTCTTCATATGTGCTGACTCCTGTTGACAATCTTTCTTCAAATTTTATTTACGTTTCAAGGCCTAATTCAATTGCCACCTCTTCCTTGAAGCTTTCTGACTCCTTCTGCTAAAAGAAATGACTGTCTCCAATGACCTTGCAAAGAACTTTATCTGTAGGTCTCTCATAGCATTTATCAATTCCCACCTTGGGTTTTAGTTACTTATTGAAATGTTATGTGCTCCCCATTAGACTGTGGAAGAATTTCCTGAGGTTGGAGAAGCTGTCTTCAATAGCCTTGTATTGCCCACTCTGGCTAGTAGTGTGTGGGGGCCCAACAAATTTTGAATGTTGCCTGACTGAGTTTCTTCTTTATAATTACCTTTTGTTAGGGGGCTAGGGAATCATTTAGTCTGAAGTTGGGGGGGGGGGTATTTATTTATGTGATTTATAGCTACCTCTGTGTATAGTTAAATTACTGCTTCCAGGAATACTCCTTCCACCCACTGGACAAACTCACACAGCATTGCAACATGAAGTAATGATATCCCTTGATTCATAATATGAATATTTCCCAAGGGGCCTGGCACCGGAAGTATGGAGGTAGTGGAAGAGAAACACAGTTTGATATATACAGAGTCAGAAATTACTCTGTGAAAAATTCATTCCCTCATCAGATATTAATTTTTTTTCGTTTTTTATTAGAGAATTTGTGAGCTTACAAAACAATTATGCAGAATTCTCGTACATCACTCCTCTACCAAAATCTTACATTATTATGGAACATTTGTTACAGATTATGAAAGAACATGATCAGACTATTATCACTAACTATGGTCTATAGTGTACACACTTGGTATATTTTTTCCATATACTCCCTATTATTTACACCATGTATTAGTACTGTACATTTGTAATAGTTCATAAGAGAACACTCTCATATTTATACTGTTAACCACAATCCATCTTCCACCACATGGTGCACTGTGTTATACAGTTTCATGCAGTGTACATTCTATCCAAAGTGTACATTCAGTGGCTCTCACTTTATCACAGAGTTTTGCAGACATCACGCCAGGAAGCCTTTCAATGTTTTCCTTAGTCCAAAAGAAAAAATCCCATACTACCCTGTTGTTGACCCTTAGTGTTGATATAGTACCTTCTTTGACATTGATGCAAGAATATTACAATTTGGATTTCTGGGAATATGGCGGACTAGTAACACACAGGAATCTCTTCTCTAGAAAAATAGCTAGAAGACAGGTTGAAACAGCCCCGAAAAAGAAGGCTGCACACCACCCAGAGGAGAGAGGGACAAAAGAGGGAAATCGTGACAACAGAACCGTGAGTTGGAACTAGCAGCGGCTGTTGCTGCCAGCACCCTCCCCCACACTAAAGACTCTTTAGAATTCTCAGGCCTCTGGGCTTGTGACTACAGACAAAGGGGCCTCCAGAGACCTACCACCCCAGGAAAGGGGAGAGAGAGGGGCACAGTCTAAGGCTGATTCAGCTTCTGACCCACAAATTTGGTCTGCTGTGCCCCACGAGCCCTTCCAGGCCAGGTGAGACCACATAGTGGTTTGCCCTGGGAGCTGGCGAAGGACTGGAGAAATCCGACCCTCACAATCTCCCTCTCTTCTAGCCTGGACTAATTGTTGGGACTCCACAGGAAAGGGGAGAGAGAGGGACACAGCCCTAAGGCTGACTCAGATTTTGACTCACAAATTTGGTCTGCTGTGTCCCAAGAGCCCTTCCAAACAAGGGCTGCGCCATTGTTTGCCTTGGAGCCAGCAAGGGGCTAAAGATATACAACACCCTCAATCTCCTTCTCTACTATAACAGGGACTGATTGTTGAGGACTCAGAGGGGAGTGGAAATATTTCCTAGCTGGGAAAAGGGAGGGGGCTGCAGGAGAAGACTGGAAAACTGTCTCAGAAAAAGTTTGAATTACAAGGTTCCTAGCCTCCAGACAGTAAGCTCTATCACATTGATCTGGTCTATGTTGCAACAAATACCAGCCATTTAATTGAGAGCTGCCAAAGAGCACCATCTCCTAGCAGACCAAGGAAGTGCACATAAGAAAATTAAAAATAAGTAAGAGGGGCTTTTTCAGTCCTCTATAGCCTCCCTGCCCAAGGCCCTAAGAAGCAACTCAAATTACTGGGTCCAGTGCCCAGTTTTGAGCAACCAGCAGGACAATCCTAACAATCCAGGTTGAGCCAAAAATCAAAAAGCTGTGGTAACTCACAGCCTCCTGCCACTAAATCCCTATAAAAGAGAAAGAGATTGAGCATCTGAGTAAACTACATCCTAACCAGATGCCTAAACACCAGCAAAAAATTACAATCCATACTAAGAAAATAGAAGACATGGTCCAAGAAAAGGAATACATCAAAGTCCCAGAAGAGATGCAGAATTTGAGAGAACTAATCATTGAGAAGAACACAAATTTCCAAAATCAAATTAATGAGTTGAAAGACAATATAGTTAAAGAGATAAATGACATTAAGAAGACATTGAGCGAACGCAAAGAAGACTTTGAAATCCTGAACAGAAAAGTAACAGAGCTCATGGGAATGAAAGACAATAGGTGAGATAAAAAACACATTTGACCCCAGGATGTGTATATCCATTGTGGTGATGTGCCACACTAAAGAAAGATGTTCATGTGGGAGATGGGGAACATGGGAATCCTTATAATTTTTGTGTAACATTTATGTAATCTAAGCATCTTTTAAAATATTTTAAAAAAGAAAAAGAAAAAAGTCATTATGAAAAAAAAAACAAAAAAACATTTGAGGCATACAACAGCAGACTCAAAATGATAGAAGAAAGAATAAGTGATACCAAAGACAGAACAGCTAAAATTGAAGAGAGAAAATAACAGAGAGAGAAAAGAATGGAAAAAATTAAGCAGATGCTCAGAGAGTTGAATGACAACACAAAACACAACAACATACATGTCATGGGAATTCCAGAAGGAGAAGAGAAGGGGAAAGGGGCAGAAAGAGTATTTGAGGAAATAATAGCTGAAAATTTCCCAACTCTCACGAAAGAAATGAACTTACATGTCCAAGAAGCACACTGTACCCCAATCAGAATAAATCCAAATAGATCTATGCCAAGACACATACTACTCAGAATGTCAAATGTCAAAGATGAAGAGAAAATTCTCACAGCAGCAAAAGAGAAGCAAACAATTATGTACAAGGGACGTCCAGTAAGACTTAGCACAGTTCTCTTCAGAAACCATAGAGGTGAGAAGACAGTGATACGATTAGAAAACTGAAAGAAAAAAACTGCCAGCTGAGAATTCTTTATCCAGCAAAACTGTCCTTCAAATATGAAGGTGAGTTTAAAATATTCACAAACAAACAGAAACTAAGAGAGTTTACAAAAAAAGAATCCACCTTTGCAGGAATTATTAAAGGAAGCCTTAGAACCTGAAAGAAAAAGACAGGAGAGAGAGGCTTAGAGGAGTGTATAGAAAAAAGAATAGCAGAAAGGATAACCAGAAGAGTAAAAAGACAGGCAAAAACAAGATGATATATGAAAACCAAAGAATAAAATGGAGGAGATAAATAGTGAATTTTCAGTAATATCACTGAATGTGAATGGATTAAATTCCCCAATCAAAAGATACAGGCTGATAGAATGGATGAAAAAACATGAGCCATTCATATGCTGCTTACAAGAAACTCACTTTAGACCCAGGGATATAAACTGGCTGAATGTGAAAGGTTGGAAAAAGATACTCCACGCAAATAGTAATTAGAAAAGAGCAGGGGTAGCTATACTAATATCAGAATAAAGAGACTTTAAATGCAAAAAAGTATAAGAGATACAGAAGGCCATTATATATTAATAAAAGGGACGATCCTCCAGGAAGATATAACAGTCATAAATATCTACGCACCTAACCAGGGTGCCCCAAAATATATGAGACAAACTCTGGCAAAACTGAAGGGAGAAATAGACATTTCTACAATAATCGTTGGAGACTTCAACACCCCACTCACATCATTAGATAGAACAACTAGACAGATATCAACAAGGAAACAGAGAACTTGAACAATATGATAAACAAGTTAGACCTAACAGACATATATAGAACACTGCATCCAAACTCAGCAGGTTATACATTCTTCTCAAGTGTCCATGGATCTTTCTCCAAGATAAGCCACATGTTAGGTCACAATGCAGCTCTCAATAAATATAAAAAGATTGAAATTATACAAAGCACCTTCTCAGATCATAATGGAATGAAACTAGAAATCAATAATAGACAGGAAAAAAGTAAATTGTGTTTAGGAAAAACACACTCCTAAATAATTGGTGGGTCAAAGAAGTAATTACTTTTTAAAAACATTAAAAAAAAAAAAAAAGAGATAGTATGGGACAAAGATTTTTAGAGGAAATAATTAGTCTAATATAATGGAAATAAAGTTTAACAAAATTCTAATTATTACATTCCAGCTCAAATTCTCAGACATAATATTCTCTAAGTATGAAATAAAATGTTGTTTTAGTTATGCAAAAAAAAAAAAAAAAAAAAGAAGAAATTTCAAATGAAATCAGTAAATATACTAAGACAAATGAAAAGGAGAACACAATGTATCAAAACTTATGGGATACAGCAAAGGCAGTCTTGAGAGGGAAATTTATAGCCCTAAATGCCTATATTAAAAAACAAGAAAGAGCTAAACTCAAAGATTTAACTGAACAACTAGAGAAACTAGAAAAAGAACAGCAAACCAATCCCCAAGCAAGCAGAAGGAAAGAGATAATAAAGATTAGAGCAGAAATAAATGAAAATGAGAACAGAAAACAATAGAGAAAATCAACAAAACCAAAAGCTGGTTCTTTGAGAAGATCAATAAAATTGACAAACACCTAACTAGACTAATGAAGAAAAAAAGAGAGAAGATGCAAATACATACAATAAGAAATGAAAGGGGGGAAGTTACAAATGACCCCACAGAAATAAAAAGAATCATAAGAGGATATTATGAGAAACTATATGCCAACAAACTAGACAAACTAGATGAAATGGACAAATTTCTAGAAACATGCAACCAACCTACACTGATGCTACAAGAAATAACAAGAACTTAAAAAACAGTCACATTTAAGGAGATTGAATCTGTCATCAAAAATCTCCCAGCAAAGAAAAGTCTAGGACCAGATGGCTTCACAGGTGAATTCTAACAAGCATTTCAAAAAGAATTAACACCAATCCTGTTTAAAGTCTTCCAATAAATTGAAGAGGAGGGAAAATTACCCAACATGTTTTATGAAGCCAACATCAACCTAATACCAATGCCAGATAAAGATTCTACAAGAAAAGAAAATTACAGACCAATCCCTCTAATGAACATAGATGCAAAAATTCTCAACAAAATACTTGCACATAGAATCCAACAGCATATCAACATCACGACCAAGTGGGATTTATTCCTGGTATGCAAGACTGGTTCAACATAAGAAAATCAATCAATGTAATACACCACATTAACAAAAAAGGAAAAAACCCACATGATCATCTCAATAGATGCAGAAAAGGCACTCGACAAAATCCAGCATCCTTTTTTGATAAAAATACTTCAAAAGATAGGAATAGAAAGAAAATTCCTCAATATGATAAAAGACATATATGAAAAATCCACAGCCAACATCATACTCAATGGGGAAAGGTTGAAAGCTTTCCCTTTAAGATCAGGAACAAGACAAGGATGCCCACTGTCACCATTGTTATTCAACATTGTACTAGAAGTTCTAGCTAGGGCAATTAGACGAGAAAAAATAAAATAAAATAAAATAAATTAAAGGCATCCAAATAGGAAAAGAGGAAGTAAAACTCTCACTGTTTGCGGATGACATGATCCTGTACTTAGAAAATCCTGAAGTATCCACAACAAAGCTACTTGAACTAATAAATGAGTTCAGCAAAGTGGCAGGATACAAGATCAACA